>CM044434.1:114613814-114638971 GCA_024363595.1 Xenopus borealis | reverse complement strand
TGAACTTGATGGACGCAAGTCTTTTTTTCAGCCTAACTTACTATGTTACTATGTATGTGTCCTCTGGAGTTTTGCACTTTACAACTTTATCCTTTTCCAATGTCACTCTCTGATTTATTTCCCATGACCATGACCTTCTAGTTCTCCTCTTTTGTAGAAATTGATGTCATCATAGTTACATAATTAATATGGGTTGACCTTCCCAATGATCCCTAGCACACCTATTGATACACCTACATATATACACATACTGGACTACTGCGTTTTTCTCAATTCCAGAATAAAAAAGCACAGCAAAAAACACAAATGCAAATGGTTTCACATTTTTTTTTTTTAAAAAACTTCTAGTCTAGTCTAGCTTAATAGGAGAACAAACAAGCAACAAGTTGCCAGAAACAAACTCAGCAAGTAAAAGCTGGAGAGGTTCTTTAGAAAAGTAATGAGAATATTCTCTAACAACTTTGCCAAGATCATTAAAAAAATTTAGATTATTTTGCCTCATTGAAAATGAGTGGAACAATGTGATTCTTGCTGGTGTGCAAATTTTTTTCTGCAAAAAAGTGAACTTGATTATTCAGGTCAAGGTCTTTCCTAAATAAGGAAGCATTCAAGAAAATCAAAGTTCCCTGCTTTTTTTTGTGGGTTTATTATTTTTGCTCATGTGGTTTTTTCCCCTTGACCTTGAATGACAATTTCCTGCCCAGTTCTCCACTTATGACAAATCTATTTGTAAAACAGCAACATCCTCTATGGAATTTATAGACTATACAATGTAATCATCAGCAATAATAAAGATAGTTACATTTAGTTAGGTTGTCAATCTTATAGTCATCTATGATCATCATCATTCCCATACTACTCATTCCGTTTGAAAAAGTTTACCGTTCTTTCCTAAATTGCCCTGATTGTTATATATAACCATTGATAACAATGCGGATATTTAGATGCAGAAGCTGTATTTATATTATTCCTTCATTCATGAAATTTTTTAGATCAAAATTAAATTTCAGGTCATTAATCCGACACTATAAAGGTTCAGATTAAATTAAGATTCAGGTAGAATCAATAAGGCTGTAGATTCCGGGGCTGTGTACCACCCTGAAGTATAATAGCCAATTCAAAACTGGAACAATCAAATAGCTCCAAGTAGTATTAGCAAAGTGTTTATTAGGGATGCACCAAATCCACTATTTTGGATTCGGCCGAAATCCCGAATCCTTCCCGAAAGATTTGGCCGAATACCGAACCGAATCTGAACCCTAATTTGCATATGCAAATTATGGGTGGGAAGGGGAAAACATTTTTTACTTCCTTGTTTTGTGCCAAAAAGTCACGTGATTTAGCTCCCTGGCCCTAATTTGCATATGCAACTTAGGATTCGGATTCGGCCGAATCTGAATCCTGCTGATAAAGGCCGAATCCCGAACCAAATCCTGGATTCGGTGCATCCCTAGCGTTTATATTACTATTGTGAGTACACTATCAGTATGTAATTAAAGTCACTAAGAGCAAAATATTGCGCACCAATAAGAGTAAAAATCCACATCTCGCAATGAAATATTGTTCCTTATACGGTTATTGCACTGCGAATCGTTTTTGCGCATTATAATTGCGCACTCTTAAGAAGTGCTTGAAGGTGTCGTAATCTTTTGGAGCAAACACTGCGACTTTTTCAGTAAGAAGTTTTATTACATTGACAAGTGCATTAGCGCAAAGTATAAAAACGGCCTTCCGTTGGTGGAAGTGGTCGCTAAACAGTTTCCGGGTTCGCAAAAGGTATATCGCATTCACACAAAGGCATAACTTTTCGCATTGGGAATCGTTTTTTGCGTTACCCACTTATATTACATTACCCTATATATTTTTTACAGTTTGCTAATGTTGCTTGGAGCTAGATGACTCTTCCAGTTTTGAGTAGGATACAGTTGCACTTTTCCCCAGTTACTATTATAATAATAATTTTTTTAAATCCATTAAACTCAAAGATTAAGACAAATCTAAGCGTTTTAACTGTAAAACATGACAGGAAGAGGTACATTTTACATTGCAAGAATATATCAGAAAAGATCTCACATACAATACTTACTATAAATAACACCTGATAGAATAAAACATCATCAGAAAAAGGGTGTCATTTTACCAACGTGACACACAAAACTGTCCCACTTTCATGGAACAAAATTGGAAAACATATTAAATCAACAAATGAAGAGTATGATAAAGTGTATTTTACTTGTCAGAACCTGTATGGCATTCCTTGCTATGCAAAAGGATGATTGATTATTAAAAGAGACCAGAAGCTTAACAAAAAAGGTAAGCTAGGAATGATACACATTCTGAGTTTCATATTACATGGCAGCTCACAAACCGGAGCCTTTTCCTTCAGAAATTAAAGTGGAAGTTCCCCCTTTTCAACATTAGTTCAATAAATAGGCTTTGTGTTTAAAGGGAAACTGTCATGGGAAAACGTTTTTTTTTTTTTTTTTTTTTAAACGCATCAGTTAATAGTGCTGCTCCAGTAGACTTCTGCACTGAAATCCATTTCTCAAAAGAGCAAACAAATTTTTTTTTATTCAGTTTTGAAATCTGACATGGGGCTAGACATTTTGTCAATTTCCCAGCTGCCCCTGGTCATGTGACTTGTGCCAGCACTTTAGGAGGGAACTGCTTTCTGGCAGGCTGTTGTTTTTCCTTCTCAATGTAACTGAATAGTACGCAGTGGGACATGGGTTTTACTATTGAGTGCTGTTCTTAGATCTACCAGGCAGCTGTTATCTTGTGTTATAAAGCTGTTATCTGGTTACCTTCCCATTGTTCTGTTGTTAGGCTGCTGGGTGGGGGAAAGGGAGGGGGTGATATCACTCCAACTTGCAGTACAGCAGTAAAGAGTGATTGAAGTTTATTAGAGCACTCGTCACATGACTTGGGGCAGCTGGGAAATTGACAATATGTCTAGCCCCATGTCAGATTTCAAAATGAAATATAAAAACTATCTGTTTGCTCTTTTGAGAAATGGATTTCAGTGCAGAATTCTTCTGGAACAGCACTATTAACTGATGTGCTTTGAAAGAAAACATTTTTCCCATGACAGGATCCCTTTAACATAAATGTGGCCTATTGTTTAATTAAGACATTTGTAGGACTGTATGCACATTTTTATCTCTTGCACTAAACAGGGCAAAATCTGAAACCATATTCTGCTTTCTTATAATGAACTGCTCCTAATCAGAAAGCCAACAGGCTGCATCTGGGGCTAGGGTGGTATTTGTATATGCAGATGGCCTCCCAGTAGACTGTTAACAGACATTATTTGTGCTGTAGGAACAGAAAGTAGAGTCTTTCCTATCAATTAAAAATTTTGCACTGTTTAGTAAAAGAAATAGCAAAAAACATGATGTGACAATTACAACAATAAGCATGTTGAGCACAAGCCCTATTCACGGAATTCATGTAATTATCTGCAGAATTGTGAGATCTATTATTTTTGGTTTTGTTCCTGTTCCTGTTATCCACCATAAAGTTAAGAATTATTTAGTGGCTGCTTTATTTCAGTTTCTAATAGCTATGCTATAGTAGCACAATTCCTGAAAGGGATAAGAGAAATGTGTTTTAAAATGAATATAACTGCATTTAGACAACCTGAAATTAGCTCATAATCTCTAACAATACAACATGGCTCGATATACAGTACTTGTAAGAGCTGCACATGTGTTAACCGGGACACCTATTATATAGTAATGATTCCTTTACCCTTATTTCTAAATTACAAATTCTATATTACCTATAGGTACTTGTCTCACAGATATAGACTAGATCCAACATGATGATTTTAATATAGCAAAGTTTCCCTACATATGTCTGACAATAGCCTTTTGTGAGACAACAGCATAAAAATTGGCAAAAGTCTATATTTTAGAAGCTTGAGAGCAGTGTTTATTACCATCACCAATGGGAAAATGACCACCACTCGCCCCACTTCTTATTTGCCAGCCCCAAATCTGCCCAAGTCTAAAAGTTAGGGGCAGATTTACTATTGGTTGAATTTCGAATATAAAAAAAAAAAATCGAAATTCGACCAAGGGAATAGTGAGGAGGTAAAATCCTTCGAATTCGACTATTGAATTAGAAGGTTTTTACCGTAATTCAATCGATCTAATGATCGAATATAGAAAATTCGATCTTAGGGAAGGATCCCCATTTCGGTAGCTTTATTCTGGCGAAGTAGGTGGTCGAATTAAAATTTAAAGATCCCTCTAAAGTTGAACTGGTCCAAATGACCCATATAACAATGGCAACCCATACTCATTATGCAAAATATAACTAGATATATTAGAAAATGTATTTGCTTGCCGCAGAGTATGTATTAGCTTAGAACCCACATTGGCTAATTTAGATTCCAGTGTTTTAAGCAACATATTATACACACACACACTTTATTATGTTAAGTTACAATGAAACAGTATTACTGGCTGGCACTATACAACTGAACCATTTACATGCACAGCTATAATTCTAGCTCACAGACTTATAAGAGCTTATCAGTACAAAACCACAAGATTTAAACGAGAGCTGGAAAAATCACTTCTACTTCTCGATTCTTAATAAATGACAGATGCAACGCTCAGATTAGATAAATTAGGAAATCTATAACAATTCCTTAGAATATTGGCCATACCGAGACCCACTGAATAAACCCAAGATGGAAAAAAACAGCTTTAGTCTAAAAAATTATTTTGTTTTAAAAAGAAAAGGGAGCTTATTAAATCTGAATTACTTCAGCACTATAAGTAAGATATTTATGCTTTCTTTGGTTCTTAGGAAAATGAAAAATGCCAATTCTACAGATGAGAAAAATGACACAGGGCCTATTAATAATTATAATTAAGAGATTAAAACAGTTATACAATATTCCAGTTTTATCAGACCTCTCATGTAAGACAACCCCTAACCCCAGGAGAGTAACTGGACTCCAGTCTATGGCTTGGGCCTGGCCCTCAGCTACTTGGGTGCTGCCTGGACTTATCCAGGGTAAAAGTCTGAGATCTATACAAGGGACAGGACCAGGGCAACTAGGAGTCAGGAACTATAATTAAAGATTATTGATGAAACAACACACACAGAAACAAGTAGACTTAACCTACAAGAATCAGTGAATGAACTGGGGATTATATGGGCAGACTGATGGCAAAAACAGAGAATCTGTGGCCAGATTAGTAACAGGTTAGCAGACTAAAGATCGCCTTAAAACATTTTCTATGACACTCCCACACCAATTCAGCTCAAAGGGTAAATCCATTCTCTGGTCCAGTCAGGACTATTAGCCTAGGCGGGCCTAGTAACCTATTAGCCTATGTTCTATAAATCAGGCGTGCCCATACTTTACTAGTGCGAGGTCTACTTTCAGGGCTGTGACACACTCGGCTATTTGGGGAGACTGAGTTGCCTGGCGACTAATCGCCTCGATTTTGCGGCGACCAATCTCCCCAAATGCCATCCCTCACTCTGCGCTGGCTTAAATGAAAAATCGGCAGCACTAATCACATGCAGCGATTCATTTTCCGAAGTTGCCTGAAGTTTCCTTGTGAGGCAACTTCGGAAAACGTGTGATAAGCGCTGGCGATTTTTCATTTAAACCAGGGCAGAGTGAGGGAAGGCATTTGGGGAGATTGGTCGCCACAAAGTCTATCGAATATTCGATCATTCGACCATTCGATAGTCGACGTGCTTCCCCTTTATAATTTCATTCGACTGCCTACTTTGCCAGATTGAACCTACCGAATTGCAATAAAAGTCTATGGGAATCCTCCCATAGGCTTTTTTTTCTATTACCTGATCAAATTTAATTCGTACTATCGAACGTTTCGATCGCTCGAATCGTACAAATTTTTCGAACGATATTTCACGATTTTTTTATGAAATGGAATGATTTCATGGAAAAAAAAAATCGAGAAATGCTGATTGATCGTATTAATTTTTCGAGAAATCGAATAGCGCTCGAAAAATAGCCTAAAACTATTCAATTTCCATTCGACAATCAAATTTACAACAAATTCAAGGGCTAAAAGCCCTCGAATTCGTGAATAATGATAAATTTGCCCCTAAGTGTAAGTGGCAAGGCTCTATAAAAAAAAGTTCTCCTAAATAGAATGACTGACCATATCTTCAATCCACCACCGCCATGCCCTGTTATGTCTAAACATATCCATGATCTACCCAAGCTTTGCCTATTCCTTCATCAAGTCCCAGCTTCTTTGCAGTTCTTTAACTGGACTGTTGTGTCAGTCCAGTCCTCCTACTGCAACATAGTTTTCATTTTAAGGTTTGCTCTAAACTCTAAAGTTCAATGCGTCATTATCCATCCTCTTATGTTTCACAGGAGCAAATGATGGAGAGAGGGTGGCAACCTGTTCCAATGTTAAAAATGTTTACCTTCCAAACATTTCAGTCAGTTCCATAGAAATAATTATGTTTAGCTTGCTTTCTTTTTTCTTATTTTTTTCCTGTTTTGTAACTTTAAATTTAATGTTCATCTCGCTGGTATTTCTGGCTAGGGTCCCAGTGATCCAGGTGCCGACTCTGAACTGTTACAATTTGCTACATCAGTTGATACATCTCTGAGTATCTGCATCTGTGAAAAGGTAAGTAACTATTGTATCAAGTATATCTGCCTTCAAATACAGAGATTATGCTCAACAGGACAGTTTACAGTCAGTGATCCCCAATCCCAGAGTTGTCCAGGAAAACACAAGAAGTTGAAATTGAAATTTTAATAATCTTTAATTTAAGAAGATAGAAAGCAATAGAAAAAAAGAGCATTTACTTCTTCTGTACTATCTGAAACCAACTAAACTGAAAAAAGTGTTTGGGAGGTGAACAACCCCTTTAACTTCAGCCACTACTAGAAATAGTCCCTAAGGATTTTGAACATAATTTGCAAACATTGATACATTAGTTGACATCATTTTCTGATCTTGTTGAAAAATGTATGAAGTAATGTAACAAATATAAGCAGTATACAGAGTCAGCAATCTGGTTTGGTAAACTGCTACAGGGATACACCCAAGAGAAAAATGAATTAAACTTGTTTTTAAAATGGAAAAAAACAACAGTAAGGCAATGAAAAAGATCTGTTATTACTGGTGTAATATTTGAAAATAATTGAACTGGAAAAATGTTTGGAAGATAAATTAACCTTTTAAGCCTGAACCAGAACACACTGGGGCAGATTTACTAAGGGTAAAATTCAAGGGTTAAAAAAAACCCTCAAATTCAACCATGTGAATAGTTAGGGAATAAAAATTCTCCAAATTCGAATTTGAAGGATTTTTACCTCTATTCGATTGGTCGAATGATCAAATATTAAAATTTCAATTGATCGATAAAATAGTTCGAAACGATCGATTGAAACGATTTTAACCATTTGATCGAATTTTTTTATTCAGTCAAACTTTTTGAATCCCAATTCAGTAGCATTGATCTGGCGAACTAGACAGTCGAATACAAATTTAAAGGGGAAGTGCTTTGACGAATAGTCGAATATTCGAATAGATGTTTATTCAAATCGTTCGATTCGATCGAATTTTCAAAATTCACTGGTCAAATTTGTATTCAAAAATTCGATCGAACTTCGAATCCTTCATGTGAATTTAGTAAATCTGCCCCACTGTGTATTTTCATAGTATCAAATCATACTGTATGATAGTAGGTAATGTGCCGTGCTTATAGAATCTGGAAAAAGTTTTTTTTTGGTTTTGAATGTTTGCAAAACAGATCAGATATTTTTGCAGTATTTTGCAATTTTTTTTGCAGTTGCATAGAATGGCACAGTGACTAGTAACGTATTCACATAAATGCAGTTCTTTGCAGGTTTGCATGATCAGTGTATATTTCAATTACAATGTGACATTTAAGCCTAGAATTGATGTAAGATAAATTTCTGAATGAATCACTTATCTGTAATTATCTGTTTTCAAAGCAAGTTAACACTTTGCTTTCATACTGTCCCCATCATAGTTAACTTGTGCAGTTCGGTACTTGCCGATTGGTTGCTATAGGAGATTGGGCAAAATTGTTACCGTTTATTCCATAATCCTAGCACTAGCTACGTATCTAACAAAAAGTCCTTTTGTGGTATCTCATAAAAATTTTATTATTTATACTTACCTATTTAGCCCATATTCTCAGGCCAACAAAGTAAACATTTGCCCAAAAACAGCCATGGTTTATGGTGGCTATTAACATTTGGGGCAGATTAAGGAAGAAGTCTTAAACTACCCCACATTTAATTTGTGAATAATAGGTAGTAGTTGATGTACACAAATTTATTTTACAAGTAATTGCCAGATGCAACTATTTACATGAAAATTCCAGCCCTTACAAAAGCACTACTGCATACTTTACTAGCATGTTAGGTTTAAAAGGCTACATTTCCTTCCAACAGCCAATGTTTACATCAGATATATTTATTTTATACATACACAATATGTGCACTCATTCTGTCATTGTCATTCTGTATTTTAAAAGTAGAGTAGTTTAAAAGGAGAACTAAACCCGTAAAAAGAATGCGGCTAAAAACGCCATATGCTATATACTGAACTACTGTGACATTTCTATTCTATATGTACTGTATATTGTGAGTGGGTCCCTAAGCTCAGTAAGTGACAGCAGCACAGAGCATGTGAATCAGTGAATCAGCAGAAAAGAAGATGGGGAGCTACTGGGGCATCTTTGGAGACAGAGATCTTTACTGCTAAAGGGCTGTGGTTGCCTTGGGCTGGTACAGAAGCACAAAACATCATGTGCAACATTTCTAGCTACTTCTATAGTTAGGCTTTAGTTCTCCTTTAAGGCTGTCTGGGTAATATAATAAAATGTCTGCCCACATCTAATAACCTAAAGCAACCAATCAGATGTTTGTTTTCAAACAGCTGACCAGTAAATGCCACCAACATTATGGGTAAAGACATCATTTTTTACTTTACCCCCTAATTAAACTATTATTTTCAAGAAGTATTCTTGTCAACATATTTAGGGGCCTATTTAGCATGTTGTGTAGAACAAACATAACCAGTGGTGTTGCCCTAAGCAACCAATCAGGTCTTTGATTTTGTTTTCTAACTTGTATGTGTCGAAATCTAATTGTTGATTGGCTGCAATGAGCAATATCACTGGTGCTAATTTTCTACAGTGTTTTATACAACATAATAAATAGGCCTCTTTAGTGTGACGTCAGTTGAAAGAGAACTAAACCCATACTTTAAAAACCCTACTCCCCTCCCTGTCCTCACCCCCAGCCTACTTTCTACCCCAGGCAAATGCCCCTAACTTTTTACTCATCCCTCGCAGCAGATTCAGGCGGATGCAGCTGAATCTGCACATGCGTGGGAATCCCAGAAAGAAGATACGAAGATTACCAAAGAAGATGGCTGTTGTGAACTCCGAGGCCTAAACTTGCCGCGAGGGGTAAGTAAATTGTTAGGGGCATTTGCCCAGGGTAGCAAGCAGGCTGGGGAGGGTTTTTTTTTATGGGTTTGGTTCTCCTTTAAGATTTTAAAGCTGTTCTGTAATGGGGAAAAATCTACATGGACATAACAGTTATCTAAACTAAACAAGAGATTACCCATGCCCTTTATATTTCCCTTCTATACAGCATGTGAAGAGGGGTGTAGGGAATTACATATGACATCCAGTGGTATAAGTACCAGGCAGTGCAGCTGCACCCAAACCCATCCCCCATGGGGCCCAATGGTGCAGTTGACAATGACATTGGTAAAGGCCAGTGGGAATTTATTGGAAGGGGGGTTTGGGACATGGAAACTCAGTTAAAAGCTATGCCCAGGGGCCATGGGGGTCTGGTAAGGCTTCTGACAGCATCTTATCACAGGAGACAATTCAAATCAAAACATAGTAAAGGACGTTCCCATGATAACTTACATACCTATGATATACCTAAAAGAAAAGCATGAATAGTCTATTTATTATGCAAATTGGTTATTTGTTAATTACTGTGCTTCTCAGCGATGAAGACAGAAGACTAGGCGCTCCCTACCTGTAACAATATAACATAAATGATGAATGAAATCTGCAGCACATTTTTTGACTCCCAGCCACCCCCAACATCCTCCATTATTTTCACATTTTGTTTCTACGCTACAGCATATTTTTGTTTCCCTTTAACAAATAACAACCTTCATTTTGGTAGTAAAATACTTAAAATAAAATTTAAAAAAAATTCAAAAACTGCAATACAACTCTAGCTTTATTCATAAAATATGAGCTTGTCAGGTTTATTGATCACTAAATCCACAAGAGGTCTAGGACTATTCCATTTTTATGCTTATTTAATGGTTTCTCTAGTTGCACAGGAAAACATAAGACAGAAATCTCTAGTTAGCCTCTCTATTTATAAAGTTCAAATAAACCTCAGTGATATATTTAAGTGAACAAGAAAAACCATGGTGCAGGTGTATACGGCAGGACTGGGCAGGTGTTCAAATCTCTGAAATACTATTTATTGCTTTATTAGTATATTAATTGTTTCATCATTGAGTTATGAAAATGTAGGGATATAGCCAATGTTATAATGTTACATTATATAACACATAACAAAAAAATGTGATGCTGTTTTTGGTAGAAAGCAGGAATGTTTGAAAGTCTGCTGAAAGCTGCAGAGCAGCAGAATTTGTATGAAGGAAAACATAAAGCTATTGCAAAATATATTTCCACTTCTATTTTCCTGTATCATGAAGTTTCTGCTTTTCCTGACTACTAGAGTAAAACTCATTTACTAACTTTGGGCAAATTTTGCTCCATGCAGTTACCCATAGCAACTAATCAGCAATAAGCTTTGATCAAATTAATTCAGGTAGAAAGCTGACAGCAATTATCTTATTGGCTGCCATGGATTACTGCTGCAAGGCATTGGTTATAATACAGTCCTGGATTTTTGGTAGCACAAGCAAGCAGGTGATGCAGCAGGGAAAGATTCGGGCACAATACAAAAAACCTGATTACAGCCTGCTTGTGTCTCTGAATACCTTCTTTTTTTGATTTTGATACAAATGTGTGTTTTTCCTTAAAGGGCAAGGAAAGTATAAAATAGAATACGGTTAGAAATGCTGTATTTTGTATAATAAACATAAACTTACTGCACCACAAGCCTAATCAAACAAATGATTTATGCTTTCAAAGTTGGCCACAGGGGGCTGTCATCTTGTAACTTTGTTATACATCTTTGCAAGACTAGACTACATACACATGCTCAGTGTGGTCTGGGCTGCTTAGGGATCATCATAAATGATCAAAAAACAAAGCTGCTTGAGTTCTGCATGGCTGGTAAGTAAGGCAGGGGCTCCCCCTGCTGTTCATAAGTATGATTGTTTCCCTGCCAGAAGTTAGGGACCGTCTGACAATTCCTATCCACAGCACTAAATGAAGGGAGAATTTCACTGCATACAGTCAGGTTCCTTATAAAAACGGTACACGTTTTTTAATTAAAGTATATTCGAGATATGTTTCTTTTTCATTAAAGAAAGTAAAAATGGGATTTTATTTCTTTGCCTTTCCTTGCCCTTTAAAGAAATAGTGACATCAGAAATGAAACCTTTTTTTTTACATTTATCATAACATTGTCTTTGCCTGCTATTTATAAGTTTATAATAAAAACTATTTGCCCAAGACTTCCCGACAAAAAACCCAAAAAAGTTGCGGGAGTTATTATGCAACCAAACTGCAACAATTACTAATACGGTAATAGAACAGCTAAAATCCGCTGTAATCATATAGACGTAAATGGCAGATGTCCCTATTACAAATGGAAGATCTTTCTTTGATTCATGGTTTTTAAGGTTTCTGGGCATTTGATGCTGGCTTTTGTGCCACAATATGAAAATGTCATTACTGTGTGAAAAAGCTGCAGTTTTTTTCTGTTCTGTTTTTCTGTTACTTTTTCCAATTGTAACCTTTTCAGTTCAGATTTTTTGATTAATGTCTGACATTCATTAAATACCTAGTTGTTTTCAGATAGTTCACCAGAAATAACAACTTTTCCCAATTACTTTCTATTTTCTATGTGTGACTGCTTTTCTAATATTGAAGGGTCTTTTTCACCTTCTAAGGGTAAGGTCACACTGGGAGATTCGGGGAGATTTAGTCGCCCGGTCGACAAATCACTTCCTCTTTGGGGCGACTAATCTCCCCGAACTGCTTCCCCCTGTCTTCACCCGAAGTTTCCTCGTGAGGCAGCTTCGGAAAACGAAGAGCAGCGAGTGCCATGCCGAAGGCGATTTTTCACTCTAGCAGCGGAAGCAGTTCAAGGAGATTAGTCACCCAAAAGAAGAAGAGATTAGTCGATGGGGCGACTAAATCTCCCAGAATCTCCCAGTGTGACCCTAAAACAGCTCTGGGGGGGGGGGGGATTGCCGACCCTGTAACCTGTTCCAAACTGATACATTTAGTTGATACATTCCTTATCTTTGGCCCTGCTGAGCAGAATCCCTGAATATTTTCACAGACAGCTGTCAGAATTGATACAATAGTTGCTAATATTCCAGAGATGTAGCTGAAAAATGTATCAATTATTTGTTGCTAAATTGTTGCTAAATTGTAACAGTTTAGAGTCTGCACCTGAATAACTAAACCAGTGGTTCTCAACTTTCCTAATGCCAAAACCCTTTAATACAGTTCCTCATGTTGTGATGACCCCCAACCATAAAATAATTTTCATTGCTACTTGATAACTGTAATTTTGTAATCAGAGGAAGCCCATCAGGAGTCTTCAGCTCCCTCTACTTGGCTTGGAGTATTCTCTCTTTCTACCTGGAAGCAGCCGATAGCACTGTGCGCTCCCGGAAATGGCAGCTGCAACACTATTCTTTAACTCACCCTGCCGGACAATGGTTTTGTAGTTTGGACATCCCTTAGGTGACCCCTGTAAAATGGTCGGTCAACCCCCAAATGGGTTGCGACCCCCAGGTTGAGAACCGCTGCACTAAACTGAAACTGAAACGGAGACAGGAACATTTTTTTTTTTTTTTTTTTTTTTTTCAAACGGTAAAAAATAAATAATGGAAAGTAATGGAAAAAAGTCTTTATTTCTGGGGAACATTCTGAAAACAAGTGAACAAACCCTTTCATAAATAGGCCTCTAAGAGACAGAATGTAGAGAAATACTTAATATATACTGTACATGTGCCTGTGGTTATTGTCCTGGCAATGTAAACTGGGTTAAAATCTAACTTTTTTTTAATGCGTATATCATGAGACATTTCTGAAGACATTTAAGAACTCCTAACATTCTAGCAATATGATGGATATGTGCACAGGAGAAAAAAACACAATACAAACCATATTACCAAGCAAGCTCAATAAGCTCAAGACAGCAGTCTTCCATGCTGAGCATGGTCTGTAAAATCAGAAGAGCAGTCTATAATGTGGAGGATACTTTCTACCCTACATTTTCCTCCAGTACAAAAAAAACAAAGCGATTTTGTGTGTCCAATACAGTATTATAAGTTTTTTTGGGGAGCTAGATAAATTATTACTCCTTTATATATTGCCCAAAGAACAACTCAAATAAATAATTATGTTGATACAGAGAATCTATTAAACACACAATATGCCATTCCTCCTTCATTTACAGTAGCAGGACCAAAGCATTCAGAAGGGAAATATTTTTGTTATCACACAACTCCTGCATGTTCTTTCTACTGATGTATCAGTTCTTAGTGTTACATTTAATTTAAATTGTCAGTAGATCACACAGCCCCATTAACAAAACACAGAAACAATACACTTTTTTCTGGCAGTTACTGTAGGCAACAAAATAGTAAAGAATTACAAACTAAAATATAAATATCAATCATTGTGTACAGTTTTGATTCACATTATATACATGCCATTTTGATGCTGAGGGTCCAAGGCAAATTTCCTTCTGCCCTACCCTGCAGCTAGCCAAAATATATATATATATATATATATAAATATTTTACTGTCTATACATTGTACCAGAATCCAACGTTTCAGGCATTAAGACATTTCTCATTCTTTTGTGTTATCTTGGTGTGCCAGTCTTAAGGTCATTTTTCTATATATTGGGTGTGACTGTGCACCCTAATTTATATGTTTTTTGCATTGGAGTATATATATATATATCTTCACCAAAAGAAAGCTGTGCTGGTCCTTCTATATCATTATTTTAACGCGCCTGACGAAAAATTAAAATCCGGAAGGAGTGCGCTCATTCTACAAATTATATATATAAAATACAGGAATCCCTCTAGTTACATACAACCAAATGACATACAATTCACACTTACTAACAGGGCAGGGCCCAGAACAAGGTGTAAGAAGAGTAGGCACGTGCCTAGTGTGCAAAGCTTGGGGGGCGCCAGGCATGTACCTTCTCATACCTCTAGTCTGATCCCCTGTTGCCGCTCTTTCCGACGTGTGTGAGTCCTTTCGGATGTACACAGACATAATTTCAGACTAGCAGGCATCCTTTCATACACGTCCCGGCGTCCTTTCCGATGCACGTCAGCAGCCTTTTTGGCGCACACCTATAGGGTTGCCTAGGGCCCCTGGCCGGTCTGGCCCGGCGCTGGCTATTAGAATAACATACTATGGCTTGCTTGGCCTTTATTAGCATTTAGCTTTAATAAACAACCTGCCTCAATCCCCTCTGGTGTGAGTTGACTACTGCAGCATAAAAATAAATACTATGTTAAGACAAACATCTGTCTAATTTGCATTTAATAAGTAAATGTATATGTTTCAACTTACATACAAAACCTACAGACCCTATCTCCTATGAAACCCAGGGACTGGCTGTATGTATGTGTGTATATATATATATATATATATATATATATATATATACACACACACCCATATGCAATGACTTGTGTTGAGCACGGGAAGAAGGAAACAGAAAAGTCCTAACGGATTAGCTTGGTGACGTCCCACTGACTGACAGATGTCTAGCAATGCACATGCCTAGTTTGTAAATCGGGCTTTCCTTTCAAATGACAGCGAGAAATTACTGAATGTTGTCACAGGAATAGACATTTATGCTAAACAGACCATTACTCAAAATAATTATGTAAAAACCGTTCCATCCTTGATACTTTACAGATATAACTGGCAAACTGCTTGCCTAAATGTTGGTTTATCCAGATTATAGATTCCTGTGCTAATGCTTCAAACAGAAGACAGCTTTTGCCAGCTGAATGTAAGCAGCTAACAGTGAGCCACTGTATTTGGGGATGTGATTTAGTCAAATGTTTCCACCCTCATCCATTTACTTTCTATGCATCCAGGACATAAGGTTCAAAGCCATACAGAAGCAATTGCCTCTGATTACTAGACATGACAATCGTCTGCTACTCAAATTGTCTACTGGCTTTTACACATAATATAGCAGCTCCTACACAAGCATGCTCATTATATTGTATGTTTGTATGTACATTTTTATTTGTATAGTGCTCCTTGAGGGCAAAGCACTGTACAGTAATAAGTTAGGGGTCACTGCATTAATAAGTGCAATAAGTGCATTATTAGAAATACAATTCACATAAATATAAAATAGAATTACAATACAGATTAAGTGCTCTGTGTCAAGAAGACAAAAGGATGGCGGACCCTACCCCGTAGGGCTTCCAATCTTTACATTGTGTTGTTACCTGCAGAAACTAGAAGTAATGTTACCAGAGCGATGAAGAGTCAGAGACATAAATAATAATGGCATGTGATGTAAGCACAGAAGGTAAGAAAAGGGAGCTGGGAGGGATCTAACCAGGAGCTCACTACCTTCTGCGGTCATTTCCAGACTCATTTAGGTGACTGATCTTCAACCACACGTATATTTCTTATAGACAGATACATAGATCAGTTATGCAATCCTTCTGCCAAGATGTATTCATTTGCTTATTGATAGGTTGTGATTTTAAATTTAACAACAGAAAAAAAAAATTTCAATCTACATCTCTCAGTTAATAAACTATTAAAAACTAGATATTTGGTTCTTTTATGGATAACGCGAGATTCAAAGGCTGGTGCCTGGTACATTCACCTGCCCAACAAATCTAAAATAGTACAAATGCAAATATTTTTTGTGTATCAGACTCCCCAGTATACAACGCTTAATTCACTATTAACAGAACTGAGAGACTTTTACTAGCAACGGTGCAGTAGTCTGAAAAGACTCGGGTTTAATTGCAGACAGACAGTAAAATAAGGAATGATTGTTAAGGACGGTTTCCTCGGTACACTGATGTTTAATCAACATACAACCCCCCCTCACGTGTGCAAACTTGAGCTAGGCCCACCACCTTCATTGAAAGAATTCAGCTACAGGGCAGCCCCTGAATACTTTTACAAGCCACAAATGTTGATGTAAGGTACTGTTCCACACCATTACCAAGCAGACAATGATGAAGGCAGAGGGGGGAATCACTGGTTATGACATCAGCACTTGCAGCCTTCCCTGATACTGATCCCTTACCTTAAAATTCATAGTTATCCCAATGTATTCATTATTTACAAAGAAAACACATAATCAGCTCTGCATTGTTGTCTCTACAGCTCATATACATTTGTATTCACCCTGCAGCTGCTGTTGGACTACAACTTCCAGCAGCCCCTGCAAAGGCAAGGGGGGGGTCCTTTATCGATGGTGGGAATATTATAATAACAGCAGCTGCAGGGGAGCAGGTTGGACATCCCTGCAGAAAGATGTCACACAGGCACAGTGCACAAATGACATCATGAATTCATGCACAACTTTACTACATTCCACAAGAAGATCAAATATGCAGGACAGACACAATTACAACAGAAATATATATTTTTTTCACTTGCACATTTAATAATCACTCTAAATAAAAATCAGCACTGGTAAAGAAAAAAAAAACATTTTGATGGCAGTTAGGAAGAAAACCAGTATGACTTGCTGGGGGTAAGCCCTGTCAGATGGAAATGATTGTTTTGGTTAAGAAATGGAATAATCACAGACCTGAACAGAAGCTGCAGAACAGTGGCAAACGGTTTCGTGTGCCTTATAGAAAATCCCCTGTCTGTGCCTTGCTCTCTCCTTCACACACTCACTCATACACACACATACATACACAGAGACTCAATGCAGTTCTCAGGAAATGAATGGGGGCACACAGAGAACTGTTGTACTTGCAAATGACTTACCGGGATCACATGATCTGCTAAACCTAGGGTGGGCCAGTGGGTGGAGGCTTTTATAAACAAGAGAGGACAATATAGCGGGAGCCTTACCAGCATGCATCGAGTTACACAGAGAACCCCAGCAAGGGAGGCATGAGAGCAGCCACTGGCACATACCATTCTACACATCCAGTCAGCGGGAGGGGGAGGCCGCCATAAACTGTAAATCACCCACAGACACCCGTGTCAAATACATTCCATCCCAGAGTGACGACGCATCTTGGTTAGAAGCAGCTCTGTCAGCGATGGGAAAATGCTGTTCGAAATCCCCTTCTGGAAAGTGAAACCCTCCCTGCTCCCACCCTAAGGAGTAGGTGGAAACGCCCACAGAAAGCCCAATGTATCGGCCTCTAGCTGTCAAGGCTGCTCTCCCTCAGCCCTCAGGCTCTCCCCTTTCCTACAGCCCTTAGTATTTCTTTCTTTTTTTTCATACAGCTTTGCACTGAGGGAAATAAAAAGTTGCTGAAGAAACAGGCTAATAAAAAATAAATCCTTTTTATTCAAATAATACACATTTTTTCTAAATAATTTTCTTTTTCAACAGTAGCTTGTACTTGAGCCAAACGAACTATAATTAATCCTTATTGGAAGCAAAACCAGCCTATTGGGTTTATTTAATGTTTTGGTGATTTCCTAGAAGACTTAAGGCAGGAAGATCCAAATTACAGAAAGGTCTATTATATGTATGGGTGTTTGTTAGAGATGCACTGAATTCACTATTTTGGATTAGAGCAAATTCTTTTCGAAAGATTCTGCCGTATACCGAATTTACATATGCAAAATATGGGTGGAAAGGGAAAACATTTTTTACTCCATTGTTTTGTGACAAAAATTCACGCGATTTCCCATTCGCCCATCACTACAAGGGACATCACACAGAGGGCAAGCACTTAATTGTTGTGTGGCCCCAGAAAACCATACCACTAATCCAACAAGGGAAAATATGCCTTGCTGTACTAAAGCACCAAACAGCAAAGCTATGCTTAAATAAACATATACAAAAGGAATAAAAATGCAGGGATAAAATAAAAAAACAAAAAAATTGGGAATATCAATGAAATAACTAATCCCACGGTGTAACAAGTGTCCAAAATAGATGATCCAATAGTCACACTGCCATATTAAATATAATTAGTAAACTTTAAGATACCAACTATACATTAAAGCATGGGTCCCCAACCTTTTTTGCTCGTGAGCCACATTTAAATTTAAAAAAGAGTTGGAAAGCAACACAAGCATGAAAAAGTCCATGGGGATGTCAAATAAGTGTTCTGTTTGGCTTTTTGGTAGCCCCTATATGGACTGGCAGCCTACAGGAGAGAATGTTTGGCAGGACATTTGTTTATGCAACCAAAACTTGCCTCTAAGCCATTAATTAAAAAATAAGCACCTGCTTTGAGGCCACTGGGAGCAACATCCAAGGGGTTGGAGAGCAACATGTTGCTCGCGAGCTACTGGTTGGGGATCACTGCCTTAAAGGAAAACTATACCCCCCCGAACAATGTAGGTCTCTATCAAAATAAATTGCATAAAACAACTCATATACCTTGCTTTGTGTAAATAAACCATTTTCATAATAATATACTTTTTAGTAGCATGTGCCATTGGGTCATCCTAAATAGAAAATAGCCATTTTAAAAAATAAGTACAGCCTCCAGGGATCGGATGATTCAACGGTGCACACAAACATACCAAACAAGCTATAAAGTTAACCTGTCCCTGTTCTAGTCCCTAGCTCTAAGCCAGTCTTTATGGGTGGCTGGCTTCACCACCCAGACTGGCTGTGGGATTGGGTTTTTCTTAGGATCGGGATGGTATGGGGGTTAGGATAGATGCCCCTAACTAGACACCCCTAACAATAATCTAACACTGTCCCTATTCTTGGTCAGTACAGGATGGCACAGTCACACACCGAGACCAACCGGCAGTCAACCCACAGCAGCAGATTGACCTCCCCACTCATGTCATCAAATTGGCTACAGGAGCACACCAGCACAATTACTGATAGTGTCTGATTCATATTTATACCCCTGGAAATTCTTAGACTTTGACTTTGCACTTGTTGATACCTTTATCACATTTCCAATTTACATGCATAGTGTTGTACTGTCCTCAACATTATCCCGACCTTGCATCTTCATTGCATTGTAATTCATAGCAGAAATTAGCTTATTTCCCTCTTTTCTTCAGAATTTACCAACCAAACTGATATGCAAATGAGCTGTCATTTTCTGCATCAAGTTTGATCTTGATGAATGTTTCTTTTTTCAACCTCTGTTATTTATAGTTACATAAAGTACAAGTTACATTCATTAATGTGTTGCAAGATTTCTTTATTAAAAACTGAAATGATAAAATGGCACGTTGGGAAACGGTAATGTGGGACTACTTGTTCTGGAGGGGGTGTTAATTGAAGCACCTGCCTAGGGTGCCAAAATTCCTTGGCCCGGCCCTGGAGTGGACTATAAAGTAAACCCCAGATGAAAACACAAAAACATGCAGGCTTTTATTTCTCCTCAGCAGAGATTGGGATCTACATTCTACATAGTTGTACTTTAGACATGGTAACCCAGATCCATTTCCTGCCTATGGAGCCTTCAGTGAAAAAACAGCGTTCAACGGACATTGAATACAGGTAATGCTAGAATGCACGTAATAAATAAAACAAGTTAGGGACCGCCATTCGGGGTTTACCTTGACGTGGTATGGTGGCTTATCAATTTTATGATCATAACTTTGTAACAAAATAACCCCTGTTTTGGGTGTATATGCATTAGCATTTATTATACTTATATATACTTTAAAGCCTTTAGAGTGCTCCCACAACCCCCCTGTTTTGGTATTATATATATATATATATATATATATGCATTTCTATTCTTCACCCTAACTGCAGATCTGCCTGACCCAGTTGGGGCCCTGACATTCCTAAAACAACCTTGGCTTCCAGCCTAGAACTACCAAGGAAACGGGGAAGGCAACGCTACTACGTCAGGGGTGTGGAAATCTGTCATTGGATCCCAGCCCTGCCTTCCATAGAACAATACAGAGCAGGGAATAACTGAAGTTGTACATAGTGGACTTTGGGGATTATACAATTGCGTGCATATATCAGTTTAATTTGGCAGCTCATGCTGGTTTTAGGTGGTCACAGCAGGAAACCTATAAACAGACCTCAGCAATTTTCTTTTATTCTTTTCCATTATACAATAAACCATGGTAATGTGCTACCAACCTAAATGCTTTATACTATAAAGAATAGCAATATAAGGGCAAATTATATTAACTACATTCACCCTTTTACATAGTGTGTTAAATGCAGCTCAGATTAACTACAGTATATAAAATAAAATGCTTTTTGTTTACAGTTTACACTATGCAAAATGACTGGTTATCTTTAATCTCCGTCTGCATAGTGAGTTCCTTTGCTCTGCTACTTACTGGGCCAGATTTAGACAAAATGGCCTCTTTGGGGGGTCCAGAGTATATCATTCTGTTGATAAACTACAGCTGCCACTACACTATCCCTGGTTAAAGTTGCAGTTTAACAGCAGTTAAAGGGCTGACAACTAGACATCGCTGATGAATTTGCTGAAAATAGACAGTTGTAACTGAATTTCATGTGTACTTTGTCCCTTTATCTGGTTTCTTCCCAGCAAAGGGGCCCAGTCAAATAGCTATGTACCTTTTTTTTTTTTCTTTAAATAAGGTCACTATAGTTGAATGAAAGGACAAAAACAAAACATCTTTTTAGCACAGAGGGGGAAAGTGTCTAAAATTCCAAATGTAGACAACCCACAATACAGTTCTGCTATTCCCAGAGGCACTTTCTATTCCAGAGAAGACTAATGGGTTGAAAAAAGCCAGCGTGCTGCACTTCAGATCTGCAGCTGCAGAGGAGTATGTCAGTGAGGCTATGGTTGCTATGGGAACTCAGGATGCTGAGCACAATAGCACACACCCAATACGTACCCTCCCAGCCCTGCAAGTGTTTAACCCTGTGTGCAGGACGGATTCAATGAAACAGGCCTATGGAATGATGTCTGGGAATCATTTGTAAATTTTTGTTACAGAAATTTTTTTTAAAAAAATATAGCAATCAGTTTAAGAATTGTAACTTTTCCCCAACTACTCAATGAGCACCAAATTAAAATAGTACAAGGGGCTCATTGTTAAACAATGTTTAGCAGTGCTGCCTTGCAGAATTTTCGAACGCTAAGTTTGGACAGTATCTGCAAGAATTTGTGTTTTTCGATATGCTTGGGTGGGTGCAAAACAGCTTTCCAATGTGCAGGCTTATCATACAGACTACCAGTGCCAATTATTTTGGTCATCATTTGAATTTTTATGTGGGACTTATACACAATTTGGATGGGCTGTGCTTCTTGGATCTCAAGCATTGGGACTCACATGGATTTTCTGCTATATTATTTTACATAGGTCACAAAGTGTTGCCAGAAGAGTGTAAATTTTTATGCAAAAAGAGTTTTTATGCTAACAATGTTTTTACTTGTTTGATACTTTGTATTTAGTATTTAATTCACTCAATTAGGGGGTAATTCACCAGTATTATGTGTGAATACTAAACATGTTTTTACTTCCTATCCATTTGATACTTTGTATTTAAATGTTTAATTAACTGAATTAGTGGGTGGAGTCACAAAGACCATGTGTGAATTTTTTGAATATTTAACATTTTGCATTGGTACAGTTTTGCATGTCTGACGAAGGGGTTTGCCCCTGAGACATTACATCTTGACAAATGAAGTTGCAGGGGTTTGCCCCTCTTGAATTGGCCTTGTGGGTGCTGGTGTTTATGCTGTTCCAAATAATTTTGGAGGCCCAGCTTTCCTGCATTATGCTTTGACTTTTCAAACTGTAGCCCTGGCACTTTTATGGATAAGAAGCTTTACATTATGACATTGTTTGATTTCTTTCAGCAAATTGGCAGAGCCTCTTCCTTCCTGGCCTCCCCCCACCCCACTGCAGTGAGAATCAGTGTGCAAAGACGGTACTGTTTTCCCATTATACTTACAAGGAGTTTATTAGGTAAATGCATGTAGTAACTTTCATCCACATTAAAGAGGACCTGTCACCTTGAGACATGAGTAAAATATTTCTTTTCCATCCTTAGTTAAACCCTTTAGTCAGCTGTTTTTGTCTATATCTGAAATGGATTAGAAAATATCCTTCATGTAAAAAGTGCTTCATAGGTGCTGCCATGTTTAAACACCCCTTTGTTTTCCATGTGTGGGCTGTGCCAAACTGCCAAATCTCATTCATGCTTAGTCAGAGTATACTCTATGATAGACAAGCTCTGTATAACTCATGTCACACCAGGACTTGATATTCTATGGGAATTATTTGAAACACCTTCTATTGTTCTATTCAGATTGTGTGGGCTACTCCAGCCACTAACAACTGCACAAACTGGTGATATCGTCAGCGCTACGCAACAAGTTGGCGCTATAGAAATACATGTTAATATAGAAATACATGTTAATAATATCGTGAGAGGAGTCTGCAGGACTGATTCTACCCATGATGCTTTGCTCTCCTGACTTTCTGGAAAGTCAGGGCTTCAGTTAATGTCTCATGGACATTTGAAAAGTAGTTATAAATTGAGAATTAGTGAGATTTGAGCATAATAAATAGGGGTATGTGGTTTGTTTTAAAAGTTTTATTTCCTTCCTAGTGTTAACTCAATCATGACAGGTTTCCTTTAAAGAAAAACTCTAAGGAAATTCTAAGGATTTTTTTGAAAATCGTTCGAATCGAACATTCAAACGATTCAAGCGATTTTTATTCGATCAAAAAAAGGACCTATGCAGTCCATTTTTGATTAAAAATCTGCATTTTTAATGTTGAAATTTGACTTGATTTGACTTGATCTTGTTGTTTTACCAAAATTCTCAATTTGAAAACTTTAAGTGGCAGGTTTTCAGTGAGTATTAAAGGGTCTGAAACAGCCCATCAAAGACTTAAGCTTCCCATATACACAACAATCTTTCCCTGCTGAACGACCGATCTTAGTGAAGTCCGACCAATCTGTCAAATTATTGTGTGGTTAGTGAGATACAAACGATCGTTCATCTTATGATTTTTCGTCCGACATCGATCTGAAGATTGATCAGCCAGGTCAGAAAATCTTTATCGGTCCCCATGCAATCTAAATATGTTTGCAGGGCAAGCAGGCTGCGATCCTTCAGTTTTGCTGGCAATATCGCCTGAAATGGTCTTTTTAGTTGATGGACACATCGGGCACGATCGTTTTGAGACAATCGTGGTCTCACGATAACCATTCGATCTTTCAAAAATCTTTACGTCTATGGCCAGCTTTACATTTAAAGGGATACTGTCACTATTTCCCAACTGTCCCAAGTCATGTGACTTGTGCTTTGATAAATTCAGTCACTATTTACTGCTGTACTGCAAGTTGGAGTGATATTACCTCCCCCCCCAGCAGCCTAACAAAAGAACAATGGGAAGGTAACCAGATAACAGCTCCCTAACACAAGATAACAGCTGCCTGGTAGATCTAAGAACAACACTCAATAGTAAAAGCCAAGTCCCACTGAGACTGATTCAGTTACATTAAGTAGGAGAAATAACAGCCTGCCAGAAAGTAGTTCCATTCTTTAGAGCAGACACAAGCCACATGTCTGGGGGCAGCTGGGAATATGACAATATGTCTAGCCCCATGTCAGATTTCAAAATTGAATATAAAAAAATATTTTTGCTCTTTTGAGAATTGTATTTCAGTGCAGAATTCTGCTGGAGTAGCAATATTAACTGATGCATTTTGAGAAAAAAAAACCATGTTTCCCCATGTTTCCCTTTAAATTGCCTGACAAGTACCCATACATTTTTTGATGCACCTATTGCTGGTTTAAGTGTTTCTTTGGAGATCTATGAGCCAAAGTATTTTGGGTAAGGGTTAAATGGATATTCATATTTTGTTTATGACAATTATTTGGTTGAACCGAATGTCTGATGTCTGATGTGAAGTCTATAATGGAATAACTTGTAACTATAGTCAAAGAGTCAGGATATTTTTAGTCTTTATATGTATATGTAGCTGATTTTAAAATATAGTCATGTCCTTGTATGGATATATCTATTATTTTGGTACATTGTTGTATCCTTTTTCTCTGTTCTGTAATATATTACACAGTAACTGCTCCTTTAATTATATGTTTAGGGTTTTAGTCCTTGCTTTGGAGTACAGGAATTTGGTGGACGCCCCTCAAAATTCCCTTAAAGGGGTTGTTCTCCTTCCAAACACTTTTTTCAGTTCAGTTGTTTTCAGTTTGTTCCCCAGAAATAGGTTTAAAGTTGAATGATGGTGTCTCTGGTGTTTGAGACAAGCAGCTCAGTGATTCAGGTGCAGACTCTAAACTGTTATGATTTTGCTTCATTTAGTTGATTAATTTTTTTATCTCTGGAGTATTAGCAACTATTGTATCAATTCTTACAGCTGCCTGTAATGAAACTCAAAGATTCTGCTCAGCAGGGCCAAAGATAAGAAATCTATCAACTAAATGTATCCATTTAGAACAGTTGGGGGGTCGGCAACCCCCCTCCCAGAACTGCTTTAGAAGGTGAAAAACAATACTTTATACTTCAATATTAGAAGAACAGTCACAAATAGAAAGTAGGAAATTGGGAAACAAACTTGTTATTTCTGGTGATCTATCTGAAAATAACTAGTTGTTTGAAGGTGAACTACCACTTCAAGCTACAAGCTGTGGGCTAAAGAAGTATTGAGCACAGAAATATTGTTCTTGCTGTATTTTAGTAAACATTTGCTACTGCTGCTGTGTTAGAAGTTAGATTATACTTACCTGCTAACTGGGGATAATACTTGTCTTTTTGATGCTTTAATATATATATATATATATATATATATAAAATATATATATATATCT
>CM044434.1:114587323-114613714 GCA_024363595.1 Xenopus borealis | reverse complement strand
ACTATACCTGTGGCCAGTTCTGGGGTGTGAGAAGTACGAACCCTGAAGCATTCCACTACAAATCAGGCAATTGGAGCATTTAAAACATCCTTTTTTTAAAGGCTTGTTGAGCCAGGTCTCTAACCCCTTGGCTTCAGCTGTTACATCCTTCACCATCAGAAGGTCACCCAAATTTTGTCCTCTACGGTAAGCTAATAAGGGTCTCTTTTTATCAAGAAAAGGGAGATGTGTGTCAGTATTGACAATTTCCCATCTGTCGTTTATTGCCCTCCTCAACTGTGCTTGCCGTCGACCATTGGGTAGTAAAAATCAATTCCGGTTGTGCTTTACTTTTAGTCTGTTCCTGTAGTAGAGATTCCTGTGTCCACGCATTGGCTCTCCATAGTTGCTCGTCAATCAGCACGCTGGAATAACCCCTACAACGAAACTGCTTAGCAAGTTCTGAGAGTTGTAGTTCAGTGTTAGTAACATCAGAATTGTTCCTGATCACTCTCAGGAACTGTGAATATAGGACCCTTCGGGACATATGGGGGGGGTGGAATGAGTTAGCCTGTATTAAGCTGTTCCTATCTGTAGTTTTTTTGTACAAAGTAGTGCCCAACCCATCTCCCTTCCT
The DNA here is from genome assembly GCA_024363595.1 of Xenopus borealis. Lineage (NCBI taxonomy): Eukaryota > Metazoa > Chordata > Amphibia > Anura > Pipidae > Xenopus > Xenopus borealis. The sequence goes on along the minus strand of CM044434.1, from coordinate 114,613,098 downwards.
GTAAATCGTCAGGTCAAGGTAATGAATCATATGCTGATCATAAGTCATGGTAAGTCGGTTGGGTGAGTCAAGGTTATTTAATTGCTCACAGAACCTAACCAGTTCATCAGAAGTGCCCGACCAAAGCAACAGCAGGTCATCGATATATCGTTTATAAAAAACAATATTACTGCCACCCATTGGGAGTAACCGCTCTGTCTCATACTGTTGCATGTAAATATTTGCAAAGGACGGAGCTACGTTCGAACCCATAGCCGTCCCTGATATCTGTAGAAAGAAAGAATCTTGAAACATAAAGTAATTATGTGTTAACACCATGTCAAGTAATGAAATCAAAAATTCTACTGTTGGCGAACCATGGTGATGTTTTTGTAAGTGCCTTCTGGCAAGCCTGCAGTCCCTCTTTGTGTGGAATAACAGTATACAGACTGGAGACATCCATCGTCACCAATAAACAGTCTGTGGGAACCTGGACATGTTTTAATAAACCCAATAAGTGTTTGGTGTCTTTAATATATGACTCCATATGTTGGACTACTGGTTGTAAGAAGTAATCAAGATATTTAGCCAGGAGTTGGAGTGCAGGTACTTAATAGAACTATATATATATATATATATATATATATATATATATATATATATATATATATATATATATATATATATATATATATATATATATATATAAAGATATTCTGATTCTGTAAATTCTCTTAAGAGGACTGCAGTGATCAATATGCCTCATTGTACCATTGTACTAAATATGGATTCTCTGAATGTTTAATTTCTATTGATATGTTTGTATGATTATTAATGCTGAGAAACACAGTTTCCATGAATGTACCAAAATCCGTAAGCTGACCAAAAGATTTATATAAAAAAAGAAAGTTTTATTATAAATGATGGTGCTGAAAGAGTATCCTCTGTCAGAGGCAGGGAGAGTCTGGGAGTCATGCCAGATTTGTTTAAATAATGTAGTACTTCAGTAACTCAGGAGATGCAGAATACAAAGAGCCACTCTATGGGTCAGAACATGACCCCAGATGCTGTCAGCATGTGTGCAGGTTTTCAGATGAAGACAAGTGTTTCCAGTGCTGTTGCTAATTCACATTCAGTATAGGTGAAAAATTGTAAACATTGAGAAACCAGAAGAAACAAATGAGATTATTTCTTTTATTATTTAATTACAACTTGCCTTGCACTTTCCATACTGAATTAAAGTTCATATCTGATTGGTTGCTATGCATTATTTCACTGGAGTACTTTTGCACTGATTGTAGTCAGCGAGCCGCAATGAGTGATCTGTCTAAACTGATACAGCAGTACTGGGTGTAGCAATATACATATCACCTTGGCTTTAAACAAGTTTTAGTATCACAGATTCTTCAGGAAAAGACTGGAATGGTGTGTCTTTGAAAATTGGCTCCAGCTGTCCTAAAACATTATTAAAGTTTTACTATATACTAAAGAACCAATTCTAAACTGTGACTAGTGTTCCAAACATCTCATTCTGTTTCATTAGTTTTGCCAATGTAAATCTTTCCTCTGTCTAAAATTATTATTATTATTATTACATAGCTTTATTAGCAGGTTCATGCAACCATTACATAACAGCAGTTATATGAACTCTATCACTCTCAAGCTGTACAGAAAGTACTGTGTATCTGCATAGTACAAGTAATGTGCACAGTGACACCCTCATTTGTATACACCAAATTCCCCCTATAGAAGGAAAGCATTTGGACAAATATAATAAACAATACCAATTAAACAGAATGTATCTTAAAGCAATCATATACATTCTTCACATCACATAGTCCATGGTCCATGCAGGTAGTTTTCTGATTCTCTCAGTATGCCTTATAGGTTCACTTTCTTCAGGCCTATTACGATTGTTATCAGAAGTAGAAAAATGTCTTTCATCAAATGGAACATCTGCAAAGTCATATCTAGCAGGAGCAAGACGACTTGCATTCCATAAGCGTCCATCAGACAGTTCATATGTGTATAGTCCTCGCTTGCGTCTCACTTCAAGTGGTGTAGTAAATTTAGATTGTCCTTGTTTCAGTATTCCTGGTTTCTTAATTCTGACTAAAGATCCAGGCTGAAAGTGCACTTCTCTTGGACCACGTTTTCTGTCAGTATAAACTTGCATTTGGCTTGTTGACATTTGACAATGTCAGCAGTAGATGAGTTTGTAGAAACAGTATTTAGTGGAAGTTTGATGTCTGCAACATGTAACTTAGTGCGCATCTGTCTGCCATGTAATAATTCAGCTGGAGATGATTGACTTGTTCCACAGCACGTTGCTCTGTAGTTATGTAGTTCCTGTGAGACAGCCTTGCTTATAGAGTAGGGCAATCGCCTCCGTTTCTGGCATTCTGGTTTTACATCTGGTCTCAACTGAACTTTGTGTACAAAGTTCTTTGTGCAACCCAATGAAGTGTCACTTTGTGGTGAGGCAGGCACTGGTGCTGTAGTAACGAGACCATCACCTGTGTCTGTGCATTATTAGGCCACAGTACTGGATTCACAGTCTGTACATTCCCAGCAGTTCCCTGACTGAGAGAGGCGGCATCACACCAGTGTGAAATAAAGAGTAAGACTTTGCCACCTGCTTAAAGGAGAACTTTTGCTAAAATGAAAATGTAATATAAGCTTCACCATACTGAAATAGGAAACTTTCTAAATACAATAAATTAAATATTCTGCATCTGAAATAATCAAGCTTATTTTCACTATCCCACTCTAAGCACCTGTTTCTCTTCATTCTGTCTTTATGCAGTAGTTGGGTGTCAGATAATCCAACATATCTTATGGGGGGCTCCTTTTGCTTAGAAGATGTATTAGAGCAGGAGTCCCCAACTGCCAGTCTGCAGCCCAAGACTGGGCCATGGGCAGTCCTGAACTGGGGTGCCAAAATTAATCCATCCAGAATTGGATGCTTGCGCACCTGAATTGGATGCCGGCAACCAGAATTGGACGCCAGTGACCAGAATTAAACGTCAACCCCACTCTTCACCACCTCCTGACCTCCCCCCCAACTCCCCCGACCCCCCTGGGCCTTGCAAAAAATTTTCTGCTGTACCGGTCCCCGGTACTGAAAAAGGTTGGGGACCCCTGTATTAGAGCTCACTCAAAGAACAAAGAACTGATTTCAGTACAAACAAAACTAACAAAATAACTGCCTTTTGCACAAATCCTGCATGTAGAGAGACAGGATTTCTGGTGATTTTAGTAGAGTGAGCTCTAATACATCTTCTAGGCAAAAGGAGTCCCCTATAAAATATATTGGATCTAACTGTCAATGAATATCTGACACCCAACTCCTGCATGAAGAGAGAAAGAAGAGAAAGGGATAGTGAAGATAAACTTGATTATTTCAGAAACAGTGCAACATTTTTCATTGATTATATTTAAAAAAAACTTCTTATTTCAGTATGCTGAATCTTAATTTAAATTTTCGTGATAGTTCCCCTTTAAAGTATGTGCCCTGGGGCCCCCGACCCTCATGGGTCCCTGCCAGACCAGACCCCCTCTCCCCATATTATGATGCCACAGATAAATAAAAAATGTAATCGCTGCGCAGCACATGCGTGCTGAGTGCACCGTTCGTGCATGCTCATTTCACTGAGAGCGCCTTCATGCGTGCCTTGATGCATGAGCAACTCATGGTACTGAATAAATAATGAACAATCTCTAAAACAAGTGATGTGCGATATGTTAGGAAAAGGCAAGTTCATGTTACTTTTTGTTTTAATGCTTTGTATGTACTTTATGTAAAGTTTATTTTTAATGCACTCCATAATATGTAAATTATATGAAATTCTCACAAAAAGATAACACATGGGGTTGTTTCCCCAAATAACTTGCATTCTAGTTGATAGTGAAGGTGTACATGAACAGTAGGGTTTCATTTATACCTGATAACTGAGCGGTGAAAGTCGAGTGCTATAGGTACTGTATTTGGTATTACGTATTTGTAGGGTGTTGATGTGCCACCTCTCGAGTAGGTGTTTAGTTAATGTGAAATTTAATAGTAATTAAATCCGAAGACTTGGGGCACTTAAACAGAGGGCTGTAAAAGAGAGGGGTGGCTGGTGTATTCTTTCATTGAGCCACGTACCACAATGGCTTTCGCACACCCTTTGCAAAGAGCAAACAGATTCACCTGGTGCCTGGTGTATGGAGGATGCGGCACCCTCCCAACTCCAACCGTAGAAATAAATCCCATAAATTGTTACCATGGAATCTGTTACTATATTTAAATGTACAAATTATGGATTGGGCTACAAATATTCAAGAAAAATCATTCATTTCAGATATAAAAATGACAGTTTCCCTTTAGTGAGAAAACAGCAGAGCTAAATATTAAATGGCCAAATATTGTCAACAAATGTAAATTTTTATTATTTTGATATGTAGGGAAAATGTTGAAAATCAAGCTTCTGGATTGGGTTTATTGTAGTATTGTTTAAAAACTAGGGGAATAATGTACGTGCAAATATAATAATTTCAGTCTTATAGATATGTTTTACATCATATCATAGATATATTCAGTCTTACACATGTACAGTAATAAGCCAGTGTTTTAGCAAAAGTTACAGTATGTGCTGATAGGATTTAACTAATGAAGCTATACAGCAATGCTTGCTAAAGTTTCCAATCTATGGCAATAGATTTTCATGTACGTAGCAGACCTCAAAACAATTTGCTCTAATTAATCATCTTTATTTTATATTGCTGCATATATTGTAATTAAATACCTTTTTTATGATCAAGTGCACATGCAATTTTTTTGATAATGAAATATTCTTTTGCAAGTATTTAAGTCAGATTAAATCAGTGAGCATAACAAATTCATTAGCTTCTTGCTTTGCTCACTTTGGGAAAATGTTTAATTTCATTGATATCATTCATCATAAGGCTTGTCATTCTTAATTGTATATACATTTCAAAGTTGTTCGTGACAGGAAATGTTAACAGAGAATTAAACGGCATGCAGTGAACATCCCACTGCGCACAAAAAGTTACATTTTCTTACTGCTCACCATATTTTGGAGAACTGTGCTTAATTTTTGTTTTGAAGTGCAGGTAAAGGGATTTAGAATTTGGAATATTTTGGACCTGAGGTTTTCCAGATAGGGGATCTTTCTGTATTTTAGTTCACCACCTCTTATATCTGCTAAAATGCTTTAAACATTAACTATGCCAAATATGATTTTTTTTTTACAGCCAATAATGATTGATGTAGCTTAGTAAGGATTTAAAATGGAGTCTATCGGGAGATGGCCTTTACATAATTCTGAGCTTTCTGCATAATACCATAATGCTTGTTAAAATATTATTTCTTTTGCATCAACATATTTGTTCCGATAATGTATAATTAAAGTCTACTTCTCCTGCATGGAGAGAGAGAGCAGATGGTCACCTTTAAAGGACCAGAAACATCACATTTTTTTTAATAAAAAAAAATGTGTTAGTATACCACGAAAAAAATACACCAAGACAAATTAAACTTTAAAATCGCAAAGTCTTTATTAAGAAATAACTTACCAAAAGTCCGCTTCCATTCCTCTTCAGAGAAGGCAACAGGGCAACAATCCATCGTGTGGCACTCAATTTCACCTCCCTGGATATCTCCTATAAGGAAGGCAGGGAGGAGAAATCGAGTGCCGCACGATTGATCGTCGCATCGCCTTTTCTGAAGAGGAGAGCAAGCAGAGTTTCGGTAAGTTATTTCTTAATAAAGGCTGTGCGATTTTAAAGTTTAATTTGTCTTGGTGTTGTTTTTTTCATGGTATGCTAATGGATTTTTTTTTTAAAATATGATGTTACTGGTCTTTTAAATGTTCTATGTTGCTTCAGGTTAAAGCTGTATACATTTACACTTCTGTAAACATAAACAGTTTACAGATTTAAAATTTTGCATAACATTTTAACAACATTTAGCTATGCCTAAACCTGCCACTATAAAATACACTGTTTAAACGTCTTGTTTACAAAATGTTGCTTGTAAGACTACAATGAGCTTTCTATACTGCCACTGAAATAGGGCTGATAGGAAGAAGCAAAGTAGAGCTGAGGACAGAGAGGAAGCATTACACTGAGTTTTTCTTCTCTTTGTTTGTCATTTTCCCAACATATTCCCAAACGTGTCTTTAAACTGATTTTGTTTCACCGAAGAATTAAAATTGTCAGACAAGTAATTTAGTGGCCCTTGAGCAACATTTTGCTCACTTACCCATACCTCCCAATTGTCTCGTTTTCTGCAGGACAGTTCCAATTTTTACTTTTATTTAAAAGTCCAGAGATCTCTTTTAACTCCTGCACTGAAAAGATACATTTCTGAAACTTAATTAAAATAACAATTTAAAATAAGCAAAAGATACAACTGTAACTATTTAAAATAAGCAGGTCTCTTGGGAAATTCACCTTTATAAGCAAAACTGTTATACCATATAAAACATGGCATTAAAACTTCCTGAAATTTGTTTAGACTTTCATAACCTGCCAAATTTTGTAAAATGGACATGGTAATTAGTGGGTGTGGCCATAAAATGGGTGTGGTGAAAAATGATTTTTTTTTTTCTGTCCTTGTTTCCATTTTTCAAATGTTGGGAGGTATGCTAACCCCTTAGATGTTGCTCTCTGTGGCCTAAATCATGTGCATTCCTGTCTTGCAGGCATGTTTTGGTTAAATACAACCACATTTACTGACTGTAGGCTGCCAGTCCACATAGGGCTACCTAACAGCCAATCACAGCTCTTGTTTACTTTTTCATGCTTGTGTTGCTCCCAAACACTTTTTACATTTGAAAAGACTGTGAACCCCTAGGGGCAGATTTACTATTATTCACATTCGTTAAAAATTCGATAAGCATTCGACTATCGAATGCTTATCGAATAGGCTATTTTTTATCGAATAGGCTATTTTTTTCTCGATATTTGATTTCTCGATTAAATCGTACGATCGAATACCGATCGTTCGATTTCACAAAAAAACAATCGAGGCGTTAGATCGTACGAATGGTATTCAAGCAGGTGTTTGAAAATAAAGCTTATGGGGGGGATTCCCATAGGCTTCTATTGCAATTCTGTAGGTTCAATCTGGAGAAGTATTGTAGGCAGTTGAATAAAATTTTTAAGTTAAAGTCCTTCGATCATCGAATGGTCGAATTATCGAATATCCGATCATTCGATCTATTCAATCTATTCGATACGGTTGATTTTTCTGTATTCGATGATCGAAGTGGCCAAATTTGCATATTCGAATATCCGATAAAATCATACGATCGGAATTCGATCGAATTTCGATCTATTCACATGAATTTCCTAAATCTGCCCCCAAGTGTAGGTAATGGCAATGTCCTGTTGCAGTTCTGTAAATATATTACAGAGTTTAATCAGATATGACAGACAATCTCACTCTCAGTCTGTAAACCTGAAACACAGCTATTTCAAAGGATTTCACATTCATATCCAATCATCGATCATGTCAGTTGTTTGTCTTTTGCTTTATTCTCTGGTGTGCAATATACTGATGTATAATAATTGAAAGGTAATAAAATAATATACACTATATATTTAATTGTGCTTCAGCACATGTCTCAGCGGAAATTAGAAATGTTTTGCTGTAAATTTGCAGAGCTGGTCATGCACAGTATTTCTGGATAGCAAATTAAAGGGAAACTAAGGCTTACCTAAAGAAGTAGCTAGAAATGTTTTTCATTATGGTTTTGTCTTTTGTACCAGCCCAAAGCAACCACAGACCTTTAGCAGGAAAGGTAATTGCCTTCAAATATGTCCCAGTATCTGCACATCTTTTCGACTAATTCACTGCACATGCTCCTTGCTGCTCTCAATTACTGACTATTACTGACAAGGGACTGATGCACAATATACTGGACATTCTGACTTTAAATGACACAACATAAGCCTGCTAGTATATTATTCAGATTATTGTTACATGGCATCTTATAAATAAGCACAATTACCATCAGAATGTAATAATCAGCCCTGTAACATCAACAAAATCCAAGATGGGAAATGCCTGTGGCAACTTTGAAGGCCTGGATCATTATTACTATAGAGATGCTGAGCCTTTAGGTTGGTTCAATAAGTTCTTATTAGGTAATAAGTTATTAAAACTTTACTGCTGCTTGGATATGCCTTTGGTTGATTTAACAATAAAATGGAAATAGATTAGAAGCATAATAGAGACAGTATAAACAGATGCAGTTTATTATCTATATTACTATACGTAATACGGACCTCTGACATAAAATAGAGCAATTAAAGGTATAATTTAAGACCAGGTGGTTTTAAAAAAAAAGTATACAAATGTATTACACATCAAAATATTTCCTTTTAAAAATTGTAAATATCGTGAAAATTGTAAAAATCGTCAGGTTGCCGGGACTTTGGTAATCGGGAAATTGGGAAAACCGTGAAAACCAGGAACACGCGTTGAAATAAATCACGCACCATCTTGGATTCTCATGAAAAAGTACCTCCAGAGTGGTTACATTGTGAACAAGCAATGAGAGACAACGCTGAGTGATGTATCACTGAAAGTTTGCGCCCAGCTGTGCCCTTGAGGAGAGACCCGAATGCAGGATCTGGTGAGATCAATCTAATTTGTTTGGGGGCTTGTTCAGTTGGTAGGAGAGGGAAGCCCCAGAAAAGCCCTTTGGAAAAAAGCTTTTTTTATTCACATCTCACAGCAATAGCCTGTTAAGCCACTGGGAGAGTCACCGTATACTTTTATTGGAAAACTATAACTCACACCATACATATCTGTTCAAGTTGGAAGATTACAACTTTTCACCTTACTTAATCACCAAAATACCAATTTGCCCCAATTTGCTGAACAGCTATTATAAAATTGGGATAACCACATAATACAACCCCCGCTTCCCTTCCTCCCCCCCATCTCACCTAATGGAGCCGCTCCGGGCGCACAAGGCTGATGTTGCTGGCAAGCACATTGCACCACTGCGCATGCGTGCCCTGTGCACTGCGTCAGGTAGATTTTTATTTTCAGATTGAGGGGGTATTGAGATTGGTAGAGGGGGTCTGGCCCAGCGGGGGCCCAACGGGATTCTTCTCACAGCAATAGCCTGTTAAACCACTGGGAGAGTCACCGTATACTTTTATTTGAAAACTATAACTCACACCATACATATCTGTTCAAGTTGGAAGATTACAACTTTTCACCTTGCTTAATCACCAAAATACCAATTTGCCCCAATTTGCTGAACAGCTGTTATAAAATTGGGGTAACCACATGATACAACCTAGGAGGAAATATTGTATTTTAGTTTTTAAATAAGTGACCACCTACCTGAAGTATATATATATTTTTTTTTTTCACTGAATTAAGCATTCCTGCGATCGAAGTAAAATCGTTCAATCAAACGATAAAATTGTTCGAATCGTTCGATACGAACGATTTTAGCATACGATTGAACTATTTTACTTCGATAAAATAAAACTTAGAAAAATGGTCTAGAAGGTCTCCATAGGCTAACATAGCACTTTGGCAGCTTTTATTTGGCGAATTTCGTAGTCGAATGATTTTACTATTCGACCATTCAATTTGAATTCGATGGTCGAATTTTTTAAAAAATGTACTTCGAAATTTGAACTTTTTGCATTCGAATATTCATTTCGACCCTTAATAAATCAGCCCCTCAGTGTGTATATTAAGTTTGATTTCAAAGAACTCAGTGAAAATTATTTGTGTTCTGCTTCTGCAGCAATGCTTTAAATTGGTTTTCCTATTAACTCAGTACAAAGTAACCTTCCTTTACCTCCACCCAGATCCACCTCCTCCACCCAGCCTCGGGAATCAACACAGTCACTCCCTGTGAAATACATTGAGGATGCTGCCAGTTTCCATGGTAACTGTACTGCTTTTTATCACATACTTGTCTGGCATGGGAAAAGAGAACTGCAGCTAGAGTCTCTTCTGATTATGGGTAATATAAGGTTCTTTGTGGTCATCTTGCAAAATCAATGCCTATTTGTGGATATAAGTTTGCATTATTATTATTATGATCCTTTATGTATCCAGCCATGTGACATCTAACATTTATATCCTAATTGTTAGTGAAATTGGTTGTTTCATATGAAATGATTTGTTCTGCATATACCCGATTAAAATGTGCTGCAGAAATAATACTAAATTATAACAAGAGTTAAATGTGAGAAACAACCCTTGCTTGTATCGCTGACAATTAGGTCATTGTATCACTGTGTTTCTGTATCAGCAATACATTAGCTCTTTATCCTTCAGCAATAAACACAATTCATCTCCTCTGTGGTCTAATAAGATAAGTGATAAGAATATATGTTTCTCTCTGGAATTCTTCTTATATCTCTATAGTTCAGCTAGGTTCATTAAAAAGACAACACATATATGGAAACAATATTCCATCTGTATTTACTTTGCAAGATTGAATATTAGAAAATACAGTACTTCTTTTTTGGTGTTGACGTTGTAATATGTAAAGCTGAACTGAGCCTGTATCTGCACAGGGTAATATCAGAAGTATAGATTGGTTGATATGTCAGTTTCTTTATTTTGGAAGGATATTTCAGATCCACTGAAATGTGAATACAATGGCTGTCTTGAATTTTTTTTTTTTGATCTTTAATCAGGGGTGTCTAAATGATCCATTTGGACAGTTATCATTCCATGCCAGACAGTAGGATGCCTCCATGGCAGATGGAAGAGGAAAATCCTTAAGGTAGAGGTTGCCAAATTCTGAAGCTATCCCCAGAGGGCAGCAGTGGATTAAGGAAGGGGCTTGTCTGAATGACAATAAGGATAAGATTTAAGGTGAATACTAATTTGTTCTGGATCCTCTAGGAACACTATACCAGGGTAACTTTATAGAATTTTTATATTAAAGTCAATACACAAGGGGGAGCTGTGAGTAGGCTTTTAAGAAAAGTCAACCAAAATGTCAAAAGTATCAAGCACAACAGTTCCTTGTATAGTCCACCATATATTAAAAATCCCAGCCATAGTGGATCATAGGAGCGCTGTTGCTTCAAAAATTGGATGGTCAAGCCAAAGAATATCTATCAAAATAAATTTAAAGAAGGGCACACATTCCTAGTGTAATCTTTTTTTAAAATTGATCATTTCTAATAATAAGAATGCACTTAAAAAGTTTGCAGTGATCATTTGCTCATTAAAGTGTAAACATAAAGACCAACAGGTTTCATTATTTAGGGACAGATTTAGAAATTTTGTGTGAAGAATTTCGAAGTTAGATCGAATTTGAATCTTCGAATATGCAAATTAGGTAAATTTGACCATCGAATATTCGAATTCAATAAAATTTAATTCAAATATTCGACTATTCGATGGTCAAGCACCTAATTCGCCAGATCCAAGCTGCCGAATTGGGGACCATTATATTTGATCGTATAAAAAAAATTTGATCGATAAAATTGTTAGAATCGATCGATTTGAACGATTAGTCGATCGATTCGAACAATTAATCGATCGATTCGAACGATTAATCGATCGATTCGAACGATCAATCAATCGAATTTTTTCTATTCAATCGTTCAATCGATCGAATTGCGGTAAAATCCTTCAAATTCGATTTTACTTCACATGGTCGAATTTCAAATTTTTTTTATTCTTAATTCTACCAATAGTAAAAAATGTGACCTCCTCAAGGCAAATCATACTTACAATAATAAAGTCAGATTTAAATACAATATAGTCATGAGCATACATTGCTATATTTAACAGACACTTATTTCTACTGTAACCTTAACGTACTAAATATCTGGTTGAAAAGCATTAAACAGGAGAGACAGTGTCTTGAAAGCTACTGATCCTCAGCTAAAGATCTACTGGTAGATCCCGATCTACCTTTTGGAAACCCCAATCAATGAAATCAATAAACAGTAAAAGTGTGTCAATCAAATGATCTACACAAGATATATAGAAACATTAATTAATGACAAGTATGAAGTCAGATATTTCGTTCAGACCATTTGGTATATACTATTTGTAATAACCTGTTCAATGCCCATTACTTTTAAGGCAGTAATATCTCCATTATGACAATCATAAAAATGCTTGGAGACCCCATATGATCTATCCTTATTTTTAATCTTTCTCCTATGTTCCCTAAATCTATCTGTTAGTTTGTTCTATGTATTGGAGTAAATAAATAACACCCTTAATGGAGCAAGTGATGTGTTGTCTAATAAAAAAGGTCTCACCAGTAGCAAAGGATATGAAACTATTGGTAATATGTATCACAAAGTTGCAAGTAATTCAATTAAACTTCCCATATCTAAACATAACTTCAGAATATGATATGCATTGTTGGGTGTCATATTTAGGGGATCTCTTAAGTTTACTAGGGGTCAGTATATTCCTTAAACTCTGAGCTTTCCAGAAGGATACTTAGGGGGATCTGGCAAAATACATTTAAATGTGGGATAAAATTTTGAAATATTCCAGTGTTTAGTTAAACTGAATATAATCTCTTTATGATGGGGATTATATGTTGTACACAAAATGGGGTTAGATTCACCCCATTTACAGTTAGTTTCATTTAAGATTTTAGTTATCCCTCCCTTATCACATATTTGTCTATTAGGAACCCTTCCTGTGTTATTACCTTTTACACCTAGGAGTATATCTCTCTCCTTGGAAATGTAAAGGCAAAGAAATAAAATACCATTTTTACTTTCTTTAATGAAAAAGAAATATATCTCCAATATACTTCAATTAAAAAATGTGTACAGTTTTTATAAGAAACCAGACTGTATGCAGTGAAGTTCTCCCTTCATTTACTGCTTGGGGATATGAATTGTGAGATGGTTCCTAACTGCTTTGCAGGGAAACAATCATACATGAACAGCAGGGGGGAATCATCCCACCTTACTTACCAGAACTTGAGCAGCTTTGTCTGTTTCCCTGTAAAACAGCCAGTGACTGTGTAGATATTTGTATCCACAGACCCAATGCAGTCTGTATACTCTGATTATTAATCAGTCTTGCTGTATTAGCTTCTATGGCAGATATTATTTGACCTGTGCTGTTTTGATCATTTAGGACGATCCCTAAGCTTAACCTCCCAACTGAAGCCCAGATCACACTGAGCATGTGTCGAGTCTTTATATTGCAGAGATGTCTAACAAGGTTACAAGATGACAGAACTGTGCCAATTTTGACAGCATAAATAATTTGTTTTATTAGGCTTCTAGTGCAGTAAGTTCACATTTATATTTAGTATACAAATGACAGCATTTCTAACATTATTCTATTTTAGACTTTAGTTGCCCTTTAAGGGCTGCTGAGTTATCGCCTTATTATTATTATTATTATTATTATTAATAATAATTATAATAATATCCTTCTCATAATCATCATCTTTTTTCGAGAAATCTTGATGTAAGAATATTTGCTTCTCTCTCATAGTCTTCTAATGAGGAGCAATTGCTTCTAATTCTTAAAAATTGACTGTAAGGGATATTTTAAAGCCACCTAGGATGATTGTTAGTTTTCTGTAGGTAGCTATTAACCAACACATCTTTAAAATACGTATGAGGCTCAATAGTCATCCCTACACTTTTCAAAATCAAAGCTAAAATAATTATTTCCTTACCGAATGATGTAACGTTAATTCCAATCGGTTTAGTATTAATATAGAATAAAACTTCTTTTGACTGATCCTTTGAACCCTTCCAAATAATCAATATATCATTGATGTAACTCTTGTAGAGGACCAGGTTCAATGTCCAACAATGTGGATTTCAAATATAGAAATGTTCCCTTCAACCAAGGAACAGATTTGCATAACTGGGCATGAACTTGGTCCCCATAGTTCTTTCACACATTTGTACGTAGATGGTGTCCAAAAATACAAAGTACTTATGCTATATATATATATAGAATATATGAAAAAAAATATGGACTCAAGTAAAAATGGCACTGATCAAGGTGCAGATATGGATCTTCATAAAGAAAAATTCCAACCTCTTCCATGCCCAACCCATGATGAATATTGGTGTAAAGTGACTATGCATCAACAGTTACCCATATATAATCAACCTCCTATTAAAATCCATATACATTTCTTAAAATAACTTGTGAATCTTTAACATTTGATTCTAAATTAGTGATGTACTTTTGAAGGTGTCAACTTAGTGGCCCATATATAATCAACCTCCCATTTAAATCCATGTAAAATTCTTAAATGATGTGTACACATATAGGGCCCGCTGACAGGCTTCACCGATCAATATCTGCCCAAAAATTAGCCAGATGTCGATCGGGTGGGTTAAGATTAGTGATGGGCGAATTTATTCGCCAGGGGCGAATTCCCGCGATTCGCCGCTGGCGAATAAATTCGCGAAACTACCAAAAAAATTATCCAAAAAAAATTCGCCGCGCAAAAACGAGTCGCGCGACTTGTTTCGCGAATCGGCGAAAAATTCGCGAATTTCTCTGGAAATTCGATAATTTTTCGGCGAAGCGAAACGCGGCCGTTTCGCCCATCACTAGTTAAGATTAGATCAGGGATGCATTGGCTTGTTGATGCAGTCCTTAGCCCGACTGCCTCTGCATTTCTCTGCATTGCGATCCAACTGTTGGGCCCTAAGGCCCACGATCGGATCAGCCCAATATCGCCCACCTCAAGCTGGGCATGTCAGGGAGAGATCCTCTTATTTGGCAACTTCACCAAACAAGCATATCTCTGCATGTACGTATGTCCACCTTTAGTCAACTTGGGAATCCCCATATACAAAAAAAGACCTTTTTCATAGCTTGTAGGATTTCCTTCCTTTCTGACAGAAATGTTGCAGCATTATTACATTAACATATGCCATATTTATTAATCACTAGGGGAAAACAACACATTATGCAGTTATTATTATTATTAATGAGCCATGTCTCGATTACTTGATTAAAATATTTCCTTACATGGTTTGTGATAGCAACAGACATAATTACTTTAGCTCCTACTAGATTATTCTTTTCAAACAGATTCTTTTTTATGACCAAGCAGCGATTAATTGTAGAAACAGCTTAAAGGAGCTTAAATATGAACATTTGGTTCATGCACATAATTACTGAAAATAAAATGCTTGGGAGCTAACACTTTGTGACCTTTTTATGTTTGTCAAATACCCGCTTGCAAAAAACCTCTTTTAAAACCCTTTTGAATGCAAGCCAGAACAAATATCTGAAGAAAAATTGAGTGAGTTCAGGAACTCAAACTTTCTACAAACACAATTCATAAATGCCCCCAATTTTATCTGTATGGTAATACAAAAGTCCACCCTATATTTTGTCAACCTTTGACATCAGACAGGCAGGGGCACTCCGCCAATGATGAGGATGCAGCTCCTGGTAACGGTTTTCAACCTGGAAATTCAGCTCTCCTAGTGCAGAGAGCGCAAATATGCTGGACTACCGATGTGGACCCCCTCGATCCTGTGTGACACTGAAGGGGAGTGCCATGGGGAGGAGGGGGCGGCAAAAAAAAGGCGGCCTCAGGCGGTAAAATGGGTAGGGTCGCCCCTGCAGACAGGGGACACAGAGGGAGCAAGATAATGTACATTTCTGCAAAGCAGCATAGAACACTCGCCATATTTTAGCTGGCTACATAATGAACCCCCTTCTATGACATTAAGGGACATAGTTTGAAGCAAACAACTCAATAGGACTTAATCCCTAGAAAGCTAAATAATAATGTACTTAATTGATAATTATGAATATAGTTAAAATGTTGATGTTTATTTGTCAGCCAGGCCAACACATGCAATTAAAAACACATTAAAAACCACAGACTTTTGTAAAAGGAGGGGCCCATCCCTTCTGTGACACAAACATTTGCTCACATTCTCACAACGACTGTGAATAGTAGCAGGTGTTGCTATGTTGTCCACCAAAGTTAATATACCTTCCGTAAAATATTGTCACTCCTACCGCGTAGGATCTACAGGAACAATGTAAGGGCAGAACTACATGACAGGCTGCTGCAAGCTGCATCTGACAATCGTGTTGCATCAGATCACTGTTGCGACCCCATCCAACTTCCTGTTATCTATCTTGTTCCTGTCGGATCCGACTTGACGTGGCCCTTTTGTCACCCAAGGTCGGATCCGACAGAAACGCAGGTAAGTGTGCCATGTAGTTCTGCCCTAAGTAATAGAAAGTCGGATGGTGTCACAACGGTGTTCCGATGCGACATGGCTGTCGGATGCAGACGCAGCTTGCAGCATTTGCATCCGACAGTAGTGTCACGTCGGATCACCGTTGCAACACCATCCAACTTCCTATTACTTACCTTGTTCCTGTTGGATCCAACTTCAGGTGGCCGTTTTGTAGCCCAGCGCTGGATCTGACGGAAGTGGAGTTAAGTAAGTCTGACCGTGTTGCAGGGTTGATCCGACACTACTGTCGAATGAAAATGCTGCAAGCTACGTCTACATCTGACAGTCGTGTCACGTCGGATCAACCCTGGGACACCATCCGACTTCCTATTACGACTTGACGTGGGAGTTTTGTCACCCACCTTCAGATCCGACAGAAACGCACGGAAGTCTTATATAGAATACTCACCCTTGAGGAAGCTAGTTTAATTGCACTGGTACAAATACAGTTAGTCTGCAGCTGATGCATCTCTCCTTGAAACTCTTTCAATATTAACATATCAAGTTTACAAGTAGGAGTGACAATATTTTGCGGACAGTATACTAACTTTTTATGGACTTTACCATTCAATACAGCAACACCTGGTCTTCCCCATGTCTCCTATAAAACAGCTCCCGTGTTGATGCTTATATTGGTATCCAAAATGTTTTGGTATAAAATCAGTGCTCGTATCCTTTGGTGAGAGTATTTGCTAGCATGTGAGTAATGCGATGATGTTACCCACTGTGCCTTAATGAAGATACCTCTTTGTACTTATCTGGAATGCCTCCTGGAACCTCTTTTTTTGGACATGTGAGTTATAGTTCAGTCCTTAACACCATATTGAACAAGAACACTGTAGGTGGTGCCAATACTTATCTGCCAAAGGGAATATTAATTATGCTGTGTAAAAAACAGCGGGATAATATTCCACACATCGTCAGGCTTTGCAGTGTAAAAAACGGCACAAACTTTTTATGCCTTTTTTCTTAGAGTAGACTTCTGTGGAAGAAATAGAAAAAAATGGCAACAAATCTGGCGTTTACATGGCGTAAAAATACAAACAGCATGCAATATTTTACACACTTTTAAACACCTTTTTTGGGGGCAAATGTTGTTTTGCACAGCATTATAATTATGCTCCTAAATTATAGTATAGGACACTTTGTACTGTGACCTGTACAATAGCTCTTAGCCTGTGCTTTATATAATCATTTAACTTCTTAGATCCTTTTGAAAATACATTTAGTTTTTTCCTCTTCACCCCTCTGAAGCTACAACAATATCAGCATGTGCTATGGACACACGAAGCAACATGACACATCTGATTTGCATGCACAATGGAAATAAAAAAAGCATATTGAAAGGTATAGTTAAAAATTAGAATTACAAAACACGAAAAATTAAGTGGTAAAACCACAAATATTTTATACTGAGCTTGAAAAAAAATCCTTAGACTTAGAAATTGTTTAAATAAATGTATGTTGACTATTATGCTTATGTAGAAAAGTGCAAGATCATATCTTTACCACTAATTCTTGCAATGCAACTGATTATCATAAATAGAAACATTTAAAAACTAAAAAAAAACTGTATTTTGCTTGCTGCCATATCTATTTGATCTGATTTATATTAAATTCTGATGGAATTTTCCAGTCTGATTGCACCGCAACATTTTGATTCATTACTGATCTTTTTACATATGTCATTGCATGTCAGCTTTATCCTTTTCCCCTAGTTGACACATTTTAACATCAATGTTCAGGATGATTTCTCAGGTTTTGTTTTTGCTAATGTTTAGAAGTGAATATGAAATATTGATGCTGATGTTAAAGACAGAGATCATTTGTGAGACACAAAACAGAAACGTTTGGGGCATTACAACAATCACAATTCAATCTGGTTTCCTTTCCTTCTTGTATTATCTGTCAACTACATTTAGTACCATAGTACAAATCACAGCATCTAAAGGACAACCCTTGTTTTAAAATCAATTCATAGTTTAATATGGTCTTAAAAATACATGCTTTTAAATTATAACATGCATCATAAATCATCACGAAGCATATCAGAGATGTGTGAGGTCTGAAATGCCTTTTTAGAGGATACTGATCATTACAATTGACTTATGGTCTTTTGTATCATTGTTCCCCTGATCAGTCATTCATTTTACAATTTAATTACACATATTAAAGATGTTTAATAAACAAAATGCTAGAGTCCTGTATATTGGGAACCAACTTATCTGTGTTGTTCTACTCCACTTTGTTTATTGTTATGTAACAGAAATGGATTTTACATGTTTGTATTTTTAAATATGTTATCATGGTTCACTTACTCATGAATATATAAGCACAAGTGTCGTGTTTCCGCAAGCTGCAAACACAAACTGAATTGACTAATTTCATATGATTTATCATGCAAGTCATGTTTAGGCTATGCCTTAGTAACGGCTACTGTATCTTAATGACCCATCCTTTCATCCTTTACCTAACCTTTTTTGACATTTATCTTTTAGATACTATATAAGTACAGGTATGGGGCTTGTTATCCACAATGCTTGGGACCTGGGGTTTTCTGGATCTTTCCATAATTTGGATCTTCATGCCTTAAGTGCACTAGAAAATTATTTAAACTTTAAATAAACCCAATAGGCTGGTTTTGCCTCCAGTAAGCATTATTTATATCTAAGTTTGGATCAGCTACCAGGTACTGTTTTATTATTACTGGAAAAAAATAACAACACATTTTTTTAAAAATTTGGATCATTTATATAAAATGGGAGACTGCCTTTCCATAATTCGGAGCTTTCTGGATAACGGGTTTCTGGATAATGTATTGCATACCTGTATTGCTAAAATATACTGTAGAAGATTGCTAATGTGGTGCCATTATTCATAAAAAGATCCCAATTTTCAGCCTGAAAAATACGGAACTGTTTGTTTGATATCAGTGGTAGGAAAACTTTTGGAGGGATAAGATACTGGAATATGTTTCAAATAATAAAACTATGGAGTTTGTGCCAGCATTGTGTCAGCAGAGCAACAGATCTTGCAGACAAATTTAATTACCTTCTATGAGAAGTTGAGCAGAAAACTAGAAAGTAGCCTGGCAATGGATGTGATATAATTGCCCTTCACTAGAGCATTTAACACAGCACCACAAAGAAAGTTACTAATTAAATTAAAGTGGGTGTATAGCCACCCCATTAAGTTAAATTATGTAGCAAACCCTTACACTAAGTATGTTTCAAATATACATGCATTATTTTATTATTGCTGTAAAGATAAATAATGCAGTTTCCTCTGCTGCCACAGGCACTCTCAGCCATCCTCTACTCTCAACAGTCTTCTCTGTTGTAGGAGCCAAATATGCTCATCACCTAATACCTTGAACAGCATAGGTGAGTCTGGCTGAGGCTTCTTTTTAGAGATGCAGCATCTGGATTGTTTACACCTATGCCTTACAACTATAAGAATATAAACAATGCATGTAGTTTGGGAATGTTTTTGTGTTTAGTGATCCCTTAACTTAATGAGATGAATATATATCCTCTATTGGCCTGTAACATAATATTTGTACTTGGATAGGGAACTGGCTGATGGATAGTTTACAAAGAGTAGTATAGTAATGTGTTTGTATACTGAATATACATTGGTGTGCATTTGGAGGGGTTGAACTTAATGGACTTTTTTTTCCAACCAAAATTAATTATGTAACTATGTATTAAAAACTATATTTTTAGATAAGTTGTGTGCCACACACTTTTCTGTATTTAGAATAGATTGAAACATGTACAGTATTTATTATCAATATTATAAAGACACTGTCTTTCTGTGGAATGGATATATACTGTGGTATCATTCTCCATGTCAGTGGCAAAGCGCTTACTAAAGATATACAGTAAGGATAGGCTGAAGAGCTTCATTAGCATGCATTCTCAGTACAGTGGTTTCTTAACCAAGGAAAGTTATTTCAACCCAGAGGTCATACAGAGATTTCTGAAACCCGGGGATAAGAGATTGTTGAATTTGATCAGATACTGTGTCCCTGGCTGCCTTTTTCTGGCAGAGGTTGTAATCTCGTCATTAGATTCTCAATTTGAATCAAAACTGACACCATTTTCACGTTTAAAATTGCAACAATGTTCATTTCTAATAGGAATGGTAAGTACATTGTTCTGCCTCGATGCAAATATATAATAATGAATCTATATTCACTTAATATATATTAAAATGCCATTATGTCTTATATTAATATGCTTCTAAAGGAAAATATCACTGATTGTTTTATACAATTTAAAGTTACTTCTAAGGATTCATGTATTTACACCCAATAAAAATGTAAAGGTATTAACATTAATTAATTATGTATTTACAAACTTACAGAATAATGAACTGTCTGCTGAATTTGAATATATTGTCACCATGTTTTCCTGGTTGAATGACCTATTGGACAAAAAGAAGAGTGGGATAATTTTAAAAGGATGATGATTGGTATCAAGTCTAGACTTTAGGGCACTACTTGGTTGCTAGGAAAGTAGGTAAGTAGGACCCTTCAACAATACAACAGTTTAAAATCCAAACAGAAGAATAAAACATTTAGCAATTTAAAAAAAACTGCAAGAACAGATGCAGTGAAAGTGTATTTTATATCATATTAAAAGTTAATTAAGTTGAAATTCATAGGTAATATGTCCCTTTACTCTGACTTTCACCCATTGTTAATTACCATATATCCAATGTGAAAGATCTGGGGCAATACTGATCCAAAATCCCATTGCAGAGGTTGCAAAGAGCTATAGTACAGTGTCCATAGGCTTTAATGGGCTCGCCAGCTTGTTTCAGGGCATGTCATCAGAAAAATACTTGTCAAAAAATGATTTATGGAAGAGAAGCTTGATGGAAATATGGTGGCAGCATCGTGCTTTAAGAATACTTTACTTAAAATTAATTTCAAAACTCCTGTGTAAAACCTGTTCGGGTTCATGGATTATCATTTATGCAAATGTGAACGTTTTACTCATGGTTCTACATGCAGGTTCCTGGTATTGTATTTGATTTGAAGTGCAAGTGTTTCAGTGTAAAAAGTTGTGCATGTGAGATCAATTTCCATGGATAGTTGTAGCCAAAAAAAAAAATCACAAATATGGCAGTGGGCAGCAGGGTAAAGAGACTGCATTTGCCTACATTTTCAGAAGGGCAATTTGGACAGGAGATGACACATTATATAATATATATTTATTGCAATGATGTCCAACCCATGGATATGCAACTGTTTTCAAATTCATTCTACCAGCACCCCTCCAGTCCAATGGCATGACTAACTAAGATAATACTGAGTCCCATGGCAAATGCTAAGGTTAATTACAATGTCAAACAATACATGTGAAAGGAGGCACCAGCTAGCTTGAACATGTTCTGAAAGCTATTTCAGAACAAATGGACCTTACCACTATAGTCTATATCATTGTATACCAGAACTCCATGTTCTGTGACCACATCTGCCTCATACTGGCATCCAAAGGATGATACAGTAACAGTGTAAAATGCCAGAGACATCTTGAACCACACACAGACTAGCACCACAATGTTCTTCCAAGATTATTCCTGAATTCATTCCTTACCACAAAAAAATTCAAATATGTTGTATAACAGAGGGTTCTCTTAGTTCACATGGCTATTGATAGTATGTCGACTGTTGGACTGTGCTCAGTTATTTCAACTGAATAAACCTAACCTAAAAATACAAAACAATACAGAATTCAGCTTCTCACTTTCTTTCCATTGCTGTCTGTAACAGTGATAGGAAACTGCAGAGAGAACAGCTGGAGTATCTGTGTGGGTGTTTGCAAATGTGACATATATATTGCGGCCGCAGTCTAGCAGGAAAAAACAAATCAGTTCCAAAACAAGTATGCAGAGCTTCCAGTGTGTAATCTATGCAGATTATCACATCGTATTAATTTCTTTGTGGCAGTTTATAGATATAAACAAAATGTCAGTGGCATTTCACTTAGAGATCAGGCACAGCTAAGCGAAGCATACTAATAAAGCTAGGTTATGTCCACTTGATTCATCTTGCTCTCTGCATAATGTGGGTTAATTCACAGGGCTGTTATAGCTAATGTTCAGCCAGCAGTTTATGGTGGTATACAATTGTGTTTCTTTTATCCGTTTCAGGTTATGGTTCATGCTGAGGATACAAATTAGGTGAAACAAGGGTATCCAATGCAGGACCCAGATGCTAAGCTTCTAAATACATTTTTTCATTTACTGCATTTGGTTTATTGGCAGACACTGCAGGCAGCTACGGTGGCAACTCCAGAATTGCCTCTGGGCCTGTCATCTGTCAGATTATTGGGCCGCTGACAGCTGTCTCTGCCTTTCTACCCACCTTATACTTTCTGCTCTAGGATTATCTGACCACCCTTTCCCCTGCACATAGCTAGACATGTGAACAAAGTATAACTGTGGATACATTTTTTCCCTTTGCTTAAAACATAAAATGGGTTCTTTTGACAGATATTTTGAACATATAAGGAAAAGGTAGAAGATCTCCAATTTGTTTATAATACATCTAAAATAATGATATTTTGTATGAACATGGGGGAGTGACTCACCATCTGAATGCTAATTCTATTAAAGGATAACTATACCCCCAAAATGAATACTTAAGCAACAGATTATATCAAATTAAATGGCATATTAAACAATCTTACCAAACTGGAATGTATATTTAAGTAAATATTGCCCTTTTACATCTCTTGCCTTGAACCACCATTTCGTGATGGTCTGTGTGCTGCCTCAGAGATCACCTGACCAGAAATATTTCAACTCTAACTGTAACAGGAAGAAGTGTGGAAGCAAAAGACACAACTCTGTCTGTTAATTGGCTCATGTGACCTAACTTTATAGTTTGTTTGGTATGTTTGTGTGCACAGTTGAATCATATGATCCCAGGAGGCTGTCCTTATTTTTTTTAATTTTCTAGTTAGGATGACCCAATGGCGCATGATACAAAAAAAGTATATTATTATGAAAATGGTTTATTTACATGAAGCAGGGTTTTTTACATATGAGTTGTTTTATGCAATATCTTTTTATAGAGACCTACATTGTCTGGGGGGGTATAGTTTTCCTTTAACCAAATTGGTACAAAATTACACCCCTGGATCATGTACTGTAGTTGCATCTAGGGATGCACCGAATCCAGGTTTCGGCCTTTTTCAACAGGATTTGGATTCAGCCGAATCCTTCTGCCTGTCAGAACCGAATCCTAATTTGCATATTCATATTAGGCCTGGGAGGGAAATCACATTACTTTTTGTCACAAAACAAGTAAGTAAAAAATGTTTTTCCCTTCCCACCCATAATTTTCATATGCAAATTAAGGTCTGAATTCGGTTTGGTATTCGGACGAATCTCACAGGAAGGATTCGGGGGTTCGGCCGAATCCAATAGTGGATTCCGTGCAGCCCTAGTTGCATCTCTTACTAGACTCTAGTCCTTTCTTAAAGGGATACTGTCATGGGAAAAATGTTTTTATCAAAATGCATCAGTTAATAGTGCTGCTGCAACAGCATAATTCTGCACTGAAATCCATTTATCTAAACAGCAAAGAGATTTTTTTATAGTTCATTTTTAAATCTGACATGGGGCTAGATATATTGGCAATTTCCCAGCTGCCCCAAGTCATGTGACTTGTGCTCTGATAACCTTCAATCACTCTTCAGATAACAGCTCCCTAACAGCTCCCTAACACAAGATAACAGCTGCCTGGTAGATCTAAGAACAGCACTCAATAATAAAACCCATGTCCCACTGTGACTCCTTCAGTTACATTGAGAAGGAAAAACAACAGCCTGCCAGAAAGCAATTTCCTTCTAAAGTGCTGGAACATGTCCCATGACCAGGGGCAGCTGGGAAATTGAAAATATGGCTAGCTCCATGTCAGATTTCAAAATTGAATATAAAAAAATCTGTTTGTTCTTTTGAGAAATGGATTTCAGTGCAGTCTACTGGAGTAGCACTATTAACTGATGCATTTTAAAAACAACATGTTTTCCCATGACCGTATCCCTTTAACAAACAATAGGGTTCATTTATGAAAGCAAGTTGAGTGTGCACAGAGCAATTTTGGATGTAGTTTTCCTGGTTGTCAGGATTTCAATTTATCCTAGCAACCAGGTAGTAAGTTGGATAGGAGAGGAGATGAATAAAAACATAAGTAATAAAAAATAACACTAACAATAAAATGTTGACTCACAAAGCAATATTTTTTTGACCATCAGGGTCAGGGACATCTATTTGATCCCTTCTAGACCGTAAGCAGTGAGCACTTATGAGCAGGACTCCTAACAAAATGCAGTATGTAGTATGTACATCTAACATGTCTAAATGTTTAATTCACCTTTAGACTTCACTTTATTTTCATATTAGTGTGTGTGTGTTCAACACTCATTCATAAACCCTTTCTACATTTTATGATATTCTTCTGTGTTTATAGTAAGAGCAATATATTATCTACACGTCTGCATTTAGCAAAACTTCATTTGAAAGATATTGTTTGTTTGCAAAAAGGCGAGCAAACGTTTTGTCCATTTTGCTTGCAAATAAATAGGAACTACAGTCTGTTTGGCTATAAATGTAGGATTAGTCAGACATATATTCTACATGTCTGTGACATACACAATTTAATACAAAAAGGAAAAATGGATGAAACTATATGAGTGAAAATGCACATGCTCATTGTATATTCTGTACCATCTGCCTGCTCTGTGAGGCTGAGCTGTAAGCTTTACCCAGGGGAAAGAGTTGCAGATAAGTTATTCAATTAGAATAGCACTACTGGCAAGCCACATTAGAGAACTGAGATGATGATGTTGTGATTATCCCACTCTGCATTCCTTTGTATCTCAGGCAACCTGCATTTCTCTGGTAACTTTCTGAGAAGCTCATTCAGCCAAAGGTGAAAAACTAAAAATATGACTTAGGGGGCAGATTTACTAAGGGTCGAATTGTAAAGGGATTTAAGCCCTCTAATTCGACCGGCGAATATTTGGCAAATAAATATTCACCAAAAAGCCGATTTTGAGATCGTTTTCGACTATTTGCCAGAATCGTACGATCGAACGATTCTACAAAAAGTTGCAGAAAAAAGTTCGAATATTCAATTCGGTAGGTTCAATCTGGCGAAGTATGCAGTCGAATAAAAATTTAAAGGGCAAGTTCTTGGACTGGCTAATAGTCGAATGATCGAATATATATTTATTCTATCTATTTGATGCGACCGAATATTCTATATTCGATAGTCGAAAATACTTAATTTGCATATTCGAATAGTCACACAATCGAATAGAGACTATTCAAGCGAATATTCGAATCCTTCACACGAATTTAGTAAATCAGCCCCTTAGTGTGATACCTGACTGAAAATCAATTGTGGATTACCTTCCTTATTTAAAGTGAATATTTCATTATCTGTGTTTGAACATGGCCTTTCTGTTGTAGCTCTGCCTTCTTCATTAGGGATGTCGCGCGACGTTCGCCATTTTGGGTTCGCGTTAGTTGGCGCTTTTTTTTTGCCCTCT
>CM044434.1:114563975-114582762 GCA_024363595.1 Xenopus borealis | reverse complement strand
TCCCCCCCCCCCCACAATTGAAAAGAGAGAATCGCGCAGAGTTCACCCTTCATATTCTATGGCCAAATTATAGCAGATCAGGACCCTGAATCATATATCTGAGAAAAATCTGTCTGTATATGCTCCTATAGCTCTGCTTTTGTAGCTTCTGTTTTCATTACCTGCTTAATGGCTGCTGCTATGCTAACATGACAGCCAATGCAAAAAGGTCCTTTCATTAACGGACCAGAGTGGTTCATTTACGACAACAACCTTGACATAAGAAGTATAATTTACACAACTAGACAGTCATTGAAGAATTTAACAAGTTCAGTAGTTGCATATAACCATTATTTAACAACTTGCTTGCAATTATTATAAATTAGTAATTTAATCGTTTCATCATGCATGCCATATATAATTAGAAAAAAACAAAGTTGTTTGTCTTGCACAATGTATTGTGATTTAATTATGTACTTTTACAGGTACTTTATTTATTAGAAGCTCTTAAAATAATGAGACATGTTGGTGAGTAGAGGTCTGCAGGCTGAGCTGTGTCTATGAGAATATAGAAAGGCAGCAGTATGACCAAAAATGACAGCAGCAGAACTAATGCATTGCCTCTATCTGCATGCCTTGTACAGATCAGAGCATAGGGAGGTTAAAGTATCTGGTCCTTGTGTATTATTTTACCACTGTAATCCAGCTAGCAGGGAATGGAGGGAATTCCAGTTTCCAGGTCTAGATTTGTGGTAAGGCCAACCCGGGGGTGCCCTAACTATGAAAAATAGAATATGGTGCCAACATTTCTCCTGCTACATTTTTCAAATATTTAAAGCTTTTCTAGACAATGCTGAAAAACTTTCTGAAATTTTTTTTAATTTTCTTTAGACTTCAGCCATAATTCTCTTATCCTCTATAGTCAATTTCTCAGAGCATGTTCTGCAGCCTCCTGGTCAGCCCCACATTCTCATTTGACCAAATTGTAAAATAATTTTTCATTTATGAAAGAATTATCACAATGCAAAACTATGCGAAATTCCAGAAACTTTAAAATATGGGAATGGTATCATACTTTTTTTTTACCGCTAGTTTTTACTGTGATTAATATTTGTTTCTGTGCTGTTCTTGTATATCTGTTTTCAAACGCTCACATTGTTATTGTACTGCCAGTGATTAGCAGTGGGAATATGGGCGCTTTTGTTTTCACTTCTCCATTATTACTGTTGTTATACGTTTTTAATATTGAAAGGCAACTATGCAGAATTAATGAATAGTAATTTCAACTCCAGGAGCTATAATAGGAAACAAACCATAATTCAAGTAAAAATGGGTTGAGGCTGGGTGACTTTGATAAGCTATATCTTTCCTCAGCGGGTGTCAGGTACAAGAATTGTTTCAGTACGTTTTCTGTTGTTAACTACAATATAGCTATACATACACCTGGGCAGGGCTATAAATTAAAATAGAGATTGTTTGGAAAGTTTATATTTTTTAATAGGCTTAGATTAAAGGTAAAGCTTTTTTCCAGTAATGAATTGAATGCTCTTAATGATTTTTTCCTAT
Organism: Xenopus borealis; assembly: GCA_024363595.1. Lineage (NCBI taxonomy): Eukaryota > Metazoa > Chordata > Amphibia > Anura > Pipidae > Xenopus > Xenopus borealis. Next base: position 114,581,217 of record CM044434.1, on the reverse strand, counting down.
ATGAGTGTAAAATAGGAGAGTTGGAAGTGCTGGAACTGGAGGGGAGATTTAATGTGGTTGGTGTTGTCTAAACGTGGCTGAATGAGTCACATGACTGGGCAGTAAATATCAGCGGCTATACTTTGTTTCGGAGGGACAGATGCAATAGAAAAGGAGGAGGGGTATGTCTGTTTGTTAGGCAGGATTTAAAAGCTTATATAAAAGAGGAGGCAATGGTAGAAAATGAAGGGGCGGAAGTCTTATGGGTGGAGCTCATAACTGATTGTAATAAGTCCAGCAAATTGATTGTAGGGGTATGCTATAGACCCCCTAATGTAAATGAAGAGAAGGAGGCTAAGCTCCTGATGCAAATAGAAAAGACTGCTATTTTGGGGAAAGTAATGAATGAAAATGGAGGGTTTTAATTACCCAGATATTGACTGTAGCAACATTACTGCCAGGTAAGTTAATGGGAGCAAGTTTATAAACTTATTGCATGACAATTTTATGGCACAGGTTGTTGAGGAGCCTACCAGAAACAATGCTATTCTGGATCTAGTGATAGTAACATTAACATAATAAGTTAGGTTGAAAAAAGCCACGCATCCATAAAGTTCAACCTTTTAACTTTTTATTTTTTACCTGTCTAACTGCTAGTTGATCCAAAGGCAAAAAACCCCATCTGAAGCCTCTCCAATATGCCTCAGAGGGGGAAATAATTCCCACTCCTTCCTGGACCAGTCCCTGGATCAACTTGTACTATAAGCTGTCTCCCAAAACCCTGTATTCCCTCACTTGCTAAAAAGCCATCCAACCCCTTCTTAAAGCTATCTAATGTATCAGCCTGTACCACTGATTCAGGGAGAGAATTCCACTTCTTCACAGCTCTCACTGTAAAAAACCCCTTCCGAATATTTAGGTGGAACCTCTTTTCTTCTAATCGGAATGGGTGACCTTGTGTCAGCTGTAGCCAGTTTCCTATCCATGTGCAAACGACTTCATTAGGGCCCTTACACACGGGTGTTTTAACCTGCGCTCCCCTGCATTCCGTTTTGGGAGGTGGAGCACAGGAATAGATGCACTCAATTCTTTTCAGTGGGCCTATACTCACACAACTGCATGTAGGTGCCAAACGCAGGAAAAATGCAGCATGTTGCATCTGAACCTGAGTTCGGCACCTACATGCAGTTGTGCGAGTATAGGCCCATTGAAAAGAATTGAGTGCATCTATTCCTGCGCTCCCCTGCAGCTGAACACAGCAAAATGGAACGCAGGGGAGCGCAGGTTAAAACGCCTGTGTGTAAGGGCCCTTAAGCCCATCAGACCTTATTTTAGAAAGCAGCTGTTTTGGGGGCATGGTATCAAACACAGATTAGATCTTCTGCCCCCCACAGTCCAGCATCTTACTCCCCATCATCATAAAAAGCAAATTTGTCTGGCATCAACTATCCTTCTGGGTCATCCTTCGTAATGACCCAGAACATTTAGCAAATGTGAAAGTAATTGAACCGCTGGGTAATAGTGACCATAATGTCGTCATTTAATGTTTAGTGCAAAAAGGTAATACAGTATACACTGGAGCAACTAAAACCCTGAATTTCAGTGGTTGTCATTTAAAAGTATATTACATTGTTACTGTATTCCATTAAAGGATAAGTAAACATTTACAATATGTGACTGTAAATAAGATGAGGGTGCTATTCTTAGCACTTTTGTAATTTACATTCATTATTTATTTTCTTTTTATTCCAAGATATTAAGGAATACATATACTGTTAATATGAATGAATTTTGAACAGCGCCACCTGCTGTACAGTCTCCATTCTGCCCACCAAGTAGTCAAGGAAGTTGTCAGGAGGAAGGAAGTTGCTCTGATTTTCTTCTGCTTAGGAAAATAATTAAAAACTTTTCTCAAATCTTTACTAAGCAGAGCAACCTCTTTCTTTCTACTGACAACTTCCTTGAGTATTTGGTGGTCAGAAACTGACCAGCTGGTTTCGCTGTTGGAACAAAATTCATTCATTTTAACAGTACATGTATAATATCTGGGAATAAAAAGAAAATAAATAATGAATGTAAATGACAAAAGTGCTTAGAATAGCACCCTCATCAATTTTACATTCACTTATTTTAAACGTTTATTTATCCTTTAAGGAGTAAATGTAGAGGCACCAAGGATCACCCTATGTGGCTTAATATAGAAGTAAATAAGTAATAGGAATGAAGAGATAGGCATTTAAAAACTACAAGTCTGTGGGAACAAAAGTTGCATTTAATGAAAATAACCACAATAATAAATGTTGTAAATCAGCTGGAAGGTAAAGAGTGAAAATGAGGAGGACATTGTGGCAGAGGCTAAGATGGACACCAAAATGCAACTGGTATGGGGCCTGTCATCCAGAATGCGCAGGACCAGAGGTTTTCTGGATAATGGATATTTCTGCTATTTAGATCTTAATACCTTAAGTCTACTGGAAAATCATGTAAACATTAAATAAACCCAATAGACTGGTTTTGCTTCCAATAAGGATTAATTATACATTAGTTTGGATAAAGTACATGTTGCTTCTTTTTTACTACAAAGAAAAAGGAAATAATTTTCAAAAATGTGGATAATTTGGATAAAATGGAATCTATAGGAGATGGCCTTTCCATAATTCGGAGCTTTCTGGATAATGGGTTTCTGGATAACTGATCCCATACCTGTATATTAATAGTTAAAAAGATACAGGTTGAGAGTGTGACTTCTTTAAATAATGGTACCAGTATGGTCGTAACAGCTACTGAAAAGACAAACGTGCTAAATCAGTTCTTTTCTTCAGCGTATACTCCCCAAACTATCAATGGCTGACTCAGGATATGGTACATAAAGTTTTACAAAAAATGAACGTGAACAAGGTGCAAGGGCCAGCTGGCATACACCCTCAAGAACTAAGCGAGTTTAGTTCAGTTTTCAAACGAAAAATGAAAAGATTCGAACGATTTCACCAAAAGTTCTGTGAGGTCCCTTATAGGCTAAAATGGCAATTCGGCAGCTTAATGCTGCCGAATAGTCAAAGGTGAAAGATTTTTAAAGGACCAGTACTTTGAAATTATAAAATTCAAATATATAAATTTTTTCAGTTTGAATCGAATTTTGGGCTATTCTATAGTCGAAGTAGCCCAAAATTACTCCGAAATTCGGATTTTAAAAATTCGAATTTTATTCGAATTTTCACTTCAACCCTTATTAAATCAGCCCCTTAGTGTTTGCAGATGCCAGAAAACTATGCCTCCCAATTAATTCTATCCAGGATGTGGCATCCTTGCAACAGAAGCTTGACAAACTGGCAATCTGGGCAGCAAATGTGATTCAATGTTGATAAATGTAATGTCAAGCACCTGGGACTTATACCCTTAATGGGACTGCACTAGGCAAATTCATAATGGAAAAGGACATTGGAGTCCTTGATTAGATGGCTGTAGCAAGCAATGCCTGTCAACAGCTTCAAGGGCAAATAAGTTCTTGAAATGTTTTAAAAGGGGCATAGATTTGTGGAAGTAGGGTGGTTATTCTTCCACTGTATAGTGCACTGATAAGGCCCCATCTAGAATATGCCATACAGTTTTCATATCCAGTGCTCAAATGGGAGTGACTTAGAGTGGGTCTGGAGAAGGGTAACTAAGCTAGTAAAAGGTATGGAAAATGTCAGCTATGAGAAAAGACTGGCCAAGTTGAGGTTGCTCTAGAGGAGTGGCACTTGATGGGTGATATGATAACTATGTATAAACACTGTATATAAGGGGATCATATAATAATCTCTTTAATACTTTATTTACCAGTAGGTCCTCCCAGCTGACATGTGAGAACTCATTCAAATTATTTCATGACATAGTTTGAATGTCAGATTTGCTGCTGTTATTTTACACTGCTTGGATCCGTATGTTTGATAATTACATTATTGCTGCTGACCAAGGGGAAATTTCTGCAGCTAGAAAGCGTGCTTTACTTATTCACTGCCTGGGGGCAGAGGGCCAACGTATATTCTATACATTACTATTACCTGATGAGACTTATGAAACTGCTATAAAGAACTTTTTTGTGCCAAAAGTAAATGTGGTTGCTGAAAGATATAAATTCCTCCAACGTGGACAGTGAATCCACGGTGAATCCACGGAACATTTTGTAGCAGCTTTGAGAGAGCTGGTTGTTACCTGTGAGTTTGGGATTCTAACAGATGAAATGCTAAGAGATCAAATAGTGGAAAAAAACAAACTCACCGTGCATTAGAGAGAGACTGCTCCTAGAGCAAGATTTAACCCTTGCAAAGGCTATTACAGTTGCTAGCCAAATTGTAACAGCTGTGGCGGAGGCTAAAACTCTCAGTCAGGGAACTGCTGGGAATGTACAGATTGTAAATTCAAAACTGTGGCCTAATAATGCACATTCACAGGAAAAATACAGTGCTAAGGAAAGGGATTCACTGCAAAACCGTGCAGGAAATAAAAATAAAAAATACTGCTTTCGCTGTGGTTCAACACAACACCTTGCAAACTATGCTAAATGTCCAGCAAAAGCTATACAGTGCCGCAAATGTTTAAAGCCAGGTCACTTTGCTACGGTCTGCCGTAGTTCTACTAAATATGTTCATGAACTTACTACTACAAATGTTACAGTATTAAGTGTGGATAAAGCTGGTACATTTATTTCAGACAAGTTTATATGCACTGTCAGTGTCAGTACTGCTTCTGCTGACAAGGGACATTTCCCTACTCCTGATGGCAATTGCAATAGGGCAGAGGAAAGTGAACCTATAAGGCTTACTGAGAGAATCAGGAAACTACCTGCATGGACCAAGGACTATGTCATGTAAAGAATTTAAGATACATACGGTTTAATTGTTACTGTTTATATATTTGTCCAAATGCTTTCCTACTATAGGGGGAATATGTGGTGTTTATACAAATGGCCTGCAGGTGGCACTGTGCATACATAGGACTTTCTGTACAACTTGAAAGTGAAAGTAAGACTTACTGCTGTTATGTAATGGCTGCATGAACCTGCTAATAAAGCACTGTTATACTCTCCTCATCCTCGGCTACCAAACACAACAAAAGTCACTCGTAAACCACATAAAAATTGACACATCAAAGCCTTGCATGTGTGGTTTATTAGCCTGCTATTTTTTTACACAGCTTAATAAATGTCCCCCAAGACATCCAGGATCTTGCATATCTTTTTTGATTCATCAATTTCTGAGGAACTGGTTGGTTGATGATCCTTGATCACTTGCCATCCTACAAAAGGGGTGGAAGATATTTTAGTTGCGCAGAGATTTGCTGCAATGGTGTCACACAAATTGACCCAATCAGATTACATCATAGTTACATAGTTGAAAAAAGACCAAAGTCCATCAAGTTCAACCCCTCCAAATAAAACCCAGTATCTCTACATACACTAACCCCTTCATTCACTCACATAAATTATATATACCCATATCTATACTAACTTTACAGTTTAGTAACACAATAGCCTTTGATATTCTGTCTGTCCAATAAATCATCCAGGCCCCTCTTAAAGGCGTTAACAGAATCAGCCATCACAACATCATCCGGCAGTGCATTCCAACACCCTTGTGACAAATTATAATAATATAATAATTATATAATAATTTGCTTTACATCATCCTGCCATTTTGTTCTTACTTCAGCTAAACTGCTACTGTATTTGCAGTCTGTAAGTTTCACCTCACTGACTTGACATAATAAGACAACAGGTCTTCTCTGTCTGTGACTCATGCATAACTGGGGATCCACATGTTCATTTTCCAACAGCCCTGGACTTCGAATTTATACTAAATTGTATATTGTATTTATTTATTTTACCATTATACTGCACTGAAATCCAAAGAAGGTCTTAGTTCAATCTCTGCTTAAAAGACACACCCTTTTTAAATGTGCAAAAGTTCCACATGTTTTCTGAATTTCTTTGAAATACAGCTCCCTGACTTCATCCCAAGATTCATTAGCTTTCCAGGAATAAATGGAGCCATTCGGATTCTTGGCTCTTCCCTTTACCAGTCTCAATGAAAATAAAATAAGCTTGGCAGCAAATGTTATGATGCATGTTAACTTATTTTAAAAGAGAGAAGTGGCTAGATGTCAGTCTCCAGGTCACTGAAGTAAAATGTTAATTGAAAACAAAACTGTCCGCTAAATTATATGTACTCATAGAAAGCTGTCTTTGGTTGGAACAGGCTATCCTCCTGACTGCTAATTAGATGTACAGTAAAAGTGGCATCCCACTTGTCAGCTTCTACCAGCGACTTGACATTGTGTGTTATTTTTACATTTTAGTACTGAATCCTGTACATTTCCTGTCTATACATTTAACCATATTTCTGATAGGTACCTCCACCCCCCACCTTCACCCATTTCCTTATATCGTACATATAGCTATTTTGTGCTTGCCTTATTAGGAAAGAGGAAGAGAGTTTGAAATAAATATACAGATTGGAGGAGACAATCTTAAAGGTAACCCAACTGAACAGTAATGAAAGGTAATTAACAGGAATTAAGCAGTAACTGAGCAACAGATAAATTAACAATGCCTCCCAGCCAATGTGGTGTTTACTAATATAGTAGAGGTATGGGACCTGATATTAAATAAACTATAGGATTATTTTGCCACCAATAAGGATTAATTATACATTTGTGAAGATGAAGTACAGGTTTATTTTTTTTAATTTTGTAGCGCACCCGTAGGTGTAGCTTTAGCTGTGGATTTGTGGAATGTGTGTGACCTAGCTAGCTGCTTAACGTGTGCCCAGGATCCCCAGTGTACCCGTGCAACTCCCTGCAACTCCCAGTACCTGGTGTTGTTCAGTGCAGCAGGAGATTCAGTCAGACACAGTTCTTTGCAGCAAACTTTAACTTATTTATTGAACGGACAGCGTAGTAGGATACTTTGATAACCCCTCCAGTGGAATAATACAGACAATATGCAAGATAGATAGCCCGCAGCAATGATTCACATTTCAACAGGATAGTTACCCTCTCACTAGGTAATGTCTCCTCTCAGGTGGATAGCACTAGGTCCTGGATTTCACAGCCTGGGGTCTTGTTTCTGGGCACCCAATGTGGTGCTTACTAACATAGTACAGGTATGGGACCTGATATCCAGAATGCTCAGAACCTTGGATTTTCCAAATAAGGGGCAGATTTACTAAACTCGGGTGAAGGATTCGAATGAAAAAAATTAGATTTTCGAATTTTCTTTGGGGCTAATTGGACCATAGAATGTGCTAATTTCAATCGCTAGATCGAATAACGGTAAAATCCTACGAATTCAATTTCAGCTGATTTTACTAAGGTAAAATTAACCCTCAAAATTCAACCCTTGTAAATCTGCCCCTAAGTCTAAAAAAATAATTTTAACATTAAATAAACTCTATAGGATTATTTTGCCACCAATATGGATTAATTATACATTTGTGATGATGAAGTACACTACAGGTTTATGTTTTTATAAATGCAGAGAAAAAAATCATTTTTAAAAATTAGAATTATTTGATTAAAATGGACTCTATGGGAGATTACCTTCCTGTAATTCAGAGGTTTCTGGATAAGGGGTTTTCAGATAATGGCTTTCATACCTGTAGAAAATAATGAAAAGAGACATGATAGATAAAATAATGTAAGGACTTGAGCAATAACACAAACAAGCCTGTAATAGTCCAGCTGGCAAGGAAAACTCCATGTTTATGCTTGTTTATGCCAACTTCTCTGCTTTACTCAAATTCCATGGTCCACACACACTCATATTTTGTCATGTCAAAAAATGTATAAAATATGAAAGATTATGATTGAGTGAGAAAGTTAATGTAAACATTCCCCCTTTGATCTTTGTATGCCAAGTACATGGGTTCCCATCTCTACATTTTTCACAGACAGTACTCCTGACCCAGTAATACCACTCCAAGAGTGGTATTACAAGAAATGACTCAATACATAAAGTAACTTAAAGTAAAACTATACCCCCCTGAACAATGTAGGTCTCTATAAAAAAGATATTGCATAAAACAACTTGTACTGTATGTAAAACCCTGCTTCATGTAAATAAACCATTTTCATAATAATATACTTTTTAGTAGCATGTGCCATTGGGTAATCATAAATAGAAAATAGCCATTTTAAAAAATAAGGAGTCTCCTGGGATCGTGTGATTCAACGGTGCACACAAACATACCAAACAAACTATAAAGTTAGGTCACATGAGCCAATTAACAGACAGAGTTGTGTCTTTTGCTTCAACTCTTCTTCCTGTTACAGTTAGAGTTGAAATATTTCTGGTCAGGTGAATATATTTATTTATATAGCTTGGATTTCAATTAGTTTGTTGAGCAATGTATCTGTGTTTGCTGATGACACAATACTATGCAGGCCAGTTAATTGCATCCAGGATTTGTTATTCTTGCTGGGCATATGGCAAACTGGGTGTTTGGGTAGCTATGCGGGAAATGAGATTCAATGCTGAGAAATATAAAGTTTTATATTTTCTAGTGTCCTAAATGTAAAAAAGAATAACACAAAAAAGATACTTAGCATCAGTAATCTTTCTGGTCACATGTTCTCAAATGAAAAAAAGAACTCCTCCTCCAACACAAACAACACTATCAGGAATCTCAAAGGAAAAGCCATGATTAATTTTAGTCTATTAGATTTCACTAATCTGATTGCTTTCAGTGTTGTGGTAAAGTAGTTTGATTATTTTACAATTCCCTTGATATTGTATTATGTTCACCCAATAAAGTTCAGCGTTGATCCAATCAAAATCCTCTGTAACACTTGAATGGAGAAATGTGTGTTGTCAGTGTTGTGTTACTGTAATCCTATAAAACTGTCACTTCACTGCTCATAAGTTTGTACCCAGTGGAAAATGTATTGTATGGCATACAGTAAAAATAGTAAAGCAAATCATTGTGGCATTGTGTGACAATGAGGCTGCCTTTAACTCCCAGTTTGGAGGCTCAACAATTCAGGTTTCAGAGAATTATTTCTGAATGCTGGGAGAGATAATGAGGAATTTGCCAGCCAGTAGATACATTGGGAATATTACTTGGAAACAGTAGCATATTTTACAATTGTCTCTAACAGATGTAGATGTTACAAGTTTGTAACCCCCCCCCCCCGTGTTTGCATACAGGAAAGCTAAAATGTAAAAGATCAACTGGTGAAAGCAGATATTCGAAGCCAAAAAAAGCATTCCACAATTTTTTAAAATCTCACCTTTCCATGGCAACATTGCAGACGCAGCAACTCAGCAATGAGAAAGGATAGTATATCAAGAAATATAACAACCAAGAACCTTCTCCTGATTTATGTTTTCTATGGAATGTCTTACTTAGAAGGAATACTGAAAGTGACATACTGTACAGTTCAGGTACCTAAAGCATCTTTTCACTTATATAGAGAACCTTTATGTTTTTCAGACTTTGGACTGAGGTATTATCCCTAAGTCCAAAGACATTTTTTGGATTTGAGATATTGTATGTGAAATGGGCACCACTACCAAGTACCAAGGTTTATATGACTGCATAATTTCATGTGTAAAAAGCAAATGTAAAAATGGCTACTATGGAATAACATATTGTAACATGGTTACATGTTCCCTCTCCCATTCTCTTTTGCTCTCAAACCTTTTCACCTCCCTTGTAATTGGAATACTATTTAAATACTCACAATGGCTAGTGTTTTTATAGGCCCGGATTTGTGGCGAGGTTACAAAGGCCTGGGCCTAAGCCGACAGAAAATTAGGGGCGGCATGCTGGACAGCCACATTATGGGGACCTGTGTGTCCCCATTAAACCCCGTCGGTCACTGGCGCTTACACGCATGCTAATGGCTGGTGTGCAGTGAGGGTGGGGGCTAGGACCGCGTGCCTGCTTAGGTGCTTCCCCTGTACAATGGCGCCGGCGCTTACGAGCATGCGCATGTGTGCTCTCGGGGAGATTTAGTCGCCCTGGGACAAACCGCCTCTGAACAAACCGCCTCCCCACTGGCTAGAATCTAAATCACTGCTGGGATGGCACTTGGAGCGCTTCGCTTTCCAAAGTCGTCTGAAGTTTCCTCGTAAGACAACTTTGGTGACTTCAGAAAATGAAGCACTCCAAGTGCCATCACGCCGGCGATATAGATTCTAGCCGGTGGGGAGGCGGTTTGGGGAGAGGTGATTTGTCACCGGGCGACTAAATCTTATGGAATTGTAGTGCTTACACTTATCCTTAAACTACTTTGAAAATACTTTTTGACCCTAAGCAGAATTGGGTCTATACAGTGTCTAAGCACTTAAAAACAGATAAAGCACAATACAGTGGCAGAACTACCAGGGGCGCAGAGGGTGCAACTGCACCAGGGCCCGCTGCATGCCAGGAAAGGAATGACATCACTAGTGGCACTGCCACGCTATGTCCAATCGGGCCCCACGATGGAAGGAACCAGGATGTCCATTTGTTCCTCCTCCACCAATGTTTCTTCGAGCCTGCACACCGGGAGAGATAGTGGCTCCACTGCGATTGATTGTATCTTCAGCTTTCATCTCCTGCTTGGGGGGGGGGGAGGAAGAGCAAGTATGGGGCAGGAACAGGACCAGCAGCTACAGCGGTCAGATTACAGATTTGCTGTGTTAGCCCTGTGCATACTTTGAATTTCCCGCACACACTCTGGCTGCTTTTTGTGGTGTTTATACAAATGGCCTGCAGGTGGCACTGTGCATACATAGGACTTTCTGTACAACTTGAAAGTGAAAGTAAGACTTACTGCTGTTATGTAATGGCTGCATGAACCTGCTAATAAAGCATTGTTATACTCTCCTTATCCTCAGCTACCAAACACAACAAATGGCGACGAGGATGGGATCTCTTTGCTTCATTAAACCTACAATTAGTGGATGGTCTCATTACTACAGCACCAGTGCCACCACAAAGCAACACTTCATTGGGATGTGCAAAGAACTTTGTACACAAAGTTAAGTTGATATCGGATGTAAAATCAGTACATAGGTACAGAGCAATGTGCCATACAACAACCCAAGCATCTCCAGCTGAATTATTACATGGCAGACTGATGCGCATTAAGTTACATGTTGCAGACATCAAACATCCACCAGATACTGTTCCTGCAAAATCATCTACTACTGACATTGTGAAACATAACCAAGCCAAATGCAAGGCTTATACTGACAGAAAACATGGTGCAAGAGAAGTGCACTTTCAGCCTGGATCTTTAGTCAGAATTAAGAAACCAGGAATACTGAAACAAGGACAATCTAAATTTACTACACCACTTGAAGTGAGATGCCAGCGAGGACCATACACATATGAACTGTCTGATGGACGCATATGGAATGCAAGTCGTCTTGCTCCTGCTAGATATGACTTTAGAGATGTTCCATTTGATGAAGGACTTTTCCCTACTCCTAATGCCAACTGCAATAGGGCAGAAGAAAGTGAACCTATAAGGCATACTGAGAGAATCAGGAAACTACCTGCATGGACCAAGGACTATGTCATGTAAAGAATGTATATATTGCTTTAAGATACATACGGTTTAATTGTTACTGTTTATATATTTGTCCAAATGCTTTCCTACTATAGGGGGAATATATGGTGTTTATAAAAATGGCCTGCAGGTGGCACTGTGCATACATAGGACTTTCTGTACAACTTGAAAGTGAAAGTAAGACTTACTGCTGTTACGTAATGGCTGCATGAACCTGCTAATAAAGCATTGTTATACTCTCCTTATCCTCGGCTACCAAACACAACACTTTTCATGATGGATGGGAAAGCATTTTAACTGAAGGAATTGCTTCCATGTATAAATCACCCAAATTGATGGCTCAGTCTGGCTACTTTCCAGATCCCCCCCCCACTGTACAAAAAATGTCTGCTATGAGTTCTGGGTATTTATACTTAAAATGTCCACTCTGCTATCTTTCTATGTGTTCTGATGGTATTTATGCATAAAATAGTCTGTGTGCCATCCCGCTATCAGTGCTGTCATATTTATACATGAATGTGCCATTCTACTATGCGTTCTGGGTGATTTATACATGGAAGCAATTCCATCTGGCTGGGCATTATAAATTAGTGAATGATGACATTTATACTTTAGGAAGGGATAAAATAAATGCTTGGGTATCTATATATTCAATGGTTCTCCCAAAGTGGGAATGGACTAAATCCTACAGGAACAGCCCCTAAGGTTGCTCGTAGCCTTTATAGAGAGATCCAATAAAACTATGGCAGCATAGGTATTCCCCTGTACTAAGGACAATTCAGCAGGAAAAGTCCCCTTTAGGGAGGGGACCAGTTGTAAATTTCTGTACCGGGGCCCTTAGGGGTCTAGTTACGCCACTGGCACAATATAAAAAGTATGAATGGAAAAAAATGCTGAATAATGCTCTAAGAAATATGAAAATCTCTAAATATTTTAGTTTGAAAAACCTTTAAAAGTTCAAGTTGATTAAAAAAATTAGAGCAGCTCCCATTGACTTCTATAGGACCTTGAAAGCTTTTTACTTGGCACAAGTTTTGTATTTACAGATTTTTGTAGTTTTTACACTTAATAAATCTAATATTTTTGGAGTTTTAAAGAAATAAAGAAAAACCACACATTTTTACAGATCCATGAAAAAAAGAGAAATTTAAATATAAGTGAAAAGACCCCTTTGATTCCCAGTGCACAAAGAAGCCCCCTGTGTAATCGACGCCCACTAAAGAAACCACAAAAAAGAGAGATGGGTGGGACTTGTTCAACATAAACCCTTTTAATTGAAAGTATGTTTGACAAGAGGAGTATATGACCCATTTAAATCTCACACCTTCAATTTGTCATGTTGATGGGCAGATGGGTGCAAATCAACTGGGTTTCTCCACAGGCAGGCCCAGATTTGTGGAAAGGCCACCTAGGCCCGGGCCTAGAGTGACAGGATTTTAGGGGGTGGTATGCTGCCCAGCCACACCCACATTGGTTCAGAAACACTGGGGATATGCAGGAGATACTATAGTTTTTAAAATTCCCCATGCGCCAATCCCCATTGCTTCAGTCCTGATGATGAAAATTTGTGAATAAAGGGCAGAGTATGGGGTCAGTGGGCTTAGGGGCGCCCGCTATGTAAATCTGTCTCCCTGTCAACAGGCAGAGTAACCACCTAGTGCAACATAGTCTTAGAAGTTGTTTTAGAATATATTGTTAAATTCTGGTGGTTTTTTAATACAATTGGGAAAAAAGAGTTAAATCCCAAAGACTGCCATACAGTGGTACAATGCTGGGCACTGATGACACAATAATTTGGGGCTATATTACTATGATTTATGCAAGTTACATCACCCATCACCTGTAACAATATTGTTCTATGTCATTGGGGGTCATTTATCAACACTGGGCAAATCTGCCCATGGCAACCAATCAGATTGCTGCATTTATTTTTATGCTTGCAGCTGACTTTAAAAAGCTAATCACTGCTTGGTTGCTATGGGTAACTAATGAGCCCCATTGTCAATGCCCCCCTGGTTGCAGTCCTGGTAACTAAGAGTTAATTTCCATTTTTGAACCCCGGAATTCGGCTATTCTAGTGCAGAGAGCGCTTGTGCTGTCTGCATTAGCGACATGGACAGGCCTGGATTTGTGGAGAGGCCACGTAGGCCCGGGCCTAGGGCGGCATGATTTTAGGGGGCGGCATGCTGCCCAACCACACCCACATTAGTTCAGAAATGTAAATTTCTTGTGTGCCCGCAGCGCCGTTCCTTAAGACGTTGCCGCCTGAGGCAGCTCCAGTAATGCCGACCCCCACACCAGTCCGATTACTTTTCCGGGGGAGGCAGCAACGCTAATAGTAAACTAGTAAAGCTGAATTTCCAGAAATGCAGCTCTTCTCTTCTGGCAGCACCATATTCCTTCTTTCCTGGTAGCAAATGGCAAAGAAGAAAGTTTTGACAGGTATGAAAACTGTTACCAGAAATTTCTGGATTAGGGAGAAGGGCATCTCCCATAGACTGCAAACCCTAAGCTGGTGATCAGTAGATCTCAAGACTCTGTCAACAAACAACTTGACTAAATGACCCTCCTCCCTTTCCCCCACCCAGCAGCCTAACAACAGAACAATGAGAAGGTAACCAGATAACAGTTCCCTAACACAAGATAACAGCTGCCTGGTAGATCTAAGAACAGCACTCAATAGTAAAAACCCATGTCCCACTGCGTACTATTCAGTTACATTGAGAAGGAAAAACAACAGCCTGTCAGAAAGCAGTTCCCTCCTAGTCACATGACTGGGACAGCTGGGAAATTGACAAAATGGCTAGCCCCATGTCAGATTTCAAAATTGAATATAAAAAAAAATCTGTTTGCTCTTTTGAGAAATGGATTTCAGAGCAGAAGTCTACTGGAGTAGCACTATTAACTGATGCGTTAAAAAAAAAAAAAAACGTTTTCCCATAACAGTTTCCTTTTAAGTGACAATTACTTACAAAAGGGAATCTGTCAGTGAAAAACAATCAACATGACTTTTAATGTAGATTAATATTTTGAAAAGAAAAGTGTTAGTGTCAGTATCACTTTAAGGTTTGGAGATGAAAATTATGTTAAGATCCTTATCCGGAAAACTCCAGGTCATGATAATTCTGTATAACATACCCGTATGTCATAACTTAAGACCATGTGGTTCATGTACAAGTTCTTGTTGGTTCTTGCTCCTTTTGAAGCATTTTGCTTTGCGTTTTGAATATTTTGGACACAAAATGTTTATAAGCAGCATAATTATCTATTGTGTTTTTTTGGTTATGAACAGTCAAAACATGCAGAAAATGTTGCTCTCTGTTCTGGATTCTACTTTGTATGTTACCATAAACCTATGGGGCAGAATAAATTAAGGATCAAACTGAAAAGGTAAAATATAGATTATTGACATTATATGATATTTTACCCTATGTCACGTAAAGTGTTAAACTGATCCGTGTCTATTGGCTAGTCCTGTACACAAATTTGTTTCAAAATGTTTTTCTTGAAGAATACATGATTTATAGATTAGCGACACCTGCACTTGATTTTTTTTAATGATCTGTGAGTAATCAAGTCAGTTAGGTGCGAGAACTAAACCCCTAGGTGCAAAAATCCCTCCCTCTTTTTTTTTTTTTTGCAAATGCCTCCTACTGTACATGCACCACAAAACGCAGATGAATACAGGAAGAAGAGCACTCGGGAGAAGATGGCTACCGTGAACTTCGCTGCAGAGGACCTAAAAGGAGGGGTAAGTAACAAGTTAGGGGCATTTGCCTAGGGGGAAGTAGGCTGGGGGGAGGAGGGAGGGGGGCCTATGCAGGGAAGGGGGATGGAATTTTTGTACCTAGGGGTTTAGTTCTCCTTTAAGGGTAGAACTACTGCCATGTAGCAATTGCCTGTATTAATTACTAATCAGCCTTATATTGTGACATTTTTATTCTGTATATAGAGTATATTGTGAGTTAGTCCCTAAGCTCAGTAAGTGACAGCAGCACAGAGCATGTGAATCAGTGAATCAGCAGAAAAGAAGATGGGGAGCTACTGGGGCATCTTTGGAGACACAGATCTTTACTGCTAAAGGGCTGTGGTTGCCTTGGGCTGGTACACAAGCACAAAACATCATGTACAACATTTCTGTCCTGCTTCTTTCGTTAAGCTTTAAATAAAAGCAACAAGAAAAAGTTTTGCACTAATCACACAACAAGGGTCTCACAGTGGTTTAGTGTAGCCCTTGATTATAGCTGAAACAAGAAGGCAAAATAGAAGCTGGTTTACAATAAAATATGGCAAGCCTCAAGCTTGTTAGTTTGCCAAGAAAATCTTTGATGCCAGACCAGTGGATCTTTACATTTTGGCCCATATTGGGCTGGTCTGATTGCTTCACTTTTGGGACAAGGATTAGATCATAAATGCAAGCCGATATGGGAGAGGACCACATAACCATGCTGATATTTGCCCAGATATTTGCCAGCTTAATCTGAAGGCATGAATCTGCATCTTAATTCTGCCCCTGTAAGGCTTATGTCTTTTATAGAAACCTATGACAATACCGTTTTTTACTGCATGTCTCTTTAAAACACTATTGTCCAGCCCACTCAATATATATATTTGCAACATTTTTTTAATATCATATTTCTTTTCTATTGCATCTTTCTTCCCTGGTAATAACATTGACATTAGGTATCTTTTTACCAGCTGGGGTAAAATAACAGCCAGGTGTCTTCCCTACAGAAGATAGACAGGGGTCAGAATTCATTCATCACTCTCTACAGACTTCTGAATGAAAATCTTTCACTTTAAGAGAGAACATTTGTTCCAAAAAAAAAATGTGTTTGTAGGTGCTGGATGAAGCCATAAAATCTTATACTGCGTGTCGTTTCGCTTTATGGCATGACTAGCCCTTTAATCAGCACTCTTGCAGAGAACAGATAGGCTAGACCAGTTATAGAGAGTATATAGAGTATTCACAGTAGTTGACCATGAATGTCCATAAAATATTTTATAAGCAGTAGATTCTGATCTGCCGCTTGACTTGAGCACTGCATAGGAGAAATAAATGCTATAAACAGCACACGATACCCTCAGGCTCATTGGAGCAGGTTTACACAGCAGCAGTATATGCCTGTTAGAATTCATCTTTATGTTCTCTGATCGTAGAGCAACATATGTAGTAAGAACAAGCACTGCACTTTTATGAGAGGCGCTAGCTCCTTTGCTAATAATATTACGAGAAAGGAAACAGGCCCATTAAGCTTCTTCTAGCATTTTGTGGTGTCCTACATCATTTAGTGGAAACATACATTAGCAAGTACCCTAGGAGCAAATCATTGTTTCTCATCTCTCCTAGGGAAGGCAAGAGGATAGAATGATTGTACCAATACTCCTGATTCACATGAGCCCAAATCCCAGTGTAGCCTGGAAGCCCTGGTTAATAAACGTATTTGCCATTGCATTAGCGAATGATTGCCTGCTAGCGGCCACAGGAAACATAGTATTTATGTTGTTTTCTGTTATTGTATAGGAGTAAATACAGCTTAATCTGCACATGAAACCTCTCAAGGTGGTTTTGTTTTATTGATTATAAAACTTTTGCCTCAGTTTTTACAAATCTTTTCCATATCTGTAGGCAGTAATGTATCTTTGGGAGGTCATGGTAACTCGTTAGAACATGCAAATATTTATCCAGCACTTGAGTGATAGGTATTAGTCCTTAATTAAAGGG
>CM044434.1:114547433-114562249 GCA_024363595.1 Xenopus borealis | reverse complement strand
TGCCAATGTAAAGTGCAATAAAGGCGGTTTTACTACAAGTTGGGAGTGCTGCAATTCTCTCATGGTAACTCGTTAGTAATGGGTGAATTTATTCACCTTGCACAAATTCGCAGTGAATTCTTGCGATTCCCCGCCTGCAAAAATTCACCTGGCGAAAATTGGCCACCGCCAAAAAATGGACAATGGTGTTTCGTGAATTTTTCACCATTTCGTGAATTTCTCAGGAAACTCATGAAAAATTTGGCCCAGATTTGCCCATCACTATAACTCCTCACTGAGAAGCAATATTGGCTCAACATTATGAATGTTCTGATTACACTTTTGGCTTCTGTAAGATATTCAGGGGCCCTTTTGTAAAGTGTGCATGAAATGTCTATAAATCATCGCCCTTTATTGCTGCAAAAGACAATTATTGGAATTATCAATATTTATTATGGATGGATGGTTAATCATTATTATTAAGTAGTTGATTGGCGTAGATTACAAGTGTGTATTATTCAATAGGAAGATGGTATTGAGTGCCCAGATGTAATTTGTCATTAGTGGGTCTTTATTCTTTAGTTTATTCCCCTGTGTTTGTGTCTAAATGAACAACTTCAGATGTTACTTTTACTCTTATTGTGTTACAATTGGAACTTTGCCACCCTAGATAGACTCTGTGGGGACCCTGCAGTGTAAATCCTGGTTGCAGCCCAGAAGAGCTGCATTTAATTTACATCACTGACCTTTAATAATGCACTCGTAAATTTACTGTTGTATACAGTCAGTGCTGGTTTTTAGCTCATTGGACCAATTTGGCCCAATTGGGTCCCGCACTTATGGGGGCCCCGCTCCAGTGCGAGCTCTGATTCCTATTCCCTTAATTCCCCAGTAGCCCAGCCTACCCATAATTCAGATTGGCCCAGCCCGCTCAAACCCGATTGGCCCAGGCCACAGCTGAACCTGATTGGCCCAGCCCACCCCCAAACCCAATTCAACCAGCCCTCCCTAATTGGCCCAAATAACTAGTGAAATACATTAATGTTGTATATATAATCCATGGTGCTGCACACACAAAGTTTACAGTGGTAAACAACATTTGCACTTTTTTTTGTGCACATAGATTAAACAAAGTGAGGGAACATTTTCTCCCAGTTGCCCAGCCTGACCCATCTCCAACTAGCAGCCGTCACTTGGACAGAGGGGAAAGCAGCCACCATTTGCCCATCCAGCTCTGTGACTCTGCGACAGACAGCAAAGTTCCTTCTAGGGGGACCCGCCAAAATGGTTCCAATTGGGCCCCGCACTTGGTATGACCGGCCCTGTATACAGTATCAAATAGGAACAAGGCAGGATCCCTGGGGTAGATTTTACAGTCTCTTTTATAATAAAGGAACCAAATAAAACCAAAAAGTGAAAATCTTTTAAAGTAAGGCAAATATAATGTAGTGTTGAGCTGCACTGGTACAACTGGTGTGTTTGCTTCAGAAACTCTACTACAGTTTATATAAACAAGCTGCTGTTTAGCCATGGGGGCAGCCATTCACTATTTTGGATTCGGCCGAACTCCCGAATCCTTCGAGAAAGATTTAGCCGAATACCGAACCGAATCCAAACCCTAATTTTGCATATGCAAATTAGGGGTGGGAAGGGGAAACATTTTACTTCCTTGTTTTGTGACAAAAAGTCATGCAATTTCCCTCCCCGTCCCTAATTTAGTTATGAAAATTAGGGTTCGGATTTGGTTCGGCTGGGCAGAAGGATTCGGGCAAATCCGAATCCTGCTGAAAAAGGCCGAATCCTGGCCGAATCCCAGATTCGGTGCACCAGTAATTCAAAGCTGAAAAAGGAATAAAGGTACAGGATACACAGCAGATAACAGATAAGCTCTGTAGTATCCAATGAGACTGTTTTCCAAAGTGTTTCCTGTGCTTGAATGACTGCTCCATGACTACATAGAAGCTTGTTTATATAAACTATAGTTGTTTTTCGGAGACAAGCGCACCATACCTCCCAACTGTTCCGTTTTCAGAAGGACAGTCCCGCTTTTGGCAGCTCAACCTGAAGTAGAGTCCTGCACTGGTCCATTTTTTGGGACCCGCACCCGACCCATACCCGCAACCCTATCTGGCCTCTGATGTTGCTCCTTGCTGTCCTACCTCTAATAATCACAGCAAAATGAAGCATAAAGTGCATTGTGGGAGAGGGGCTGGTGGTGGGTTAGTGAGTGAGCAGTGGGGGTCCCAGAGGGGGTGTGGGGGCCCCTGGAGTAGCAGCACATGGTGAGCCTCGCACACCCCAGTCCAACCCTGGTTTGGATTGCTAAAATGAGTTCTCTTGGATGACTGAAATCAGTGGATTTGATTATTTAAACTTAAATCAATAGTAGAAGTAATGTATTTGATTATTTTACAGAGGTAGGGGATAGAGGTGTGTCTGAGTCCATTTGAATCTATGCTGACCCAGTTTCTGACTCTTTCCAGCTTTCAAATGGGGGGGGGGAGTAAACCAAACCTACAGACATGAGCCTGGGTTGATTATTAATTAGTCTAGATAAGAAGTGCTTATGTGTCTTAAAACTAGTGAGGTCTGCAATGCAGATTAAAGTTGCATAGGTCATAGTTGATAACTTCTAAATATACAAGATAACTATGAGGACAGACATTTTTTCTTAATTTGTCTTTAGCTCTTACTACACCTGTCAGTCAGTCATGTCATTGGGATTTGAGAAAATTATACATCATTTTTTTCAGGATAACTTTGGCTTTCTAAATCTGCCTACATGTTTGTGTAATTTCACTTCTGTAACAATATACAGGGGTCTAAATACAAGAAATGCTATTTTGTATAACATAGGGATTTGTATAAGAAATATGTTTTATCTGAGGTCAAATGTCTAATTGCTGCTAAAACAAAAAAATGGCTGGGAGACTTTACATTTCCTTTAGATGATATATTAACTCAAATTGCAAATATTGCCTCATTCATTAAGATAAAACTATAAAAACTACTGCAAGTGTGAGGTAAAACGTATTACATATCAAACTGTATAAAATACACTTCTTTTGCTTAATACATTTTATTCTTGTTTTGTTAATGAGGCTTTTACACCTATAGACACACTTTTATAACTATTTAGACACAAACTTGTGCTGTGACTATTTCCTATTAATATGTTAATAATTCCCCAATGGGGCACCTACAAGAGGTGTGAAATGAACCAAAGGAGAGCAAGTTATCTTAGAATATATCTCGCATGATTAAGTTATTCTGAACTTTACTCCATTTTTAAAATGTTTTTTAAAATGTTTTTTAAAATGTTGTTTTTGCTCCATTTTGAAAGACAAATTCATAAAAGTGTCTGTAAACTGTCTTTATTTCACTTAAAGGGGTGGTTCACCTTCGAGTTAACTTTTAGTATAATGTAGAGAGTGATATTCTGAGATAATTTGCAATTGGTTTTAATTTTTTATTGTTTGTGGTTTTATAGTTATTTAGCTTTTTATTCAGGAGCTCTCTAGTTTGCAGTGTCAGCAATTTGGTTTCTAGGGTACAAATTACCCTAGCAACCCTGCATTGATTTGAATAAGAGACTGGAATATGAATAGGTAAGGGACTGAATAGAATGATAAGTAATAAAAAGTGGCAATAACAATACATTTGTAGCCTTACAGAGCATTTGTTTTTAGATGGTGTCAGTGACCCCCATTTGAAAGCTGCAAAGAAACATTAGAAAATTGCAAATCATTAAAAAACTATGAAAAATAAATAATGAAGACCAATTGAAACGTTGCTTAGAATTGGCCCTTCTACAATATACTAAAATTTAACTTGAAGGTGAACCACCCCTTTAAAGGGGTGGTTCACCTTCAAGTTAACTTTTAGTATATTGTAGATGGGCTAATTCTAAGAAACTTAGAACAATTGGTCTTTGTTATTTATTTTTCATAGTTTTTTAATCATTTGCAATTTTCTTCTGTTTCTTTGCAGCATCACAGTTAATGAATAAGCAGAGAAGAAGATGGGGAACTACTGAGGACTATTTGCAGGTGTAGGGGACTGGTAAATTAGTCTCCCAGTACTATTTAGCAAGCAGTCCCCTAGTGTTATAGACGCCTAACTGGGTCCTAAAATACAGTTAGGAGGGGGAATTGTTTCCTATTCCTGCTTTAAAGTTATGCCCATTTGTGTTCACACACAGTAACCAGTAGATGGCACTGTGCTAAAGTATAAAACCCTTGGCAGTCATGTGCTCAGGGTTCATCTTGTGCTGGCTGTAGCCTGAGTAGGCAGGTAGAGCTCAAGTGGAACCTAGACAGGTCAGGTCTAGTAAAGATAGGCTTCTAACCTTAAAGGGGAATTCAATCCCTCCCTGTATCCCTTGCACCTATCTAATGAATTTGCCTGTACATCTGATGTATGGGGAGGATTCCACATCTTCACATCTCTCACTGTAAAAACCCCTTTTAAATATTTCACCAGAATAACCTTTCTTGTAATAGGAATGGGTGACCGTGTGTCAGCTGGAAGGACCTACTGGTAAATAAAGCATTAGAGAGATTAACAACCCCAACTTGACTAGTCTTTCTTTGTAACTGAATCTTTCCATACCCGTTACCAGCTTAGTTGTCCTTCTTTAGACTCTTGATAATTCAATAACATCCTGTTTGAGCACTGGAGACCAAACCTTACAAGCAATCTGTAAATTGGAAGAATGACCCACTCCAGACAGTACCCACTATAACTGTTGCTGCCACTTGCTGGACAAAGTGAAATATAAACTTTTTACATTACATTTATATTTCAGCTTCCCAAATGTTGTGTCTTGTGCCTCAGCAAACACTTTGTGGAATGTACAAGAAGCCGTTGACACACTGGTGCAAGGCGATATAAGCACAGGTGCTTTACAGTATGTATAATGGATATTTTTGCACATTTTAATGCTTAGCACTAATGTCTTTTGTGCATCCCCAAAGTGCAACGCATAAATTGTTACAACACTGCTGAGTATAGGAACTAAGTTCCTATCTGCCCTTGTGGATTATTTTATATTGTTACCACTATCACTAACCTCAAGGACAGGATGGGCAACCACAGAGGTACAATAATGAATGCATTGGCAGTTATGAAATCATTTTGTTGATGTACATTGATAGTGATGTGGCAGAGCCAGTATAAAGGGAACCCCTCACCCTAAGAAATAATTCCAAATTCTTTTCTGTTGTGTTTTCCAAGCAATATTTCCCTTTTATTTTTGTCACAACTGTTTCTACATTTACGGAAGATGAATACATGCATGTCTGAGACAGAAATTCCTTGCAAAATCTATTATGTAAAAGTCAATAAGTGTCCCTTTGGAAAAAAATATTGATTTTAATTTTTATAACTTTGACAAATCACTGGAACTGATGGCTGCTATCTATAATTACCAAGACAGGCAATTTGCTAGTGATCCTGTGTATCATTGTTCTGCAACTGATTATCAAATAGCGAATAATGACAAGGGGCTAATAATGCAGAGCAACCAAATCTGAATAGCGTAAAAGATATTCCTGCAAATAGTGCCAAGCACAATGGAATTATCTTATTTGGGAATTAGTGTTGGTGCATTGGAAGTAAATCATGAAACCTTCTCAGTAGGAATACAGAGATCTTTAAAACCTCTCCAATAGTAATGGGTTAAATCAACACCTCATCTAACGAAGCAAACCATCGTGATGAAATAAACAGGCCATTGCTTCCATGTTGCTGTGGCATTGTTCTTCTGACCTTGCTGGACTCTCATTTGCCAACCATTCCCTTGTCTCCATAGTTACTGGATGTGAAGACCAGCTCCCTTGAGTCTCCTTGCAAAGTAACCATGGTGATCTGGAGAACAGTTCCAGTGAAAGACATAGGGCTTGAGTAAAGGAGACGTGAGGCCTGAAACGAGAGACTCACAAAGGGCAGGAAGGTGCATAATATATATAAACAGAATTCCTGATGACCATCAACAAGGAAACATTATACAAAATGATGTTGTGATTCAACAATAAAAGAATCAATAAAAACAGCATTAATGGGGCATATAAAGGAGAACAATTTTTACTGGAAGATAATCAAGATTAAAATCTATTTTACATCCAACAGCAGAAGAAAGATTGGACTTTATGGAATGGATGTTCCATAAACAATACATTCTATGAAAGAATCAGTAATGATACAAGTGTAAAATTGAAAAATACCTTCAACATATACAAGAAATGGACCAAAATCATCCCAAAAGCAGAGACTTTTCTTTTGCTAGTACTGTGTGTCCCTTACATTTCTCCATCCACTGGTTGCTAAGCAGCCGTCTCATGTATGTGCTTTCATACTTTAAGCCCATTAGTCTTTCTGTTGACTGCTTGAACCAAACAATGTCGCATCCACTGGCCAAGGCACAGGTATTAAGACTGTCCACCTAAATTGGTCCTAGAGATGAGGAAGGTAAATCCATGTCCAGAATGCTTTTTTGTTGCTCTACTTCTCTTGTCATAAATCTGCTGTTCAGAGTACCCTGTACTGCACTTATAAGCAAAAATATGGCTGGGCAACAATAAGGGGCAGATTTACTAATGGTCATTTTTGATTGAATATTGCTGTTTTCCATAGAAACAATTTCCTTCAAAATCCTTTGATTTCTTAGAACTTAGAAAATTCTTCAGGATAAGTTCTAGGAGGTCCGCCATAGGCTAAAATGGCATTTTTTCAATCCAAATCGAATTTTGGGCTATTCGATAGTCGAAGTAGCTGTAATTTGGGAAATAAAAAGCCTTTTATTCACTGTATCCTCCTGAGTCGTGGTGTGCGTGCCAAGTGGAAGTTTTGTCGAAGTAGCCCAAAAGGACTTCAAAATTCGTAAATCTGCCCTTAAGAGTTTGACTAGCAATTACACTAATGTGCAGTGGGTGAACTTCAGCATTGCAGGTATTTCATGTAAAGTGAAATTTTAAGAACAACCCTGAAAGTTCCTTCTGCCGTACACCCAAGTGAGAAAAGGGTCCCCTAAACCAAAATGTTTTTCTTGTGAAAGGAATGGAGAATAAAAGAACCCAGTGGTGGTGTGGGGACTCGAAGCACATGAAGTGCAAGTGCCTGTGGCCTAATGGGTACAAAATTGTGCAAAAATGCACTCTATGCTCAGTGGCACTCACTAACCAATTTTAGTGAAGGGTATCTTTATTTACTTTTTATTTAGTGTGCTATTAGGCTGGGCAGTTTTTTTTTTTTTTAAAGCGTGCCCCATAGTTACATTGGATAACACTATTTACAAATGAAATGTACCTACTACAGGGTGCACAAGGTTCTACACCATCTGCTTAATGCCAAACCTCTGAGTTGGCAGCCCAATGGTGCGTGTATTGAATTCAGTTTCTCTATATGGTGTGTGTGTTAGTTCTATAAAATTCCTCTTCTCTCTATTACAGCCACATACAGTATATATTTTGATTTTAAATCAGTTGCTTATGTGTTAGTATTGTGTGCAGCATCATCTCCAACAATGGCTATCTTACCCATAAATATGCATAACATATAAGGAGACTTTATATTTGAATTTCATATTATGTGCCCCCATAATCCGTCTATGAAAAGCTGTCGATGGATCTGTGCAGGGGGAATAGTTGCTCAACCAACAAAGATAAAAAGAGGGTTATCAGCTTGTGCCTAGATATGCAACCCCGCATTACGTATGTTTCATGAGCATGTTCCATTAAATTGACTTGGCAAAATGAATATATAAATGTGAATGTATACTGCATAATGCCACAGAAGATGGTGCAGTCTGCAATTAATTGAAATGATCTGCTGATGAGCCAAGCAGGATGCGGATTATCTCTGACCCTGCGGAGCCACATCACACACACACAGTACATAAGTCTAATTGCATCTGTTTGTACTGGCACACACGTAGGAGTGATGGGATGGAAAGTTTCAAAAGCTTTAAAGAAATATAGATCAATCTTAAAAGGTGTCAGCATGGAAGCAATCTATTTCACTGCCTAAGCATTTAGATGGAGGCCACACTACATTCTGGCCCAATATCTTACCAGGAGCAGTTCTTCCTCCAGCAGCAGCCTGACTGAAGCCAAGAAGATTGAAGTCCTTTAAGCGGTGGGACAAGGTAAGATAATGGTTTATAGAAGACACACAAAGATGGCAGATGTACACAGTTTAAACATAAAAGTGATACAAAGGGTAAAAAGGTTGCCTGTTAATATTACTAAATGAATATATACTGTGAGGGCTCTGATTACTTATTTACTCTATACCGTGTGGGCAAATGTGTATCAGTACAGAACTAACCTCAATAGGTTCTGCCTATTGAGGTTAGAATAAAAGCAAATTTCATGGGTAACGGCACAGGGACAGATAAGGTGGCTTTAATGAAGTGATATATCTCGCAGCATGTAGCAGAGGAACAACAGAAATGAGTCTTATCTTGCACCATTTGAAGGCACACAAGCCTTTAGTCTCCACTATTTATATACGGTAAAAGAAAATAAACCATGAAAGCACATACAGGTATGGGACCTGTTATCCTGTTATGCTTAGGAACTGGGGTTTTCCAATTAAAGGGTCCTTCTGTAATTTGGATTTTTGTACCTTAAGTTAAAACTTAATCATTAGTTAAAGGGACTGTTCACCTTCCAGACACTTGGACTGGTACAGAAGCCCAAAACATAATGTACAACATTTCTAGTCTACTTCTTCGTTTAACTTTCCTTGTCCTTTAACTGAAAGAAAGTACACAAACTAGTGCAGCTGTATAGGCTTTGTTACATCATGAGATGCTCAGTACAATGAGTGTGCTTGGTTTCATATAGTAAGAATCTGGTTTAAGAATGAGAATCCTATTGTTTTATAGGAATATTTCTCAGATGTATTTTAGCATGTTTTAATAAAATATCCAGTTTCATTGGTATTTCCAGTACCGGTATTAACCCAAGCTTCGAGTTGTAGAGCAGACTCACAACACAGAGATGCAAAGTTCACCATCCAAATCTGCACCAAAGACTTCATAGAACCTTAGCTCTGCTAGTTCATCAGTGCAGAGAAGCTTCAGTAACCCATGTAACAGGAATGCTCAGCATGTATGGCACCAATGTTTTCTTAATTATGTCTCCATGTGATCCACAGCCCGTCAAAATATTTTTAGTTAGTGCAAAGTGCGCCGGTCTGTATTACGTACATTTCACATTGAATGCATCATTAAAACAGTGAATTGGCAGTAGAGCAAGTAGATAAAGAACGCTTGGCTGTATAATTAAATCTGATTTTCAAGGGACGACCTGGCTAATTGTTATTATGCATTTATGAAAAATGGACTATATAAGCGTGTGGTCTGTATTTAGAGATTCATATCTCCCACTGTCAAGCCAAATGCTGACATTTCTAATTTTGTTTTATTTCCTGTGCTTCAATTCAATCGGGTATCAGCTGTCAACAAAATCCTCTGAATGTCCTCCCATTTGTTGCACATAGAGTAGGTGTCGGGGATTAGTCAGCGTTTATAGCAACTACTGCCTGACCCATAAGTGTCCCTACAGTTCCTATTGAATGCTATAGAAATTCTGAACGTTTGAATAGGGAGCATTTAGTCTGGCAAATTGGGATTACCACTATCACCATCAAGGGTGACCCACTTACAAATAATGAATACATTACAAGTGTGTACACAGAGTGCGTAATCTCAATGAAAAATGAATTCATCCATACAAGTTGTGTATATATGAATTAATAACCTCATAAATATATATAAATATAGTTGTGTTCAGAAGAGCAGTACGACACCACTTACCCGATCAATCACTGTTTTTGGTAGAATTATATTTCTTTTTTAATTCAGGTAGTGTTTATTTGACAGATCTGGCAGGTTATGAAATTCTGAACATATTTCTGTGATTTTTTTTTCAGTTATTACAGTTTTGCTAATGAAGGAGAATTGCCCTTTAAGTTGTGAGTCTAACTATTTCCAAGGGACCCCTTATATTGATGGGAGATAAGCCCTTTTGAATTAAAGAAGCAGTCTGCCTTCAACATGAATTCAATGAATAGGACTTCTTCCCAACAAACTTTTTGTTTTTCTTTTTAAAACTTTTTCTATTGGTTATACATACAGTATTTGCTTTCAACCCAACGCAATTTTTCTAGTATTTTACTTTCAGACAGATGCTTGACGTACGCAGAGGGGAGCGCTTTCAATGCATACAAATATACTGTATATGCAAAAATATGTGTACATTGTTTCATAGCATATTTATACATAACAATAAAGGACAAGAATATTACCCATATTCCAATAAACATTATCAGTTTAAATTGTCTCTCTCATTTTCATTTGTCTTTACTTACTGTTTTCTCCCTGTGTAGCAGCTTATATTTATTTAAGGGTTCCTTAATAGAAAGAATTTCAAGGTCTCAAACCTCCAAAACATTTATTAAAAAAATAATTTAACCCAATATTTCTTTTTATGTGTAGAGGTGTTAAATATTTCTTATAACCTATTAATGTTACATTCTGGTATATATTATACAAGGTGCCCAGATTTTGGCGTAGGTTTTATATGTATCTGAGGATATACAGGTATGGGACCCGTTATCCAGAATGCTCAGGACCTGGGGTTTTCCGGATAACAGATCTTTCTGTTGTATCTTCATGCCTTAATGGACAAGGCAAGTCTTAAATAGAATAAGGCTAGAAATGCTGTATTTTGTATACTAAACATAAACATGAACTTACTGCACCACAAGCCTAATCAAACAAATGATTTATGCTTTCAAAGTTGGCCACAGGGGGCTGTCATCTTGTAACTTTGTTATACATCTTTGTCTGACCCTGCACATGCTCAGTGAAGTCTTGCATACTTAGGGATCTTCATAAATGATCAAAACAGCACAAGTCAAATAATATCTGCCAGAAGCCAATACAGCAAGACTGATTAATAATCAGAATATACAGACTGCACTGGGTCCTGTATTGTCATGTAATGAAATGTGGATTTTATAGTTTTTGTATTGTTTAATACAAATTTTCTTCAACTCTGCAGAACCAGTGGCTGCAGCAAAATATCCTCCAAATAGAATCCCAGGTTGTGTGTTTAAATCTGGCTCCATGATCTTTGTTTCTGCAGCTGGAGTTGGTAAAGGGGGTGTAAAGGCAAAAATAAAATCCAAGACAATTCTCTACACATTTGCCGACTGCTCTTAGGGAAACAAACAAAGCTGCTGGAGTTCTGTTCATAAGTATGATTTTTTTCACTGCCCAGCAGTTAGGGACTGTCTGACAATTCCTATCCACAGCAGCAAATGAAGGGGGAATTTCACTGAATACAGTCAGGTTTAATTAAAGTATATTGGAGATAGATTTCTTTTCATTAAAGTAAGTAAAAAATTGGAATTTCTGTTTTGGTTTTGCCCTTTAAGTCTACTATAAAATAATTTAAACATTAAATAAATCCAGACTGGTTTTGCTTCCAATAAGGATTATTTATATCTTAGTTTAAATCAAGTACACGCTACTGTTTTATTTTTACAATGAAAAAGGAAATAATTGGATTATTTGGATAAAATGGAAGAGATGGGAGATGGCCATTCTGTAATTCTGAGCTTTCTGAATACTGGGTTTCCAGATAAGGGATCACATACCCGGTACTCCATAATCTCTCATTTACCATTATCCAGTTCAGTGTTGGACTGGCCCACTAGGATACCAGGAAAACTCCCACTCTTGCTTCTAATCTATTTCATGGTCATTCCCTATTTCTTTATGGGAAAAAATGCTTTGGAATAATATAGTAAGTACAGTAAATATAAAGGACTCTGAGAATAAAGAGACTGAGTGTGCAGAGGAGGAATAAGGAATAATTTGGAAAGTGGGCCCATGGTCTAAGGTTTCCTGGTAGGCCCTTAACATCGCAGTCTGACACTGATCCAGTTCATTTTAAGTCGAAGCATAACTGAGCGTTTTTTCCAGGAGGCAAATTGTGTGTTTTGCTGCTCTACAGATAAATCGTATCAATTTTCATTGGGATTTATTTGGAACTGGAATTGTTTTATTGAGTTGAGCTTGAGTAGGATCTTTCCAGAGTTTGATCCCCATGATTGAATCGATAAGTGTAAATATCCTAGCCCAAAATCTGACAGCTTCTTTACTTTGCCACCAAATATGTAACATTGACGCTTCCCTACCACAGTTTCAAAAGCAAAGTGTAGAAAAAAAATGCAAAAACAAAATTACAAAAATGGCCCCAAGCAAAGGCCCGTGCTTCAGGGCCATTTTTGTAATTTTGTTTTTTGATGCAATAAATTATTTTCTTCATATAGTTTGAGTGTGCAATGTTTGCATTTTTTCTACTTCCCGATACCTTGAAAGTATTGCATCTCATATTTATGGTTTGGGTGTGCGCCTTCTAATTTTCTTTTGTCAAAAGTAATGTGGGCTGGAATTAGGATAATATTTATGTTGTTTAACTGGGACTATATACAGTACCATCCTGAAATTACTTGATATGTTTCTTGTGCCTGAGTATTAATTGAGCTTTTGCCTGTATTTTCCTAGATTTGTGGACGTTGTTTCGCCTATTGTTATATCCAATTCTCTTTCCCATTGTTTTACATAACCCGGGATTAGAGGAGTTGCTGTATGCAGTATTGCCTTATAGAGTATAGTTATTAACCCTTTACTATATGGAATTTTTTACTTTGCTGTTCCCAGGCCGTTAATGTTGGTATAGTATTGATATAGTATTGCACCCTTCTTCAGTTTTGTAAGATAATGGTGAATTTGCTTATACCTGTAGTATTTCAATGTTGGGGGGGATTATAATGTGCAGTTATGGAAGCCCATTGCTTATTATTTTAATCGTAAAAAAATAATCTGGATCTCTGTTAAATTCCAGGCCATTTGAATGAGTCAGCTACTTACCTCTTATCAAAGAAACATTTTAAAACAGTGTAATACATTAAAAAAAAAAAAAGTGCTCATCCAACCAAAAACATTTTTTTCCCATAATGAAAGAAAATCTAATTCTAAGCAGTGTCCCAGTATTAATGAAGTAAAATTATCAATGGGTTTCAACTTTATTTATAGTTGTACTAACAACGTAAACCAGTGTTTGTTTATCCCCTTCAATTTCCTAGTTCTCACTTTTGGAACAGCGTAGCAGTAGTCTTTTTTTTTTTCTTGAGCTCCCTTAATTGACAGGCTTCCTGGTACAGGTTCAGGAGTCAGAACCAGCAGTGCATGGAATAAAAACAGAAACTGCTGTCCATAGGAATTTGCTTTGCATATAAGTTTAAAGCCACTGACTGCACAGTGGAATGTTGTTTCACATTCCATTTCACCAAAACCAGGTTATTAAGAGCTCGTTCCATTCTCATTGCAAACAACTAGCACTTTTCTTTCACTAGTTCTCCTCCTTCATTTACATTCCATGGGCAAAGTATCCTTTATAAGGGAACTATAAAACTACTTAAAATATATGCCACTAACATTCTGCAGCTCAAATTGCTGCAGCCAATTAACTAACTATGTGGTCTTGTCAATGGCTTAGACCGTGTGCTGTGGGGTTAGTCCCCATGTCGTGGCCACTACAGTATTTACTGGCTACACACGAGAGAGGCTTCTGCAAGTCACTGCATTTGCTCAACAACCTTCATGTAGAACAGGGGTCCCCAACTGCCGAGCCGCAAGCCTAGCGCTGAATTAACGAATTAACGAGGCGCACCAGAATGTGACGCCAAATCTTCCTGACCCCCTCCCAACCTTCTCCGACTCCCCCCGGGCCTTGCAAAAAATAATGATGCTACACCGCTCCCCAGGCCAAAAAAGGTTTAGAACGAACCTGCTCTATAGTAACAAAACATATCTCCTTACTACTCATTTCCTCTTTAATCCCACATCTTTATATTATAAACCTTACATTTCCCCCCCCCCCCCCCCCCCGTTTCCTTATCAGCAGAACATGCAGCTGTTCAGAAAAGGTCACAAATGATTATATGAATGGAGCTCCGTCCCCTGCCCAGTGCTCGTGTGCAGATCTGCTGAAGGCAATGCTGGGGTGCTCTGAGGACAAAGGTAGAGAAGAGTCAGTGATCTCAGTAAATGAATACGTGTATACACTATTGCCAGATCATTTTCATTGCAAACCTATGTATGTTTAAGCAGAAATTGAATGTAAAGCAATTTGAATGCAGTGTTTTTTACATCTAGAAAATGACATAATGGGTAAAAGTCTTTCTATCAGAGAGCAAAGCTCTGATTTATACTCCGGCATATTTTTTGCCTTTATTAGAAATGTCTGATTTAATTTTTCTAAGGTGCTGTGTTATCT
The DNA here is from genome assembly GCA_024363595.1 of Xenopus borealis. NCBI lineage: Eukaryota > Metazoa > Chordata > Amphibia > Anura > Pipidae > Xenopus > Xenopus borealis. The sequence goes on along the minus strand of CM044434.1, from coordinate 114,547,916 downwards.
CCCTTGAACAATAAAATGCAGAACTGGTATCAAAGCTTTGTCTTATGATTACTGATGTCTGGCATCTAATGCATTGAAAGGACACAGCGCCATCTAGTGTTGAAGAATCTTAATGAAAAAAGTTGGAAAAAAAAATGCACCCAGCCAGGACTTTCCTAAATAATTCCTACCTAAACAGTATTTTCCAGCATCAATATATAATAAGATGAATACTGCCGTTTTCTTTCAGCTACAAATCTGATTTAGAGGTCTGGGGGTTTTGCATTCCCTTAAAGGGATTCTGTCACAGGAAAACATGTTTAAGGGGATGTTGACCTTTAAATTAATGTTTAGCATGACATGGAGAGGGATAGTCTGAGATCACTTACAATTGGTTTTCATTGTTTTTTCGAGTTATTTAGCTTTTTATTCAGCAGTTCTTCAGTTTTCAATGTCAGCAGTCAGGGAGCTAGGGTACAAATTATCCTAGCAACCATACACTAA
>CM044434.1:114533465-114547423 GCA_024363595.1 Xenopus borealis | reverse complement strand
GAGAGACTGGAAGTAACTCAAAAACTAAAAACACTAAATTATGAACACAATAAAATTTAAAGGTGAACCACCCCTTTCATAATGTTGCTGCAGCAGAACCCTGCACTGCAGTTTTTAAAAAAAGAGCAAATAAATATCATGGACAAATCCCTTTAATATATTTGTCTGCAAAATGTAACGCACCACAGTTTTAAATCAGTGAGTTTGTAGTCGAGGCCGCACATCTAGCAGTGAAGACACTTAGTGTGATCTGATGGGCAACCTTGGAACTATGGATTTTATTTTTATATATAAGTGGTATTTATTTTGTATCTGAAGTCTTAGGTGAAGGGGACTGTCGTGATTTTTATGTTTTTTTTATTTCTAAATTACACTGCAAATAATCCACTCTACAATATAAAATGTCATTCCTGAACCAGCAAGTGTATTTTCTTTTTAGTTGTAATATTGTTGTGTAGGCAGCCATCTCAGGTCATTTTGCCTGGTCATGTGCTTTCAGAAACAGCCAGAACTTTAGGAATGATCTGCTTTCTGGCAGGCTGTTGTTTTAACTTCTCAATGTAACTGAATGTGTCTCAGTGGGACCTGGATTTCACTATTGAGTGTTGTTCTTAGATCTACCAGGCAGCTGTTATCTTGTGTTAGGGAGCTGTTATCTGGTTACCTTCCCATTGTTCTGTTGTTAGGCTGCTGGGGGGGGGGGGGGGGGGGGGGGGGGGTGATATCACTCCAACTTGCAGTACAGCAGTAAAGAGTGATTGAAGTTCACTAGAGCACAAGTCACATGACTGGGGGCAGCTGGGAAACTGACAATATGTCTAACCCTATGTCAGATGTCAAAATTAAAATTAAATATAGAAAAAAATCTGTTTGCCCTTTCACAGATTTGCTCTTTCAAATGGATTTCAGTGCAGAATTCTGCTGACGCAGTACTATTAACTGATGTGTTTTGGAAAGAAACAAAATTCCCATGGCAGTATCCCTTTATATACCTGGAGCAATTTAAACCTCCTTTAACGGTGTGCTATAAGATTCCCAAGAGAAACACCAATGCTAAATAGAGAAATATCAGAGAACTCTCGCGGGGCAAACTGTATAATAGAATGTATATTAATCCACTGCTCAGCAAACCCTGGTGTATTCTGGTGAGTAAAAGAACATACTACTGCAGCGACAATAATATTCCCCTATCACCTAAACTAGGACACTGCTTGAAGGAACTTATGTTTCCCCCAGGATGTAAATCACTTCTATGTGGGAACACAGCCTCATTGAAAGGTTTCTTCCAGGGTTCCCTGCAGTTCAGTGTAGGATCCAGTGCAACTACATGAGGAAACAACCTGTGTGTAAGAGGCCTTAATCAGATGCCCTACACATTCCATCTGCATTGTATCATTTTATATAAAGCCCTTATTGGGCGGCTGGAGAAATAAACATGGATCAAGAAGACAAAGCTCTGCCTAAAAAGCTTACCTTGATGTTTGGCAACTAGAAACACAAAGGAGTAAAGAGCTGTAGCACGCTGCAGAGGCAAAAAGCTTATATAGAAGATATTACCGGGCACTTTATAATCCTTCTCAAGTTTATTAATTATACAGTGTAAAGGCTCGAGTATTTTGTGCTCATATTTATCACTTGCTTTCAGTGAGCTATTCTTTAGAGACACTGCATTAAATGATCAGCAAAAGTAACATTTTTCACCAGCAAAAATCACCCACGTATTGTTAAAAAAAAAAAAAAGGCTTGTGCCACTTGGAAAAAGTTGCAGCTGCAAAACCCACTAACCAATGCATTTTGCCTATGTTCTGGATGCAGCACCAATAAAGCAATACAAAGGCAGCACTACATCTAATTCAGGTATAAGTCAAGTTCTTAAAGGGATACTGTCATGAGAAAATGCATCAGTTAATAGTGCTGTTCCAGTAGACTTCTGCACTGAAATTCATTTCTCAAAAGAGCAAACAGATTTTTTTATTTTCAGTTTTGAAATCTGACATGGGGTTAGACATTTTGTTAATTTCCCAGCTGCCCCTGGTCATGTGACTTGTGCCAGCACTTTAGGAGGGAACTGCTTTCTGGCAGGCTGTTGGTTTGCCTTCTCAATGTAACTGAATGGAATTCTGTGGGGCATGGGTTTTACTATTGAGTGTTGTTCTTAGATCTACAAGGCAGCTGTTATCTTGTGTTAGGGAGCTGTTATCTGGTTACCTTCTCATTGTTCTGTTAGGCTGCTGGGTGGGGGAAAGGGAGGGGGTGATATCACTCCAACTTGCAGTACAGCAGTAAAGAGTGATTAAAGTTTTCTCAGAGCACAAGTAACATGATTGGGGCAGCTGGGAAATTGACAAAATGTCTAGCCCCATGTCCGATTTCAAAATTAAATATTAAGAAAATCTGTTTGCTCTTTTGAGAAATGGATTTCAATGCAGAATTCTTCTGGAGCAGCACTATTGACTGATGCATTTTGAAAACGTTTTTTCCCATGACAGTATCCCTTTAAACAGAGTGACTGGTGAATGTTTAAATACTCTCAGTATAGTACAGGTATGGGAACCATTATCTGGAATCCCATTATGCAGAAAGCTCTGAATTACAGAAAGGCTGTCTCTAATAGACTTTTTCTCTGTAATAATAAAACAGTAGCTTGTACTTGATCCCAACTAAGATTTAATTAATTCTTATTGGAAACAAAACCAGCCTGTTGGGTTTATTTAATGTTTACATGATTTTTCTAACAGACAAGGTATCAAGATCTAAATTATGGGAAAATCCATTATCCAGAAACCCCCAAATCCAGAGCATTCTGGATAACAGGTCCCATACCTGTACTGATAAATGGAGTATGGCCTGAACATTCTAGGATAAAAGCTTCAAATCCTAAAACAACAACAAAAACTATATCCCATTGCAGCGATTAAATGACAAGTTTCTAGTTTTCTTTAAAAAAAAAATCTTTATTTTATCAGTGAATTTGAAGAACTGGTGCTTTCAGTGAATCATTGCATAGGGAGCAAAAGAAAAGAATACAGTGCAACGTCATTCAGGATACAATAGGACACATACCAATATTTGGCACAACTCTTGCACACGGAGATCACCCATTTAAAGGAACAGTTCACTGTAAAAATAAAAACTGGGTAAATAGGCTGTGCAAAATAAAAAATGTGTCTAATAAAGTTAGCCAAAAATGAAATGTATAAAGGCTGGAGTGACTGGATGTCTTAATATAACAGAATACAACTTTTTCAGCTCTCTAACTCTGAGTTAGTCAGCGACTTTAATGGGGGCCACATGGGACATAACAGTTCAGTGAGTTTTGCATTGATCCTCAGCATTCAGCTCAGATTCAAAAGCAAGAGTTAAGACTCACATGACCCCCCTCAAGTCACTGATTGGCTACTGCCTGGTAACCAATCAGTGGAAACCAAGAGAGCTGCAAGGCAGGACGTAGTGTTCGGTTACACATCCATTCACTTCATTCTTTATACATTACATTTTTAGATAACTAACTATATTAGCTACATTTTTTATTTTGCACAGCCTATCTATTTACGCACTTTTTATTTCTACACTGAACCATTTCCTTTAAGGTGCCTGGAAAACAGTTAAATGCAGGATCACCAGGTCCCTTATTTTAGCCAGAATCGTGAATCTATCCGATAACAGATTTATTGTAAGCGTGCCCATGACAACACTGTGATATTCCCTGTTCTTCACATCTTTTCTGCTGTAAAATTGGATTCTTTACGTGTATTACAGTAATAGTCTAATGGCAAAATATTCCAAAATAACAAGGTCAAGGATTTTTTTTAATGGATTAGCACCTGCTCCATTTAGAAAGTATTCCCTAATATTCTGATAAACAGACACACAAAGAGGGACATTTATCAAGGGTCGAATTTCTGTAAAATTTTTCGTGACTTTCGGCGCATGTGCAGTAGATCCGCACTGGAAGATTACTGCAACTGCGCCAAAAACCCTGGTCACTATAAGAAGAAGACCTAAGGAGGCAAGATGGCTGCTGTGAGCTTTGCTGGACAGGACCTGCAAGGAGGGGTAAATAGAAAGTTAGGGACCTTTCCCCAGGGTACTAGATAGGCCAGGGGGAGGAAAGGGGGGGGGTAATTAGAATAGGGGGATACAAATTAAGGGGTTTGATTCTACTTTAAAAGGGTTGTTCACCTTCAAACACTCTTTTCAGTTCAGTTGGTCTGAGATTAATCTGATCTAATGTTTTCTAATATTGAAGTGTAAAGTTTAATTGTTCACCTTCTAAAGCAGCTCTGGGGGGGTTGCCATCTCTTTAACTGTTCTAAATTGATTTGTTATCTTTATCCCTGCTGAGCAGAAGAATCCCTGATCTTCATCAAATGAAGCTGTTAAAATTGATACAATAGTTGCTAATACTCCACAGATAATGCTCCACAGATAATGCTGAGAAATGGATCAACTAAATGTATCAATTTATGTAGCAACTAAGGGTAAAGCCATGCGGGAAGATTCGTCGCATGGCGACTAATTTCCCCAAACAGCCTCCCCCTGCATTCCAGCGGCTTAATGAATAATCGCCTGCGCCTATTCACATGTGTTGCTGCACTTTCCCGAAATCGATCGAAATTGACTAAGGAGGCAACTTCGGAAAAAGCCAGCGCCGCGTGTGAATAGGCGCAGGCGATTATTCATTAATCAGCTGGAAGGCAGGAGGAAGCGGTTCGGGGAGATTTGTCGCCCCAAAGAAGAGGCGATTCTTCCTGTCTGGCCTTAAATGTAGCAACTAAATGCAGCAATTAAATGCAGTAACTAAATGCAGCAATTAAATGCAGTAACTAAATGTAGCAACTAAATCTAGCAACTACAGTAAATGTAGCAACTAATTGCAGCAATTAAATGCAGTAACTAAATGTAGCAACTAAATATAGCAACTACAGTAAATGTAGCAACTAAATGTAGCAATTAAATGCAGTAACTAAATGTAGCAACTAAATGTAGCAATTAAATATAGCAACTAAATATAGCAACTAAATGCAGTAAATAAATATAGTAATGGTTATTGGTTATTAATGGGGCTGTTCACCTTTGGGACCAGAAAGCTAGTTTAACAGCCCATGCCTTAAAAAACGTTTTTGTAATTTATTTTTATTACCTAAAATGTGTGCTTTCAGAGATAAATACCATAGAAATGGATCATCTCTGCAAAACCTCTGAGTTCTCTTGTCTGTGATCCGAGATTGTGGGACAGGCTCTGTGTAAAACATACAGGTTGCCATATAACGAAGTTGACGATTGAATCTGCACAGAGCAAGCTCTCTCTCTCTCTCTGCTGCTCCATTTGCATCTGTTTGATCCGATTGGCTGAATCTTGCCAGCCAATGGAATTAAAGATTTGCAAATGGAGCAGCAGAGAGAGAGAGCTTGCTCCGTGCAGATTCAATAGTCACTGAGTGTCGGCTAACCCAAAACACAGAAGAGAATGAAGAGAGTTTTTGCAGAGGTGATCCATGGCCTCTATGGTATGTATCTCTGAAAGCACACATTTTAGGTAATAAAGATACATTACAAAAACGTTTTTTTATGGCATGGGCTGTTAAACTAGCTTTATTTTTAATCTTTTTTAATTATTTCCTTTTCCTCTGTAATAATAAAACAGTACCTTGTACGTGATCCCAGCTAAGATATAATTAATCCTTATCAGACGCAAAATTAGCTCACTGGGTTTATTTAATGTTAACATGATTTTCTAGTAGTCTTATGGTATGAAGATCCATTATCTGGAAAACCCCAGGTCCCAAGCATTCTGGATAACAGGTTCCATATCAGTATAATTATATACCTATATACATAGGTGCTAAATTGCACCAATAAGATCTTTTCTTTCATTACAACTAGCACTTAAAGGAACAGTAACACCAAAAAATGAAAGTATTTTAAAGTAATGAAAATATCATATAATGTTGCCCTGCACTGGTAAAACGGTTCTGTTTGCTTCAAAAAGCACTACTATAGTTTATATAAACAATCTGCTGAGTAGAATATGGCGTAAATTGAAAAAAGGCTATATGGCACAGGATAAATAATAGATAACAGAGCTTATATGCTATCTGCTGTGTAACTTGAGCCTTTTCTCCTTTGAATGGCTGCCCCCATGGCTACACAGCAGCTTATTTATATAAACAATAGAAGTGTTTCTGAAGCAAATACAGATGTTTTACTAGTGCAGGGCAACACTGCATTATATTTTCATTAATTTAAAACAATTTCATTTTTTGATGTCACTGTTCCTTTAACTGCAAAGCTAATTGCTGATTGGTTGCTGCAACTAAAGCTCCCCATAGACGCAACAATCTTTCCCTGCCGAACGACCGATCTTAGGGAAGTCCGACCAATCTGTCAAATTATCGTGCGGTTAGTGGGATACAAACGATCGTTCATCTTACGATTTTTTGTCGTTTTGCTGTTTTGCTGCAAAATCGCCTGAAATTGTCTTTTTAGTTGATGGACACATCAGGCATTTAAACGATTGTTTTGAGACAATCGTAGTCTCACAGTAACAATTGGATCTTTCAAAAATCTTTACGTCTATGGCCAGCTTTAGGATCTATGTCAATAAATGAACCCTGTGAAGTGTTAAAAAACCGAAATCAGCAGAATGACAGTAGATACAATGACAGGCACGTGAATAATTGATACAAATGTCATACCAGCAATGTGACACATGCTGTTCTTTGGAAAATTACATTCATGTGTATTTTCAAGTATTTTTGAATATATATATATATATATATATATATATATATATATATATATATATATATATATATATATATATATATTTCTACAAAGATATCTTAATTTTAACATTTTTCACACATTGACTCCAGTGTCTTTTCATCTACATATCCTGGATAAAAATCTAATTTCACTCATCTTTTTGGCCTGATGTGCAATAAGATCTTTGTGAAACCATGGATTTTGCATAATAATGTAGCGGCCATGTTACACCTTCCTGATGATCATGACAGTAGTGTTTCCTTCAGTCTTACTTTAATGCTGCAGAACAATCTCAATGCTTAGTAAGAGCACAAGGCACCACACGCTTTAAGCATTTGCCTTCTTTCCAAGCACATGTTATCTTGCACCTTGTAGTTGGTAAGACACGTATTAGCTGCAAGCCCAAGCAGCCCCATCTTATTGCTTGTTTCCTGGCTTGGTCCTGTTGTTAGGACTACACGAGGCACTTTTCAACAAAACTTCACAGTCGGTCAGAACGTTAGTCGGCACATATTTTTTCATGAGCTCAAACACATTTTGATAAGCTGCTCTTTCTTCTTCCATCGAGCGGACTAGATTTCTCAGTTTATTCTCTCTGGACAAAATATTTTCCACATTGGATTCCAGGCTCTGAGTCTTTGTATGTGCTACCTATGAAGGAGTGAATGGGAAAAGCGTTGAGGCAAAGTAAGAATCCTGTGGAACAGTAAAGCAATTTGAATTGATCAGACGGTGATTTCACGTTAGTGTCTCATAGAAAAGAGGAGACCCTCATAAAGAAAACAAACCATACAACATAAAAAAATGAAAGGTTGTTAAAATTCCAGTGCTGAAATCTGGACAAAGCAGGAATGATTTGGGCATATGGTAATCTAGGCAAGTGTCATTCAATTAGTGTGGCAGTTGCATTCTTATCTGCGTTTCTGCTTCCATGTTAGAAGGACAAAGAAATCACAATTTTCAGGTCAATACTTTTCATCTTATGGCCTGCGCCCTTCGATTCTGGATCTGAGGCAGACCAGGGGCGGAACAATAGGGATTAAAAATGTACCAGCTAATACATTGACAACAAATTTGTAATACCGCCCCGGCTTTGGCTGGTATTTTACCGACTAGGCCAGGGAAATACCGGCCAGGTGACAAGCCTAACTGTATACACCATTCATTTCAAAAGGGATGGTGGAAGTAATTTCTGACAGATGCACATATGTGGCTGTTTGTAAAAAGAGACACATAGGGGCAGATTTATTAAGGGTCAAATATTAAATTTTTACATTTTTTTGGTGTCAAAATTGACATTCAAATTTTAATCCCCCAATGCGAATGTTAATTCTACTGTGAGATTTATCACACCTTGACCATGGAAGCAGTTCTATTTAGAGTAGTAACTAGCTAAAACCTGCCAAGTTCATTTGCAAGTCAATGGCAGAAGTCCATTGAACCATTTGAATATTCTAATTGCCTTCCTGACATTTGAGTTTTATTCGGAGGGAAAACTTGATTCGAATTCGATTTGAATTTTCAGGTCGGGACTAGTCGATCGAATTTTAGATGTTTTAATTTTTTATTAAATAACCTCTCATTCAAGTTGTGAGTATATTTAAATTTGTTAGAGTTAAAAAAAAAAATTGCCTAAATTCGACCTTTGATAATTATGCCCAATAATACTCTGCCGAATGTGTGTCATAATGATTGAATTCAACAGTTAAAGAAATTGGAAAATAGTTATTGAGACATTTATGGCTTATACACACTGGGGGGGAGCAGATTTACTAAATTCACATGAATTCACGAGTGATTCGAAATTCGATCGAATTTTCAAAAAGATTCAAATTCGAATATATGCAAATTAGGCAAATTTGGCCATCGAATATTCGAATTTGAATAAATCGAATATTCAAATTTGAATAAATCGAATATTCAAATTTAATTTTATTCGAAAATTCGATGGTCGAATACTTCCCCTTTAAATTTTAATTCGACCACCTACTTCGCCAGATTAAACCTACCGAAATGGGGATAATTCCCTAAGATCGAATATAAAAGATTTGATCGATCACTTAAAAATTGTTCGTTTTCTATATTCGATCGTTCGATCGATTGAATTGCGGTAAAATCCTTCGAATTCGATAGTCGAATTTGTAGGATTTTACCTCCCCACTATTCCCAATTAAAAAAAATTCGAAATTTGACCTTTAGTAAATCTGCCCCTGGGTGTACCAGGAAGGACCTTGGAAATGGATCCAGAAAGTATAAATATTCTATAGGATTAGGGAGCTAGTTGATGCTCTTTACATTTAGAGTGGAAAGAATACATTTTGAAAAAGCTGGCAATCCTATACTTCTTTCAGCACTGCTACCAGGGACTAGGCCTACTTGATAAAGCACGGTAATAGCAGTTAATCTGCGTTTGAGCGCTCTTCTCTTCTCTAACGTAAAGTTGCTGAAGAAGTACAATGGAGATTGCTGCATGCGAGACCCATAACATTTATATCAGTCTCTCTCTGTCCCACCTGAAGTTTTTCCAGTAAATCCATGTTCTGCCTCTTAAGTTGATTATTGGATTTTTCCAGCTTCTGGGAGGATTCATTGTCATCACAAGGAATGGAAGCCTCAAGCATCTCATCATTAATGACATGGTACTCAACCTCGTAAGCATGGAGTTGCTTTGAAATGTCCATCTCAAAAACCTACAATCAAAAGCAAAAGTCATCTTTTTTTGTTTTTAACATTTATTAAAAAAAATAAAAATAGCCCAGCACTGCAGGTGGACAAATTGAGAGCATAATATACTATACAGATCAAACACGTACTCTTGAATCCGAAATAAATTGCATCAATTCTGAAGTCATATTAAGAAATGATGATGTCATCTGTTAAATGTATGATGAAGTCAATTAATACTACAGGAAAGTATGGAATAAACCAGCTACAGGCAGCACAAAGATGCACAGCGAAAAACTGCATTCTAAATGTCAGACAGCTATAAAAGATGCCATGGAAGGCTTGCTTATAACTTAAATATTGCCTTTGCATTACAGTGCTCCACAAGTAACCTGTACAGTTAAGTAATTTTAACCCTTATTCTAATCATAAATAAGACCAAGCCCGGGCCAGACCATTGCTTTGGCTCCCCAGGGTGATTGCTGGACTGAATTACCTGTGTAATGATTTTTTCCATTGCTTCATTTGTCATTTCTGGTAACGTACTCTTCAAGAAATCCACAATACTTTCAAAGCTGTCCCGGGCCATTATAAGTGCTTCATTATTACTGAGCAGGCAAAGAGCAACTTTGAAGATTACTTCAGTTCCTTGTAAAAAAATGATATCTGGGGGCAGTGGGGTAAGAAAATTATTTTTCAGAATTAACATTGCATATTCGAAAAAAAATTAAAATCTAGCTATCTAAATAATAAAAATCTACTCATTGGTTTAATAAAAATATCAATGAATCAGCTAAGTACATTTCAACCCTTAAGTACAATAAGATATGTGACTAACAAAATATACCTAGGGCTAAATCACTATTAACTTCTCACCATTATGTATTTGTCTTATTGATTTCTTACCAAAAACTCTGGCAACAAAACCTAAAGGAAATTGTGAGGCGAAAAGTGTGAGAAACCAAGGGGCTGCATAGAGGCTTGGGGCGATTTCATTCTCCTCAAAGTGGTTATAAAGGTCTCGGTGATAGTCATGGAGAAGCCGGGAAAGCTGGTACATCTGAATCTAAGACAAAGAATTGTTTCTGTTAGTATCTAAAACACAGTAAAGCCTAATGTTTCATTCCATTCCAGGTGGAATACACCCTTGAATACACCCTAGAGGTTAGATTAGTAACCAGGTCAATTTTCTAAGACTCCCATTTTACCAGGGTCAGACTGGGCGGGTGGGAAACCAGGAAAAAAACTCAGTGGGCCCCAGCTCTCGAGGGCCCAATCTGCACAGACCCGCTCCCTGCCCACACTCCTTGCTGTTGGTGGCCCAACTGTAGACAATACAGGGTTACTAAAATTAACTTTTATTACCAGATTAATCCAGAGAAGGTTTTACCAGTCTGGTCCAAATTACAGAGACATCACCTGCCTCTGGATCAGTTAGGCAAGTCTTTAGTTTTTTAGCCAAAAAAATTAGCATTTAATGCAAGTGTTTTTTTCCTTCAAAATATGTATGTATAGTGAGGTTTTCCCAAGAATTCAAAAAGACAAAAGTATATTAAAAGCCATTCATTAGGATAAAAAATGGCCTAACGTGTTTCATGCCTGTTGGGGCACTTATTCATAAGTCTATGAGTAAGTGCCCCAACAGGTACTAAACCTAAACGCATATGTTACTATGTAGAATATTATAATTATTATATATACTAGGTTCACATTATAAAACCATGGCAAAAGCTTGTATATACACACATACAGTATCTGTGTAGATTGGGGTTTTACAATGCAGAGAACATCAGCAGGACATGTACCTGTAGTGACAACATATCTGGGCGGTACTGCTTGCGGAAGCCAAGATCATACATGAGGAATTTTAGCATTTCAAAAGCTTGCTTTTCACTCATGTGCAGAAGAAGTACACCAGCCACAAAGCTTACACCCTGGCAATAACCAACTTCTTTGTCTAATAATGAGTATGCTTTGAGCAGATTATAGAGGGATAACTGTCCAGCTCCCAGCTGTGCAGAGAAATAGGGATGGGTGGGGAATGTCCTTCCTGAAAAAATAAAAACAGCTACATAAATTTCACAGTACACACACACACATATATATATATATATATATATATATATATATATATATATATATATATATATATATATATACACACACAATATATTTCTGCTACTAAAGGCTTCTCTCAAGTCCTGAAAGGTTTCAGAGGGGACAAACAATTTGGACTAACTTCATGGTCTCAGAAATTGGAGGATAGATTGCAGGATAGCCCAACACTGGCGGCCCAGAAGTATGTGTCCTATAGGGTATTATTTGGTGTAAGGGTTATGAAATCTCTTGGACACACATGACCTACAACAATTTACATAATAGAGGGTCATTAAAAGAAAAAATTATCTGAAAATCAAATAACATACCCAAATCCACAAGAATAGCATGTTGCTGAGCTGTAAGTTGTTTGAGAAGATCATTATATGATACATCAGATGGTTGCTGTTTACTTGGGAGCCGATGTCTGAGCCGATACTGCACCGAAAGGAACTGCCATATCTCTCCACGTTTGCCTTTTGATACACCTGGAGAGAAAAAACACAAGTTAAACTAAACATACGTCTAGTAAGGAGCATCAAGTTCCACTGATAAATTCAAGCATAATAAACGCAATAGAAACACTAACACATTATACTAACTTGATGTGTAATATGTAGGTTAATTCAATTCACCCATACACGAATCACTGAATTTTATGTAACGGATTTCATAATTTCTAGGGAAATTATCGCATCACTCTGAGTAGGTTATTTCTAGGGAAGTGAATGTGTGTGTGTGTGTGTAAATAAAAAGACATTACAAGAAATAATACTGTTTCAGAGACCACATTTCACCTAACAGAATTAAATGTTTAATCATAAAAAAGATGTAAAACCTTGTTATTTCATCTTATTCACTCAGGTTGGCTCAACAGTTTATGGGAAACCTGGACCTAAGGCTGATATTAAAAGGGATTGTTTATATGAGTGAAAATGCAATTTTAAGCAACTTTCCCATATACATTTAGAAGTTTATACAGTTTAAAAGTGATTTGTTAATTTAATTACTATTAAAGGAAGTGTATATACATCTGTCTGAAGTCAGATGTTTTTTTAGAGGACATCTCCTATAATCTCCTGGCAGTTTTAACTTTTTTTTTAACTTTGAGATAATCCAAGTCAATGTACTTGTAAGGGGAGAGTTGACAGTTATTAATCATCTGTCATCTTCCCTGAACATGAGTATGCAAACAGTAGGAACTTAAAGAGCAGTTCTTTTCATGATATGGCCACCTATGTGCTGAACAATATCAGGCCGATTCCCTCATTTGGCCTTCGGGCTGATGATAAGATCACAATGACAGCCAATGTACACCATCTGGATCTTTTAACGTTTCACTTAGATGGAACATTTTCACCCTCTCCAGCTTTGGGTAGGAAGCTGGAGAGAGCCCACGCACAGGCAGATAAGCTGGATCTTGAGAGGTCAAATGTATGGCCAGCTTTAAGTAGTTTGGAAATGTACATGCACTCCATGGGAAAGCATATCCCTTATAAATATAAATTAATCTTGCTGGAGGCAATTTGTTGAGGTTTACTAACCACACTTTCAGGCATGAAATCTATGTCCCCAATAGAGAGAAGACTATCTATGCTCTGAAAGAAGCACATTTCTTGCATTTGGATCACAAAGCACACTATACATTGCAATAAGAAAAAAGGTGCATCAGAACATTTCGGAAGTCAAAAGAAAGTCTCCCCATCTATATTTAACAGGTAAACTTGGCTATTAAAGAAGTATCAAAATACAGTGAAAAGATAACGCAATATACCTTCTTTAAGAGTGGCAAAAATCTCTTCCATGTCAAACCGAATCTTTGTTCTGCAGTTTAACTTCTTATCCCAAAGATTTAAGACTTCTTTTTGGCATGATCCAACTTCATCATAATCCAGTTTGACTTTCCGGGATTGCAGTTCATCTCTGCTTGCTAAAATCATAATTTCATATGATTAAAAAAAATTCTACGCGAACATGTATTTCTGTGTGATTCAATAATAAGATGTTCACAAAAGTTTCTCGTTTCATTCTGGGTAATGAAAAGCTTTCTTATACTGAATTGATAGTAAAGGTTGAAACAAAATGGCAGAAATATATTCTCTAAATTTTCACGTTGCCCCTTGCCTCCTGAAAAATCCAAGTCTGTCAGAACAAATACAAACACATTACATAAATGGTTCAGTTAATGAAGAACATTTGAATGTCCCATATATAGTAAACATATTGCCATTTAATTAATGTAATGATTTATTGCTGCATTTTGGAAATACATTGGGTTCCTTAAAAGAAAACTATACCCCCAAAATGAATACTAAAGCAACAGATAGTCGATAGCATATTAAGTGGCATTTTAAAGAATCTTACCAAACGGTTTATGAATATATATATATATATATATATATATTTATTTAAATTATATATTCCTCCCA
>CM044434.1:114488857-114531188 GCA_024363595.1 Xenopus borealis | reverse complement strand
ATATATAAATTTAAGTAAATATTTCCCTTTTACACTTTTAAATCTCTTGCCTTGAACCACCATTTTGTGATGCCTCAGAGATCACCTGATCAGAAATATTTCAACTAACTGTAACAGGAAAAAGTGTGGAAGCAAACGACACATCTCTGCCAGTTAATTGGTTCATGTGACCCAACATGTATGGTTTTTGTTTGTGTGCACAGTGAATTCTAGGGGGGCAGCCGTTATTTTTTAAAATAATTTTCTATCTAGTGTTACCCAATGGCACATAATGCTGAAAAAGTATATTATGATGAAAATGGTTTATTTACACGAAGCAGGGTTTTGCATATAGGCTGTTTTATGCATAACATTTTTAGAGAGACCTATATTGTTCAGGGGTATAGTTTTCCTTTAAAGGCAGATCCAATGTACTTTATCATTACAGTACAGGTATAAAAGAAGGGGAGATTATGGGGAAATAATATTTTATATCCTCCATGTCAATCCAGAAATGTTCTAATGGACTAAACTCTGCCCAGCCATATGATTTATACAGTACGTTTTTCAGCAGGACTACTACTCATACTCAGCCAAGGAACAGTATCTAGTTCTGAATACATAAACCTGAAATACAGTTTACAATTGATAGCATGCCATAATGTTGTATGATTGGATTAGGAATTCTTATAGCGTTTAGTGTTGTTTTTTTCTACAATGCTTTTTATTGAGCAACAATGTCAAAAAAGTTGTATTAAACATGTCATGTCAAAGAAGCCAAGCAAAAAGCTTGTCACAAGAGGGCAGTGTACAATACCAAATATATACCTCCAACATTGATTTGGAAAAATTGCTTCACAGCATTTATTAATACCTTTCAGGTTATCTTTCGGAGTGGTGGTGGGGGATTTGCCCCCTTTTTTCAGGGCATGTCCACAGGTTCTAGATCTCTAGATCTACCCACAGGTCCCATACTTCATTTCTCTGGGCAACCCCTTATTGAGTGACTTGTTATAATGTAACAGATTGTTCAATTATCTGTTCCCATCATTTGAGTGTTGGTCCCCTTTGGGATTTCCACTGCATTGCTACTGCTTTTTTGGCATACATACATAGTACAGATGGCAACTCTGGCATCCCATGGTAGGGGAATATCCATTTTTGCTTGGATAAATGGCATGATTTCCCCCAAAATGTCTGGATGCAAGGACATTCCATACCATATGGAAAAAATGGCTGGTAGGTGTAAAAACCTGGGGCAGGCCTGATGGTTGGATTCAAATTATGTGACCTAAGATACAGTGAAAGTAATTTAGCTGAATCATTCTAGTTTTACTACTGCTGATCCCTTCAAACATTGTGTCCAGAAATGCCGCTTAGTTTGCAGTTTACTCAGTGAAGTGCTACCCTTTTGAAACAGTTACGCACAGAAGGGTGATAAAGGCTAACAGTTTCTCATTTGTCAAACCTCTGGGTTACACAGTGTGGTATCTATAGGTTAAGCTCTAAAATGGGCTACAGCTGTAAATATCTAAATAACATTGCATTGGGCAGTGAAAATGCTCGTTTAAGGTCCTGGAATGTCAATAGTTACCCGTCAGTTATTATATCTACTATATAACTTATATTGTGGTGAGTCCAGATCTACAGCTCCAGGATTTTTGTTAGGTGTTGCAGAGGACCAGAAAGTAAGCAACAGACATCTCATAAGGTTTAAAATCTATCTGATGTTCCATGTTCTGATGTGTGATGCACATAAAAATAATCTGAACAAAAACAGAAACCAATCTTGAGGTAGCTCTCCGTTACACTATAATTCATTTCACCCTGTACAAACATGGAAGTCCTTACCTAGGTCCCAGTTTCTGAGGGTGAAAAGAATAGTTACAGACAGTCAGAGATTATCGGAACAATTAGACACCATGGAGGAGAAATTTTTGCAAAGAGGGTACCCGAAGTCCCTCTTACAGAAACAACGGTCCCTTGTAGAATTACAGGAGGAGGGGCCAACAGCTGTAAAGACCGAGAAAGTGAAGCGTATACCCTTTGTTTCTAGATATACATCTGTGAGCGGTGAAGTAGCAAAAATTATAAGGAAACATTGGAGCCTTTTAAGGGCAAGGTCAGCCTGGCGAGGCAACTTTGAGCGACTTTTAAAATCACGCCGCTGCGTGTGAACAAGCGCAGGCGACTTTACGCAGAGCGGGTGAGCAGCGCTAGTTAGTTATTCCGGGAGATTCGGGGGAGATTCGTTGTGGCGAGAAGTCACCAGGCAACAGATCTCCCCATCTGGCCTTGCCCTAAAAGATGGGCTACCGGAAATTGAGTCATTTAAACAACCCCCTGTGATGTCCTATAAAAGGAGTAAAACATTGGGGTCCCAACTAGTGAGATCAGATGTGGGCAGTTTGGGGAATAAACAACAACTATTAAGGCCTAGGAAAAATGGATTATTCCCATGTCTCTCCTGCAATTGCTGTTCCAATTGCTTAAAGGGAGATGTAATTTATCATCCGAGACAAGGGAACCCTATAAAAATCAAAGGGTATTACATGTGCACATCAACATTTGTGGTGTATACCATAAAATGCCCCTGTGGGCTTCTATATGTGGATCAAACCAACAGAATGGTGAAAGAATAAGGGAGCATAAGTCAGCAATTAAACTGAAGAAATTGGACCAAGCGGTCTCAGCTCATTTCACAGAAAAAGGCCATAGGGTTCACCAATTAAAATTATTGATAATGTCCCCATATTTCGACAGGGTGGCAATAGAACTAAAGAACTATTAAAGAGAGAATCGAAATAGATTCGCATATTGGATACTTTGGAACCCTATGGCCTAAATCGTGAATAAGATTTGCACCCTATCTTTCGATAAACTCTATACTTTTGATGCATTGGAAAATGGTTAAAGAAAGAAAGTATACTACTGTTTTTAATTTAGGTTGATTTTAATTTTTTGTATATTTTATAATTTTCAGATTATGGACTGATCTGTAAGGATTTTCATAATATATCTGATACATAAAGAGCATAAGAGTGAGACAGAATTGCAAACCTAAATATAGCAGGAAAGAGATTCAATTTCTTTTTATTGTTCTGTTAAAAAAATGATACATTGTAGCCAGAAGATGGCGCTCTGGCATAAGTATACATTGTAACCATCTGAGCATGTCAGTAATTTGAAAAAGGGCTGTGAACAAGCCCGAAACATCATATTGTTGCAGATCCTTAAAGCCACATGAAATAAAGGCTTTTTAAATTGAAAATCCTCTTTGGAGCTGTGTCATATTTCACATTGTCTGCAAAACTGGTGAGTGTATGGGCCACCGGACACGTGCACCACTTGACAAGAAATAAGTGGATAGTGGGTGAGTACTGACTAAAAAACTTTCTGTAGCTCTCCATTAGACTCATTTAAATAAAGCAAAAATAAGCATTGGTTGCCTGATGTAAATATGGAACATGGAAAAACATAGCAGTGCCGTCCAACTTCTGCGTTACTGAGGGCCGACATTTTTCTGGCCTACGTAGTGGAGGGCCGATAATGGAAGACAGTGTTGACCACTCCCTGTTTTTAAATCACACCCACTTTAAACCACACACGTTACCACAAGACCATATCAAAATTATTTGTGGTAGCACACCAAAAAAACCCCAAAAAAACGATTGGAGGGGCCCCTAACAATTTATTTGCAAATGCTAAGAAACCCCCAGAGAGACTATAAACATAACAAATTATAGACTTTCCAGTGTTTCTTTCATGCTCCATTCTATTCCTATTTTCTGTACTCATAGAACTCTTCTCATTACGTTGTCCAATATCAACAGAAATATTATAGGAGACAGGGCACAGCCTTGTTTCACCCCTTGTGTTACTTTAATGTAGTCGGACAGCTTACCTTCGTGCAAAATTCTGCTACAGTAGAACCTCCATTTTACATCCCCTGATTTTAAGTTTTCCCTCATTTTACATTGTTGTTTTGTGGTCCCACCTGTTTATTATGCATAGTAAATTTCCCTGATTTTACATCTTTTTTTTCTGCTCCCCTGAAAAATGTAAAATGGGGGTTCTACTGTATATTAAAAACTTTTTCTTTTTTTTTTTGCACAGGCTATTTGCCTAGTTTTTATTTTTTATTATTTTTATATTTTTACACTGAACTGTATACCCCCCAAAATAAATATTTAAGCAAAATAGTTTATATCAAATGACATATAAAAGAATCTTACAAAACTGGAATATATATTTAAGTAAATATTGCCCTTTTACATCTCTTGCCTTGAACCACCATTTCGTGATGGTCTGTGTGCTGCCTCAGAGATCACCTGACCAGAAATATTTAATCTCTAACTGTAACAGGAAGAAGTGTGGAAGCAAAAGACACAACTCTGTCTGTTAATTGGCTCATGTGACCTAACTTTATAGTTTGTTTGTATTGTTTGTGTGCACCGTTGGATCCTACAATCGCAGGGGGTGGCCCTTGTATTTTTAAATGGCTATTTTCTATTTATGATTACCCAATGGCACATTCAAATAAAATAGTAAATTATTTTGGAAATGGCTTATTTACATGAAGCAGGGTTTTACATATGAGCTGTTGTATGCAATATATTTTTACCTACATTGTTCAGGGGTTATGGTTTTCCTTTAAAACGGAGCACACACATCAAAATAAAATCATTTCAAGTTACATGGACTGCTTTAACAATGGCAAAAAAGAGAAAGAAACGATGAGTATGCCATTAAGTACCTAAATTAATTTCTTACTTTCTTCTCTGTTTGAATTTCTTAATTCAAATAATGGCACCAACAAAAAATTTAAATACATTTACATACTGTTAAAAATTATTATTGGTCTGCAGCAACAATCATAGAGATTACATGGCATTGAGTACTCTAACAGAGAGCTACTGCAGTTCCTTCCTATGCAAATGGCCAGTATGCTGGGTTTAAATTCTATGTAGGCAAAAGGATCCCTAAAGCTTGCATGGCAACAACCACTGCTCTTCATCTGAAATGCTTGTGTTTAGCCAATACTGTAAAGGGATTACCTAAACTTAAATTTGAAAAAAAGCTTTGTTGCTCACCTTCAAGCTTCAGATTCTCCTTTTCCATCCGTAATAACAGTATCTGCTGATGGATTGCTTTCTTCCACAGATTCTGAAAATCTTCAGAACGTCGCCTTCCGTCTGTTTCTACTACTGAGTCCTCTGCCTGAAGGAGAGCAGCTAGAGGGTCCTCTTCCATTGCAGGTGGAAGAGGTGATAATGGCAGCAGATCTTTCACATCTAGCTGAGCTGAAATACAGCACAAAATATATCTACAATGATTTGCCTGTATCCATCACTGGCTGCACAAAGCATAATCGGAAGCATAATTCTTTAGCTTACTTCACTTCTCAGACTTCTCTGCAGCAACATTTTACACTTCTTCTTTTCTGGGAAATTAGATCCCTTTGCATTCTAGTTCCTTTTATTTTTTCTTAAACAAATCACATTGATGGTAATGGCTATTCCATAGCAGTTTAGTGTTGCAGCTTAAACAGAGTCAAGCTAAGATTTTACATTATATCAACAGACATATTCCAAATGTGAACAAACAATTTATGAATGAATAGAAAACAAATGACATTAGTAAGATATGTAAACATTCTGGTAAATGTGTTTTATTCTCAGCTCTTCTCTCCAGCCTACATGAATGGCTGCTAATGGCGCAGGGATTGCCTGGCAAGCGGAAATATGTTGCCTCTAAGAAAGTGGTACAATCTGCTTTAATTTGTAGAAGCGTTGGCATAAATCACATTAGTTCATAAATGTCACTAGTTGGCAAAGAGCATTATTCACCTAATGACTGCCCTTCACTTGACAAAATAAAATTATTGTATAAATGGTTTTATTTGCATAATTAATATTAAATAATAATAATGGGGGAATATATATTATGCTGTGTAAAAAAACAGTATAATAATAGGACAGGCGTTGCCATGTAAAAACTGTAAAATGTTTTACACACCTTAATAAACTCAATACAATACTATTACTTAGTCTGCCCATATGTAATAAAACGCACTAAGTTTGCCCAAGAGCAGTAAACTATATTAACCACGTGCCAAGTGAATTCTTCCTTCAGATTGGTTGCTATGGGTTACTGCTCCTGAGCAAACTTAGTGCATTGTTTTCCATAAACCCCAAAGTACAGTAAAACATGGGTAATGCAGAATCCATGAAGTAAACTTTGATGCAATAATTAATATAATTCAGGTTTTAATAGAACAACTCAATGATAAATGTGGGTAGTAGCAGCTTCCCAAAGGAGCACTAATTTACAAAGTACAAGATCTTTCAGTTTGCAAAAAGCAGGCCTTATTAGCTTTGATATATGCTCAAGAAAAACGATGAGACTTTTACCATAAGCAGAGCATAGAAACGTGGCTATAGTAACATTCATATTACATTGCTAGTGTTTATGCTAACTCAATAGCAGCTCATTTAATCCAGTAGTCTATAAGGAACACCTCAGCTATAGGTTTTGGCTATATGGTCAGGAGAGAAGTGCACACATCTCTAAAAAAAAAAAAAAAAAAAAAAAAAAAAAAAAAAAAAAAAAAAAGGCATAAAGAATCAGCATAAAGAAAACGGAAACTCATGGGATGGGACTTCATTTATGTGCAAAACGTTAATGGTGTAAGCCTTAAACCAGTAAAGTTTTGCACATATTGACGTGGACGAACCATTTGTAGTTCTACATACAGTTTGTCCATGTCATCAAAGTAGGTCAAGTATAAATGTGGGTGTATACATATATATATATATATATATATATATAAATGTGGGTTTATATACACTTAATTTACACTTGCACAACCTATAATAAAACATTCAGCAATTTACAGTACTTTGGTTAGTCTACTACACACAGAATAAAAGAAATGTAGTACTATGGATTACTACACTATGGATTACTACACTATGGATTACTACACTATGGATTACTGCAGTGGGGCAAATGTCCTCAGCGTATGTAAATGAACCACAATGTCAGCTGTGAGAGAGACAAACCAATCTACATGTACTTTATCTCAGTTTTGGTCTCATACCTTTATGCTGAATATCCGATGGACAGTTGGTCATTGGGGATGCTACCCTGAGGAAAATACGCTGCCGCCACGATATTCGATGTGGAGTGTGACCGGTCCCACTAGCATTTATTGAGTCATTACTACATGTAGAGTAGGTTCTCCTCCGTGCTTCACATTCACTGTCAGTGGGAAAATTGCAATCTGATATTAGAATTACAGAAAAAAAAAAACAGTTGTCCGGCAGATATACATTCACCAGACTTGCACATTAGATGACGTTATGATAATTACATTTATGTAGCAAAATAATAAACTGTTGATGATTTGCCCCATAAACACCAGATTAATCAGACTTGGCAGCCTGTTGCAGGCAGGTTCCCATAATTCAGATTATTTTTGATAGTGAAAAAGCTTTGTTTTGTTTTTTTGGACAGTTATTGAGTAACAATAAACTGATTCAGTATCTGAGCAGTTGCAATGCTGGAGGAAAGCAGAGAAGTGCACAAAGTTTTGGGATTGTGGGTTTACCCCCATCCTCTCTTGAATGAGCACTGAAGCAGCATTAAATATGGGGTAGTTAAGGAAACGCCAGCTGGCAAGCACTTCAAAGAAAATAAATATAGTGTAAACCAAAGAAGGTGACAGGTACTGATTGGTGACAGAGACAACCACATACATTGGAGCAACAAGAACAATCCTAAAAACAGGTATCTAACATATCACATTTTTTTGAACAACTTGCTTAGCATTGTTTAGTAAGATTTCAGTCAATGTACCCTCCTGATTCTAAAAACTCTAACAATTAAATCAAGGTCGCCATTCACACAGGGCCGGATTTACCTAAGCGGAAGCCGCATGGTCCCTGCTCCATCCTCTTCCGGTCGTGCTGCCCCTGTGGCCACATGGTCCTAGTGCAGGAGGTGGCACTTGCCGAGAAAGAAGCACTGGGGAGCCTTAAGTTCCCAATGCTTTAAAGACGCTGCTGGTCGGCATGCTGCCCCAAAAACTTTGCCGCCCTAGGCCCGGGCCTCGCCACAAATCTGGGCCTGAAAACACAGAGATCCACCTGTTTGGCAAGATCTCTCACCGATATGCCCACCTTGAGTTGGGCGATATCGGGCTGATCTGAATGTGGGCCCTAGGGCCCAATGATTGGATCATAACAGGTGGTCGGATCAAGAGACCGCATCAACAAACCGTGTTCAAAAGCAAATGTTAAGCATGGAGGAGTTTTGGGAGTGTTTTTGCTGGCTCTTAAGACATCTCTTTCAAATGTCATACAGCTAGGTCCAAATGTATTAAAGATCACAACTTTTAGAGAGAGAAAGAGGGCATGTGTTTCTGTTGTATGTGCCTTAAATTATTTTATATGGCACTGGGGCAGGGACTGATAATAAACTGACTCAATAAAAACACTGCTATATATAGCTGTATGGGATAATAATGATGCAGAAGACACTGGTGATGATAAGGTGCAACAACATCAAGAAGCAACACTAATATAAACATATATATCTGTATACATATTTATCTATAACAACACAAGCCCCATGCTACCACTTTACAAAGAAAAAAAAACACAAAACTTTTACGCTTACTAACAGGCTGATATACCAAACAGTAAGTTGTATGATATATGCATACGCATACCACGGTCATAAGGGATGCCAGAAACAGGAAACATCCCAGACAATTATACATAATTCAGTAAGTGTTCCAAAAGCAGAAAAATGAATGGTCGAGTTCCATGATTTTGACCTCCCGTCAGTGTTAGTAGAGCAATTACAAAATAAATAGGAATTCTAAAACAAAAAGTTTCCAAAAAGCTCTTGCAGAACAATAGTCAGCAACTAAGCTGTTATTTATGAGATCTGATAACCACTGGGTGAGATGTAATTTCAACATTCTGCCAAGTTTCTTTGCAGTTTGAGTTGGAACATTAAAAACTAGAGTAAAGTAAAATGCTACCCGACAACTTCCCCAGTGCCAAGCCATTAGGCACCCCATACAAACATCACTTGACCCAAGACAAAATCCAATTTCTCAGTTCAGAATAGCAATAATAGCAATGTAATGGCCCTATCACACCTACATTCTTATTTAAAAGCTAGCTACCATTACAATAGTATTTACCTTAAATACCTATTTGACAATTATTACAATGATGTATATGTTTACTTTACTCAATAGCCTTCATTTAGGCCTATAGCAGACAAGGTACTTTTCAAGCTATTGCCTACCATGTGGTATAACATGAGAAAATTACCGTTTTCTGCTTTAAACAGTGTTAATTGGCCTGAAATAGCCAGCAATGGTGCCTGTAAGCAACCTGATGAGTACAATCTAAGGGCAGAGAGACACAAGCAGGTTCAGGGAGATTAGACAACCGGGGCGATTAAGCTCCCCAAACTGGCTTTCCTTACTAGAATATAAATCGCCGGTGGGATGGCACTCTGATCGCTTCATTTCGAAGTTTCCTCAAAAATGCCAGTGCTGATGCTTCTGGAAGACTGGCAGTTAACATTACAGATGGCAGTCAGGGGGTGAAAAAAATCCACTCTTTCACACAAACCATATCTGCCCATAGCTATACTGACTGTAGAGTTTAGTATCAAAATAGCCTTTGATATTATGTCTGTCCAAAAAATTATCCAAGCCCCCTTTGAAAGCATCAACAGAATCAGCCATCACAACATCACCCGGCAGTGCATTCCACAACCTCACTGTCCTCACTGTGAAGAACCACCTACGCTGCTTCAAATGAAAGTCCTTTTCTTCTAGTCTGAAGGGGTGGCCTCTGGTGCGGTGATCCTCTTTATGGGTAAAAAGGTCCCCTGATATTTATCTATAATGTCCTCTAAAGATCCTACTCACTTAAAGGGGTGGTTCACCTTCAAGTTAACTTTTAGTATATTGTAGAAGGGCAAATTCTAAGAAACTTTTCAATTGGTCTTCATTATTTATTTTTTATAGTTTTTTTAATGATTTGCAATTTTCTGTTTCTTTGCAGCTTTCAAATGGGGGTCACTGACACCATCTAAAAACAAATGCTCTGTAAGGCTACAAATGTTTTGTTATTGCCACTTTTTATTATTTATCGTTCTATTCAGTTCATTTCCTATTCATATTCCAGTCTCTTATTCAAATCAGTGCAGGGTTGCTAGGGTAATTTGTTCCCTAGAAACCAATTGCTGACACTGCAAACTAGAGAACTGCTGAATAAAACGCTAAATAACTATAAAACCACAAATAATAAAAAATGAAAACCAATTGCAAATTTTCTCAGAATATCACTCTCTACATTATACTAAAAGTTAACTCAAAGGTGAACAACTCCTTTAAGGAAACTCCCAACACACTGCCATTTAGTGTATAACTTGCATTTATCAACATTGAACCTAATTTTCCAGTTTGCTGCCCAGTTTCCCAACTTAGACAAATCACTCTGCAGAGTGGCAGCATCCTGCAAGGAACCTATAGTTCTGCACAATTTAGTATCATCTGCAAAAATAGAAACCGTACTTTCAATGCCCACATCCAGGTCATTAATAAACAAGTTGAAAAGCAAGGGACCCAGTACAGAGCCCTGGTCATGCATACTCCATACGCTTGGTCTTTATCCAGTCCCAGGCTGTTAATGGAATCCCTGCGAAGCTGCCCATAGGAAGCTGCTGGCTCCTGTTCTGCCTGATAACCTTCTGTTTGGTCAGCAAATTGTAAGTTAGTTTACTATATTATGCGAGTCCATCCACTCCTGTCCAACAAAGGCAGCCCAGGAAGAAAAAGATGACTCTATAACCAAGTACATTAAATAACTTATGGTTCCATAAACTAATAATGTGTCTTACATTTTTCCTGAGTAAAACGAACAAATGACAAAAAGAAATCCTACCATGGTCACATGATTCTTGTATAGCACTACACAGAAGTAGCAGGATATATGCTTACCATTCTTTAAAAATAAAAGAAAAAAATACAAATACTAACAAGACTAACAGCCGTCTTGCCAAACTGAATAAAAATAACTTTCCCATTTAGATTGAGAAAAAACATCATCATTTGAAGCAAACTGAATAAACCACTCAGATAAGTGGCCAAACGTTCCCTTTTCTTGCGGTTATTCATGATTTCAGGAATTCTACAACTGAACTTTGCATCTTTCTCTTCTACCATGCCGAATACTGGATTCCAGAGGCACTGCAACCTAACGAGCTTATACAGATGAGCGGTTTTCCTTGCATTTAATTTTAAAGTGTTCAGCTGCAGGTTATAACAGGAAGGAACACATTTAATTTTGACAAAGGTGCACGTAAGTGTTGAATGTAGGTGGAATGCAGCATAGTGTGCTCCATCTGCGTTCAACACTTACATGTGCCTGTGTCAGTACAGGGCCATTTAAAAGAACAGTGTGCATTCCTTCTTGCACTCCCCTGCAGCTGAAGGATGTAAACCACAAAACGTAAGAAAGAGAAAGGAAAAACGCTTTTTTGTTGTGTTTGCACTGGAAACATGATTTACACACAAATACATTACTTTGAATTTCCCCATATGGCTTTATAAATGGCTTGACCCACTTTCGGCCACTCATTTTGAAGCAATTGCCACAGTTGCTTTAAAGGACATATATTGTGTGAAAAACAAGAATGTACCAGAGTATTATACTCTTTTACATATAGACAAATTGTGCTGTATTCAGGCTGATTTCTTGAATAATTCTGTTACAAAACCTAATAATGTTTCCCCTTCTCGTCCATGTCCTATTCGCTGAATTGTCTGGTGGTGCAGGGGAGCTGGTGGCACTCAGCTCACTGCACTGTAGGACAGGGACCCATCAGCAGATAGAAGGACCAGATAGGCAACTGAAGCCTGTCTTTGCTTGTGTGACTGCAGGACTGTGATTGGCTGTCCCCCTCCTACTGTGCTTCTGACAGGGGCTGTTAGGATACACCCACCCCTCATTTGAAACAGGGACAGGGACCAGTGACCATATATAAAGAACTCTAATAAAGGGGCTATAATAATGTTGCATTTTAGCAGCATGTAAAAGCAACACCATATATTACGTATAACTGCCTACAAAATTAGGGTTTTATCATTTATCATATAGGTCTCCTTTAAGCTTCTTGGTCCTACTTCATATTTTCTATACTTATCCCGTGAGTTCCCAGCTTCCAATTAGGAAAGAGACAGAGAAGAGAGATATCAGTTTCCAATGACACATTTATTTCTGTGGGTTGAAGGTCAAAGAATTTTACATTTGCAAAACTTAATACATCTGAAACAAACGGACACCACACAGAGATGGGCAAGACAGACTGAAACGGAGTTGTAGCACTTGTTTACCATCTTTGAATTATGTCATGCAAAATTAGTCAAGTTGTATTAGTGGTTTTATTCAGTTACACACATATGCAGATGAAATGCTGACTAACTGAAAATATAAATAAACTAGGGGATGACAAAACTATCCCCAACTTGTTTATTGTACATATTCAGGTTACATTTCTCAATTAAGAATAATTAGACATTCCACAAGCCTATTTCCATATTCCAGCCCCAGAAATATATCAAGCTCTGCACAATTCTGTTAATTACTGGTGAGTCAGCACCCAGACAAACAAAAAGGAGCGCACTGAAATGGCCGCAACAAGCAGCAGTGTTCCATCTCTCACCTCTTGAGGGTTTCATTCTCAGATTGTGGGGCAAGTCTCCCTGAATTCTGGTAAAAATTTTTCAGGAAAGAAGGGGCAGAGAAGGATGAGGGGAGACTGGAGGACGAGGACTCACTCTCAGTGCGAAATCGCCGGGCAATAGGAACTGGGCTGAGTGTTAGCAGTAATAGAAAATAAAGGAATCAGACATGAAGGGTAACAATAAAACAAAACTGAGAACCACATGTTGCTGGAAACATAATAAAACAATAGAAATGTTATATGGGCTGGATCTAGTAAATACTGAAGATCAATAATGAATTCTGAAGGGAACACAAATAGGAAAAATAAATGCATGCAGAACTGTTTGGTAAAGTGGTAAACCCCACTAATAATATGCAGATGAAATGCTGACTAAACATATAGAAAAGTGTAAGGGAACTGCATATATGGTTGTGTGCAGACATGACCTCTCTAGGCATGCACTTATAGAAGTTTGATTTGGCTAAATCTACGTATACAGGTAGTATTAGAAGCCATTATGTTTGACCAGTAGATAGTGCTGGTCTGAGAATGTCTAATGCTAATATTCTGTGACAGAGAACTGAAACCCATTTCCTAGAGTCCTACTGTATTTAAATAAACAATTTTGCATACGCTTTTGCCTGTGTTTAACTTATGGTAAGATAAGTATCTGTATTTAAAATCAAAATACTCAAGCAACAATAAAAAAAAAAAAAAAGGTATCCATGCTTATATTATTTTGTTACTTTGCTTGAAACAGGATAATTGTGGCGATTTTATTTTATTACGTTTTATTATGGGCTACTGTTATGTATGCTTAACTAGAAAAATGCTTGATGGTTTAAGCAATACAATAATATTATTAACTGTCAAGACTTCCTTCTGTTTCCTTCTTGTAAATTACCTTCCAAATAATCATCTTATTTAGCCCCTCTTGTGGTGGAAATTCACCTCTGTTTTAATAACCTACTAGCAGGAATCTGCCAAGGGATGCTGCATTTATTGAATACTAGAAAAAAAACTATAATTAAGTAATCACCCTAATATATACCTTCCCTTGACCCATTTCACAGAATGAGAACCATTCCCTGTAGACACAGCTCTTTGAATTTCCCCTTTCCTTTATATTCTGGGCTCTTGTGCTGCAAATGTCTAAATAAATGACATTTACTGCATAATGTGGCAGAACTATTTACTGGTTCCCCATTTATTTTAATGAAGTTGTAAATCTATGCTACTGCTGTGGGGGCTGCTAAATACATTTAATAACCAAATAAACCAGACACATCAGTGGGGAGCTGGGATATGTAGCATTAAAATATCTAAAGGTGGCACACATACCATGATCTAGCTATTTGTCAGAAGCTACATTTCTTTCTTTAATTTGATTACAACAGCAGGGTGAATATACCAATGCTCCTCTGATGAAGCACCCAATGGAATGAGGGAAGGAGTGGCTGACACGAAATGTGCAGATGCCCCCGAATCAGCATATTTCATGTCATCCACTACCTCCCTCATTCCATTGGGTGATACTGCCTTGTGGTATGTTTCAAAGTAATGTCTTTACAAAGGGAACTTAAGCTTTGATGCCATTTGCTGTAATGATTTTGGACTAATAAATGTTTAAGTGAGTTATTTTGCGTGCTATTAATTGTTTGCTTTTTATGTATAAAGAAACACCTAGGGTAGAACCCTTTACATATACTTATTACACAATTGTTATAAGTTGCCGTTGGCTATGTCATAATTTTATTTTCTTTGTAAAACAGAATCATTTTCATTAGCTCTGGGAAAAACACCTTAACTTTACAGATTTCAGTCAAGTGTAAATATGATGCATAATAAGGCATTTCTACAAAAGAAAGGAAATGTGTACACTGACCTGCTTTGTCCCACATCATTAGCTAAGGAATTCTGCCTCTGGAGGGGGGACCTGGCACTTGGAGATTTACTGTCAGGAAAAGTTATCCTCCGCTTGCCACTGGATGTGGGGTGGCTGAAAGTGTGAGCTCTTCTGCGAAGCTTAGGTGAGTCGGGATCTTCCTCTGGAAACGGCGGGAAGGAGGATGACACAGGGGAAGATGGTGGTGTGGCAGGAGGGGAGTCCCCCGGTGATCCGTCCTACAATGAAGAGAAGTGAGGAGCCTTTCCTTCTCACAAGTACTCCAACGGTTCTTCAGCACGCAAAATAACTAAACCTTATCCTCCTACCCACTGCTACACGCAAGTTTATTGGATGCTAATTCTCTACACTGCCGGTTCTTCCAAAGTTGAATTGCAGGAACTGAAGTGTTGGAAAATTTGTGGAGAAAAGAAGCTGAACAAGCACAGACGTTTTTTTTTAATCAGATTCAAACATTTATGCTTTTTTTAAGCATTTGCTGTGGACATTAATGGCTTTCTGAGTGACTTTTGTGTTTTGCTGGTTTCCTGGACAAGTTTCCTGTGCTGTCAGTGTTATATCCTGGAAAACAATCTATTATTGTAGAGGCCCAAGCACAATTATAAAACCAAAAGAGATGCTGTGTCTCTACCTCATGGGGGTGAGCAAGACATTAAAGGGATTCTGTGGGAGAAGTACAGTGTAGCAGAAAACAGGAAATACACTATGTGACTTGTGAAGAGGGGGAGGTGGAAAACAGAACATGTATATCACAAATGAGTGGGCTTGGTGATTCAGCATCATGGGCAAAGCTTTCTCACTTTAATGTCTATAAATAAAAGATTTGGTGTATGTTATAATCTAACTTATATTTGGCGAGGGCAAACAAAGTAGCCTAGTCGTTCTGAATAAAAATTAATCTGATTTGTCACAACTTTATCTGTTAATGGTCTCTTAATTCTTCATAGATATTCTGTACATATACCAAGTATCTCTGGTTTCCAGAAAAGGACATCTTAATATCTGCAGCACAGCAAGAATAGATACAGATATCACTCAATTGTGTATAATCAAATATGTTGCTTCTTTGCTGCAATAAAGTCGTGGGACATTTAACTAAATTAGGCAGATGAGTTTTGTCCACAACAATAGAAAAGAGCTTGTTTTTGCCTAGGAACATATAGGCAGGAGCTTATTCCACAGCAATGGACTTCTTTTCACATTACCACTACAAGCAGACAATCATAAAGTGCCTAATGGATGGGCCAGAAGGTCAGGTACATAAAGGGATAATGACATGGGAAAAAAATCTTTTTTTCAAAACGCATCAGTAAATAGTGCTGCTCCAGCAGAATTCTGCACTGAAATCCATTTCTCAAAAGAGAAATGGATGGGGCTAGACATATTGTCAATTTCCCAGCTGCCCCTACTCATATGACTTGTGCTCTGATAAACTTCAGTTACTCTTTACTGCTGTATTGCAAGTTAGAGTAATATGCCCCCCCCCCCACAGCCTAACAACAGAACAATGGGAAGGTATCCAGATAACAGCTCCCTAACACAAGATAACAGCTGCCTGGTAGATCTAAGAACAGCACTCAATAGTAAAAACCCATGTCTTACCGTGACTCATTCAGTTACATTGAGAAAGAAAAAAAACAGCCTGCCAGAAAGCAGTTCCCTCCTAAAGTGCTGGCACAAGTCACATGACCAGGGCAGCTGGGAAATTGACAAAATGCCTAGCCCCATGTCAGATTTCAAAATTAAATATAAAAAATCTGTTTGCTCTTTTGAGAAATGGATTTCAGTGCAGAAGTTCGCTGGAGTAGCACAATTAGCTGATGCATTTTTTAAAAAATGGTACACCAATTTTAGTTTTATCAAGGGTAAAGAGAAAATCCTCAGCAAAATTCTACCAAAAATAATTTGGAAAGGCCAATATAACACAACAGGTTTGGGATGATTTCTTAGAAGTTACTGATATATCCTAGAAGTCGCATCAGGTTGTATGGCAAATATTCTAGCACCCCTCATACCTTGTCAGATGTAAAACTGTTACAACGCTCCATACTGTCCATACTGCCCAGTCGTCCTCTCATTTTATTTGTTCCCTGTAACACAAAATAAACATTTCTTTCTTATAAAACAGGACAGTGTATCAGAGAGGTCGGCAGAAGGCATTGTCATTTAAACGAACCTCTTTCAGTGTCATTTTTTTCAGATAAAGTAATTCTGTTTGCCACAAATATGAATATGTTTGTCAGCGTCTGCATTCAGTTTGATATTCTGCCTAATATTTGGTAAAGAGTTTGGTATTTAGAACTTTAAAATCAAGGATTATGTGCTTCACTTGAGAAAGGGGTTAGATCCTCTGAAACCTAGTGTGGAGATCTCAATAAACCAAACACATTGTGAGTGCCATCTAATTCCCTTCTTGTTCTGGCTATTATGTGCTTCCCCCATATTTTGCATTTGTTTACGGCAGACTTCCATAATAAAAGGGGCAAAACACCTTTGAGAAAACTTTTAGTATGATGTAGAGAGGGATAAGCTGAGACAATTTGCAATAGGTTTTCTTTATTTACTATTTAAGGATTTGAGTTATTTAGCTTTTTATTCAGCAGCTCTTCAATTTGCATTTTTAGCAATCTGGTAGCTAGGGTTACAATTACCCTAGCAACCATGCATTGATTTGAATAAGAGACTGGAATATGAATAGAAAAGGGCTAGAATAGAGAGCTTAGTAATAAAAAGTAGCAATAACAATACGTGTATAGCCTTACAGAGCATTTGTTTTTTAGAAGGAGGTCAGCAATGCTGCAAAGAGTCAAAATAAAAAGTCATACAATTATAAAACTATAAAAAATTAATAAAAACCAATTGAAAAAGTTGTTTAGAATTGCCCATTCTATAACATACTAAAAGTTATCTTAAAGGTGAACCACCCCTTTAAGGTGGGGTCATAGTAGAAATATGTTGTTTTAGGTACTATATTCTATATATATATATATATATATATATGCTACATTTAACTCACTTAAGCGAGGGTGGGTATTGAGTGGACATGACACAATCTCAATCTCTCTTGAAGTATATCTATTTCTGCAGCTGTCAGCACAGCTGCAAAATGACAGGGCATAAGGGATAGATATCGAAAGCAACTTCTCAATAAAGATGATATCAGCATATATATTGAATCTCCAGCCAAATGGTAAAGCAGCCCCCACGAGACAGGGACAGATTTCCTAAAATGTTCCTACAGGTTGGAGATGCACCACTGCTGAGGCAGCCACACCATTGGGCCCATCTTTTTTGGCCTTAAATTAAAAAAATATATATATATATATTTTGCGAACGAATATTTATAAATTATAAAAACAATTTAAAAAGTACTCTGGAGCCCTTAAAGACAATGTTACTTTGATTTATAAAGTAGGGTTTATGTCTCTTTTAAGGGAAATATAATTATTACTATTATGGGGGAAAAAAAGGCCAGAAAGGTTATTGATAAAATATTGTATTGCCCCAAGGTTATTTTTATATAAATTATAAAGTGTGCTCGTTTTACATGGTTAAATCAACATCAGTGGCTGTCACATGCCTGCTATAGATTTAGCATTTCCGGGTTCCTCACAGATTTATGTTGTTCAACATGCGGTTTGGCTAAATGTACATGGCAAGATTAAAGGCCAAGGCAGGCAGGAAAATCAGCCTTATTGTGTATCTTATAAAAACAAACTGCAGCAATTATTGTTTTCTTTAAAAACAAACATGCACTTGACGCCTCTCTGTTGATCCTACCCTTGAAAAGATATTTTCCAAAGAGCTGGTCAAGGATTTCTTGGCCTTGTTCTTCAGAATATCCAGTTTAAATCTGCCACTCGGAGCAGTGTTTTCTGGAATTGTGTTGCATGGAAGATTCTGAAGGAGAAAAAAAAAAAAAGTTTACAATGGCAAAGCCACGTGCATGAACCTTTCGCTACTCACTTTATTAGGGTTACAGGTAACATATATGACAAGCAGTTTTACTTTACACTTGAGATATAAACAGGTTAAGTTGATAGTGGAACACTATTTAATTCTGAAATAAATATAAATTAATATGTTGTAACACCTTAGAATAGCTAATTCACCACCCAAACCTTCATGGTCCTTCCACAGGTACAGTTGTGCTCATAAGTTTACATAACATGGCAAAATTTATGATTTCTTAACCATTTCTCAGAGAATATGAATGATAACACAAACTTTTCTTTCACTCATGGTTAGTGGTTGGCTGAAGCCATTTATTGTCAAACAACTGTGTTTACTCTTTTTAAATCATAATCACTACACAAATTACCCAAATGACCCTGATCAAAAGTTTACATACCCCAGTTCTTAATACTGTGTATTGCCCCCTTTAACATCAAAGACAGCTTGAAGTCTTTTGTGGTAGTTATGGATGAGGCTCTTTATTGTCTCAGACAAAGGTAAAGCTGCCCATTCTTCCTGGCAAAAAGCCTCCAGTTCCTATAAATCCTTGGGCGGTCTTGCATGAATTGCACATTTGAGGTCTCCCCAGAGTGGCTCACTCCAGAACCTTTGCTTTATTTTGCTGTAGGCAATGACAGGTCGACTTGGCCTTGTGTATTTGATCATTGTCATGTTGGAATGTCCAAGTACGTCCCATGCGCAGCTCCCGGGCTGATAAGTGCAAATTTTCCTCCAGTATTTTTTAATAACTTACTGCATTCCTTTTGCCATCCATTCTGACCAGATTTCCTGTGCCTTTGTAGCTCACACATCCCCAAAACATCAGTGATACATCACCATGTTTCACAGTAGGAATGGTGTACCTTTCATCATAGGCCTTGTCAACTCCTCTCCAAATGCAGAGTTTATGGTTGTGGTCAAAAAGTAAAATTTTAGTCTCATCACACCAAATGACTATGCCAGAAGGTTTGAGGCTCGTCTCTGTGCTGTTTGCCCTTTTGTAACTGGGATTTCCGTAGTCCTGTATTTCACCTGAGGTTATTTGTGGGGTTTTCCTTGCATCTCGAACTATTTTCCTGGCAGCTGTGGCTGAAATTTTTGTTTTAATTGGTTTGGTTTCAACAGAACCCCTAATTTTCCATTTCTTTATTAGAGTTTGAACACTGCTGATTGGCATTGTCAATTCCTTTGATATTTTCTTATATCCCTTTCCTGTTTTATAGAGTTCAACTACCTTTTCCCACAGATCCTTTGACAATTCTTTTGCTTTCACCATGACTTTGTTTGTGTTATCATTCATATTCTCTGAATTATTAATAATGAATTATTAAGAAATCATAAATTCTGCCAGGGTATTTAAACATATGAGCATAACTGTATATGGATTAATAGTATGCAATGTGATTATATTACCTAAAGAGCGAACTTTCATACCAACTTATTTTGTGGAAAATAAGTGGGAAGCATGTCTCCCTCTATTAAAATGGTTAACCGTAATTAGAGTTATCAGAACTATACCATAGCTCACAGAAATAGCTGTGAGTGGGGGTTATGATTTGAAAAGGGGACTTATTAAATCTTACACATTTGGCAGTTTGATCCAGTATCTGAAGCATTTCTCCTATTTCTTCTTTTTATTAGCTCCAGATATTTCTTTCTTTGCTGCCTTACCTCCCTTAGTTATTCTTTATAGGCATTAGGAGGTTAACGCAAACAGTATCATTGATTATAGTGTAATCTTACGAATATGTTTTTGAACCTCCATACATTTGTAACCACATTTATAAGAACAGGTCTGGTTCATAATCTTGTTCAAAGGTTGATGTGATGTGATTGATGTGAGGGAAGTATAAGAAATTCCATACAAAAGGATGCAGATATCAGAGACTGCCATTTACAGCTTTGATTACCTTCTACAGAGAAAGACTGGTATGAGAAAATATCTTCCATTTAAGGTTATATTTGTAGCTGCTCTACTCAATGGTTTTAGTTCGCCTTTCTGGAGCAAAACAGTTGAAGTTTAGAGACTAGATTTCAAGCTCATTAACTTTGTTTATCCATAGAGAAAACATGTTTAAAGACAAGTTTGCAACCTTATAGTGATGTTTACAAGTTTCCCCATGAGCTTCAGATACTCCTAATGAAAAACATCCTTAAATGATTATGCATAGACACTCAGATAAACAGAATATTGTATAAATGGGCTACAACACTGAATAAATAGGACTGCACAGCTCTATAAACAGGCTGATATCTAACTGATTTTACAAGTACCCTAACATTTTGGAATATTATTAGTATTTCTAAACCTATCATCTGGAAGTCAGCTCTACAGTAAAATACTGGACTGGAAGGTGGTGTATGTTTATGTAAAAAGTTTAATGATTTAGTGGGATTGGCATAAAATAGGACCCAAACTTATTTAAAGACTAATTTAAATAATGAGGAAAAATAGATAGAAGGTGGACTACAAAACCAATATCTTAAAAATACAGTTTATTATACAATTACTAAAACACTGGCCAGCCAGGGAACACAGTGAACAATACTAATAACAAGACAGAAAAATTATTGTGTGACAATAATAATAGTGAACAATAATAATAAAATCAATAACAAATATAATCCAGGTGAGTAATCACTTTTCCTGTAGGGAAAATGTAAATTATTGTTCCTTGGTGTTGGTGTATGCTTATATTTAAAAGGAACATGGTTGTAAGTTGTTGTTCAACAAGGCAGAAAAGTTATTCCCCAGGAATTAAAACTGGAACCCTTGAAGCAATAAAGGATGGCTGTGAGTTGTAGATCAACAAGACAGAAAAATTACTTCCCAGGAATAAAAGCTGGAATTGGGAAATCATTTTTCTGTCTTGTTGTTATTATTATTGTTCACTGTGTTCTCTGGCTGGCCAGTGTTTTAGTAATTGTATAATAAACTGTATTTTTAAGATATTAGTCCACCTACTATCTAGTTTTTATCCCAAATAGGACCTTGGGGACTGAGGTTGTGCAGTCTCTACCAATATAATAACCCTTCCCCCATCCGTCATAGGAATCTCTCTGTAATTTAAATAATGCCCATATACTCTAATGGGTAAAAAAATTTGTTGAGTGTTAAAAATGTGCGCAATTTGACACCGTTTCGCGAAATGGGTCAGATTTACCCATCACTACCCAAGAGTTGAACTTATAAAATTATAAATATTACCGGTTGCATTTCTCCTATATGAACATGGGTCTTCTGCTTTGTCTCACATAGCTGCCTGAGATGCAAAATCACAAACTCGTTCTCTTCTTGGTCACTGGTGGCTTTCATTTTCTGTTAAGAGAAACACTGATAAAATTGTGAGAAAAAAAATAATACTGTAGTCTCCAGTGAATGACGCAGATGTCTCTTACTGGCAGCAGAAACTGCTTTAGCTCAAAAATGGCTAAACGTTGTCACTTGTACAAGCTTTCATGAGAATTTTTCAAATTTTTTCATTTTATTT
The DNA here is from genome assembly GCA_024363595.1 of Xenopus borealis. Taxonomy (NCBI): domain Eukaryota; kingdom Metazoa; phylum Chordata; class Amphibia; order Anura; family Pipidae; genus Xenopus; species Xenopus borealis. Next base: position 114,509,099 of record CM044434.1, on the reverse strand, counting down.
AGAGGGCTTACATTTGCTTTAATAATGAGAGGTGAAAAAACATGCCTTTAAGGTAAAGTGTATATCTGTTCATACTGTGCTGGTAGTATTGTGATGGGAAGAGGACTTTCAAGATTACAAGGTAACTTTGGATGCAATGAAGTTTGGCCAAAATACCAAACCAAATCAAAAACATATTTTGTACATTTAGGGGCAGATTTATTAATGGTCGAATTAAAAATTTAAAATTTTTTATGGTCAAAGCTTTAAAATTCAAATTGTAAATTATCCAAACTCTATTTGAGTTTTAAATTGGATATTGAGATTTATCACAATCTGGCCCTTAAAAAGCTTGAATTTCGACTATTCGGCACCTAAAACCTGCCGAGTTCATGTATAAGTCAATGGGAGAAGCCCAGTGACCATTTTTATACTGCTAGCCTTTTTGACAGGGGCATATTTTTTTATTAAGGCACCCAAGCCTACTGTGTCTACTCCGGCAGGTTTTGGGGGCAGCCCTCGGGTGCCTTTAAATATATTTTTGAAATTTAAAAAAAATTACCCAGGTCTTCCTCGAATTTCCATTGGAAATCCTGGGGGTGAGGGGGTCAGGACTGTGTGGCGGAAGTGACGTTATACTCACGCGGCACGTGAAGTCACTTCCCAATGTCGGTATGTTTGACCTCACATGCACACGTCACACACAATGCGTAGGGGGGCGAATATTTAGGTCTGATGCCTAGGACAGCATCGGACCCAAATACAGACCTGGTTTCTGACATTTCAGTTTTTTTCCTAGAGAAAACTCGAATCAATTTTAGCCAAATTTGTATTGAATTACATTTTTCAGGTCGGGAATATGCGCCCAAGTTTTAGTTATTTTATTGTTTTTATAAATAACTCCCCTTTCCAATTTCGAGTATAATCTAATTTAACTTCGTTAGAAAAAAACACATGAATTTGTAATTCGCCCTTAACTAAATGTGCCTCTAAATGTGTGCAAAATCAAACAAATAGAAATTTTCTTGTTTTCAGATGGCTCAGCTCACTGAAGTCCCTTGACATTAAGAGCAATGACAGACAGTGAATACCTTGCCTTAGGGTATACGAAGATTCACCACTGCTAAAACATGAAAATCTTGCAGTAGCTCAAATATGTTTGTGAAGGCATTTCAGAGGTTTTAGCACTGGCAAGTCTCAATATCCCCTATGGCAAGGTGTATTCTGGCATGTATCAGCTGTGACAAAATGCAGGTGATAAAAAAATACCATGTGTCATTGCCCAAACAGTTGGCATGGCTAAATATTAAGATTTCAAATCTTGCCAAAGGTATGGCATTGGGTAAATGAATAATGCTGAATGGATTCCAGGATTTGGTCCATCCATCCTTACCTGAACACGTTCAAAGATATCTGCCTGTTCATTATCAGTCAGCAAAGATAGTTGCTTTTGTATTACAAGCTTTGCCCTTGGTGGATAAAGGCCTACAATCAAGAAAGGAGAAAAAAACATATTAAAGCACTACTTTATTGTTTGTATTTCCTTTCCAACCCCCAACCACCATTCTCTTGCAAGCAAGCCTGTGGCAACAAGAAGAGCAAATCTTTCATAAAGTTAAAAAAAAACAGATTTCATTTGATCTACCCAAATAGTGTCTTGATATTTTATTCTTTAGGGAAAAAATTGTAATGGTGCAAAAGATGCTTTATTCAGTAATCAGCAATTTAGAGGAGAGCACTCAAATAGCAATTGCTGCTAGAAAAATGTTTTTTATTGACTACAAATCACACGACATGTTTCGGGCATTAGCCCTTGAGAAAGGGCTAATGCCCGAAACATGTCGTGTGATTTGTAGGTTTGACTGAACTTTACAAGTTAAAACTGCTTTAGACTCGAAAAGATAGCACCAAAAACTACCATCCACACATGCTAGGTCTTGGGGACAGGACTGCTAAAATACTGCAATGGGACTAAAATCCATAACAGTATATTTTCCTTTAAAGGAACAGTTTAAGGTACAAAATAAAAACTTGGTAAATAGATAGGCTGTGCAAAATAAATAAATGTTTCTAGTATAGTATGTAATATAGTATGTAATGTATAAAGGCTGGTGTGACTGGATGTCTAATATAACAGAACACAACTTCCTGCTTTTCAGCTCTCTAATTCTGAGTTAGTCAGCGACTTGAAGGGGGGCCACATGGGACATAACTGTTCAGTGAGTTTGCAATTGATCCTCAGCATTCAGCTCAGATTCAAAAGCAACAGTTATTACTCATGTGCCCCCCCCCGCAAGTCACCGATTGGTTACTGCCTGTAACCAATCAGTGTAAACCAAGACAGCTGAAAAGCAGGAAGTAGTGTTCTGTTACACATCTACAGGGCTGCTCCGGCCATGAGGCAAGGTGAGCATCTTGCCTCAGGCGGCACGGAGCGGCCAGTTACCAGGGGCGGCAAAAAGTAACTTTAAGAGCTGAATTTCCGTTTTTTAAATGGAAATTTGACTCTTCTAGCGATGCGGCTCCTCCTCCACCCGCTCAAACTATAAAAATTAGAAGCACGCGGGAGAGGGGTGGCAGCAGCCCGTGGAACGCCCTTGCACTCCAGTCTTTATACATTACATTTTAGGCTAACTATCAGGAAATTTATTTTGCGCAGCCTATTTACCCAGTTTTTATTTTTATACTGAACAACCTTTAAAAACATAGTCCAGCCTATTTTTGAAAAAACAGTAATTCTAATATCATTGATGTAACACAAAAGATTGTTGTAATTAGGATGAAACAGTGAAAAAAGCTTGAACGCTTGCCCTACTCAGTATGATGATAATATCATATATACACATACATACACACAGATAATACATATACACACACGCATATAGATTTTTTTTTGCAATTTTCACTGAGACTACCTATACTTTATATATTTTGGATAAAAATCTTAAATGAGCAGGTCTAGACAAGGAGCTGTTTTGTCTTAAAATATTTAGCATAAAATATTATTAAATTATTAAATAATTTCCCAAATTAGTCTCTGTGTTTGAATTCAGTTTTTCACTTTCGATGTGAAGTAGGAAGCCCACTGTTGTGATTGAGAGCATAATGTTCTTTGCCAACAATGGGTTCTCATAAAAAAAAACCTTCAAACAAATCAACACTGCTAACGGAAGAATACAAGTTTAATGCAATCAACGGTGACTCCAAACACACTTTTCATATAAATGGGCAACAGAAGCTACAAGCCATACCTTCTATACGTTCACAGAGTTTGTGCAAGGCATGCATAGGGCATGCTTCACATAGCTTGACCTGGGTCTTTGCACTCTGTAAAGCCGCCGCAGTGCTGAATGCCTGCTTTAAAGTTAGCATGACTTCCTCCACCTGTAAAAAACAAGAAACACTAAATTCTACGAAAGCAAAATACAAAGAGTTGTTTTAAACGAGAGACACATACAATATCTTATTGATAATTACACAGTCTAAGAACACAGAGAAATGCTTCTGTGGATGTTTATTTAGACATTTTTAGGAGTTGCCATGTTGCTTAAGCTGGCATGTGTGGTCTCTATTGACACACTGCTGTAAGAAACTGCCCCTTCACATCCCTGCCCAATACAGTACTGCAGTCAGACACTCAACTCTATCTAAAGGTATGGGACCCGTTATCCAGAAACCCTTATCCAGAAAGTTCCGAATTAAGGAAATGCCATCTCCCATAGACTCCATTATAATTTGAAGATCCAAATTACAGAAAGACCCATTATCCGGCAAGTCCCAGGTCCCAATGATTCTGGATAATAGGTCCCCTACCTGCATTTCATTGAGATGAGGTATTGTAACTGCAGTGTTGTATTTTGCCGTGGATTTTTTTCCATGGAACTCTTGATATTTTACAAACTAACTTTGAATTTAGTTAAATAAGGGATGGAAATACAGTTTTTCAGTTTATATATAAAGCAAAAATAAAATGGAGTAGAACTGTTATTTTAGTAAAAGACATACAAAAGGTTGTTCTCTGTGAGGGCCCTATAGCTGTACATGTGTATCAACAAGGCACGTATGACAGAAGGCAGATGGATCAGAATAATTGGCTACTGCGTCTTTTTTTTCATTGTTCACCCCTTCCTGACAAACCTGCATACTTTTCAAAACCACATTAGGTGAGTCACAAACTACTCCGGTGATGATAGTCGAGGAGGAGGTCATCATTCATTAAGAGTGTGTGTTCATGAGCACACCTACACCTGCAGTTCTACACCACAAAACAGACACAAAAAACAGTTCACTGGATACACAAAGCACAGCACCACACCCAAAGGACACACAGACACTACTTTGGATGCAACAACACCACCACCAAACAAAAGAAAAAAAACATATACTCTGGATCAGGTAGAATACAGTACAACCTGTTCTCATACTCAAACATATACTAAGCAAAGTGACACAAACACACATTTCATAAGACACAGAAATTACAATTAGAACTTCTGAAGGTGAATGCTAGTAATTCACAAGAAAACATAAGCCCTTCTGAGCTTACAGAAGAGGGCCCATTGGTAGTATCTGGTTACTGGCACCAGGTCGATGAAGTCTGACAAATATTTTTTTAAACAAGCTTCTGTTGCAGCGGGCTTAAAGGAACACAGGGGCAGTGTCTTCAGAAACATGAACTAAAAACTTTTTTTATGGTGATCTTGTGACACAAGACTTCTGTAAAGAATTCTTGCTTATTTGAGGTTACTAAAGGAGTCAGAATACACAAACAGTTTTCTGAATTATTTAATCCTAAAGTTTGTAGCATATAAAACATTATCAACAATATATTGTTATTATTGTTATATTATAACAATATATTGAGGCAATATATTGGAATGCTGTACTAATAAAAGCAATTTACTGTGTCGATTATATTTCTAACTCATGATACCAAAAGCAGACAGTGGACATGTCCTTTGTGTGTCCTTGGCTTTTTTGCAGTTAATTTACCAGTTAACCTTGGCTCACTAATATCAAGGTTCTCTGAGTTATTTCGAATTGTTTAAAAAAAGAACTATTTATGTCTACATAAGACTGCTCTTTAATTGTAACAGATGCTAGTAAAAGAGGCAAATAAACATTCTCAAACTGCTATCAGATGTGAGACCAGAGTCTAAATAAAATGCATACTTTAGGGTACAAGAAAAACCTGTACCCCACCATATAGAAAAAGTATAGGAATCCAACAAACCTTGGCAACACAATTCAAGTGGAATAATTATATATATATAGTACCCCCATTATAATTACTTAATATCTGTTACCTCCTATTGGCTACAGTACGTCAGAACTGAATTTAACAAAATTAATTAAGAGAAGAAAAAGATACCCTGTTTCTAGCCTATTATATATATATATATATATTACAATTACAATTGATTAAAAAATTAATAACTAGTGATTAAAAGGATAAAGTGCAATGCATTAATTATTTGTTAATTAATTAAAAATGAAGGACTGATGTTTTAAAGGGCTAGTGCTATAAAGTCATTCAATAAATCACTATTAACAAAAACAATTGATTCTAAGTTCATTAAGATGCTAGTGCCAACAAGTTAATAGCAGAAAATGTATTCCATCATAGATTATGAATACAGAAAGTACTGAATAAAGTGCAGTGCAATTAAATTAGAAGGATGAATTCATAAATTGAAAGGTGTTTGTAAGGATTTGGCGTCCCAGCCTTAGAAAAATCATTAGGCAGTTAGGGTTGGGACTACTCCACCATCACTTTTTTTCTCATTTTCCTGAACTTATGCTTTGAACTGGGGCAGATGGGTCTTTCAATTATCTAGCAATTAAGGCTTATTTCCTTTGAATTATTAAAATTCCAAATAATTATTACAAACACCTTTCTATTTATGAATTCATCCTAATTTAATTGCACTGCACTTTATTCAGTACTTACTGTATTCATAAACTATGATGGAATTAATTTTTCACTATTAAAGGAATTGTTCAGTATAAAAGTAAAAACTGGGTAAACAGATAGGCTGTGCAAAATAAAACATGTTTTCAATATAGTTAGTTAGGCAAAAATGTAATGTATAAAGGCTGGAGTGACTGTAAGTCTAACCTAACAGAACAGAACACTACTTCTTGCTTTTCAGCTCTCTTTTGTTTACACTGACTGGTTTCCCTGGTTACCAAGCAGTAACCAATCAATGACTTGAGGGAGGGCCACATGGGTCATAACTGTTGCTTTTGAATCTGAGCTGAATGCGGAGGATCAATTGCAAACTCACTTAACAGTTATGTCGCATGTGGCCTCCCTCAAGTCGCTGACTTACTCAGATTTAGAGAGCTGAAAAGCAGGATGTTGTGTTGTATTCTGTTATGTGAGCATCCACTCACTCCAGCTTTTATACATTACATTTTTGGCTAACTAACTATATTAGAAACATTTTTTATTTTGCTCAGCCTATCTATTTACCCAGTTTTTACTTTTACCCTGAACTGTTCCGTTTTTATTTTTACCCTGAACTGTTCCTTTAAGCTGTTCTAAATATAATCAGTTAAAAATTCTAAACCTTTTCTGAAATAATCATCAAGTTACTTTTCACTATTTTTGGGAGTCAAATTTTAATTGTATCATTTAAAGAAGGGGGGTATTTTTGCCTAAAAAGTGTATTAGAGCTCACTCTATTAAAATTACCAGACATATGGTTTCCCTACATGCAGGATTTGTGTCTGTTATTTAGTTAGATTTTGTTTGTGCTGGAATGGATAACCCCTCTAAAAGATATATTGGATCTAACTGTGAATGAAAACCTGACACACAACTGCTGCATGAAAAGAAAACAAAGAGAAATAGATGCTGAGAGAAGGAGAGAGAAGATAAAATTGATTATTTCAGAAACTGTATAGAATTTTTAATTGGTTGTATTTATAAAGCATCTTCTTTCAGTATGATGACGCTTGTAATAAATTTCATTTTCACAATAGTTCCCCTTTAATAAATGTGTTAATTTGTATTTTGTGACTTTATCACCTAGTCATCTACTCTTAGAACGGTTTTCTTCTAAACTACATTCAAAAGTTGGGGTATCTAGGGGTAATTCGCTCACATACCTGGGCCCACTTTGCATATGTGCAGTGTGGTACTCTATGCAAATAGCATAATGTGTTCATACAAAAAAGGAACCATGTAATCAAGAAATCAGAGATGTGCAAAAGACAGCTACAGTCATATGAAAAAGTTTGGGGATCCATCTCAGCCTGCATAATAATGTACTCCCACTTTTAACAAAAACGATTACAGTGGTATTGTCTTTAATTTCCCAGGAGCTTCTGAGTACTGGGGTGTTTTCTAAACAAAGATTATTAGTGAAGCAGTAGTTGAAAAACTTGCTGTGCAAAAAATGTGATACCCTTGCAATTTTGCTAATTTGCTTTGGAATGATGAGACAAAAAGTTATTTGGTCATAACAAAAAGTGCGTATAATGGCGGAGGAAGAACACCGCATTACAAAAAAAACACCTGCTACCTAATGTCAAATTTGGTGGAGGTTCCATCATGCTGTGTAGCTGTGTGACTAGTTCAGGCACTGGGGCCCTTCTTAAAGTCAAGGGTTGGATGAATTCAACCCAATATCAACTAATTCTTCAGGATAATGTTTAAGCATCAGACACAAAGTTGAAGTTATGAAGGGGTTGTATATACCAACAAGACAATGACCCTAAACACACTTCGAAAACTACAAAGGCATTTATGCAGAGGGAGAAGTACAATATTCTGAAATGGCCGTCACAGCCCCACTCCAAAAAGACCCCATCCAGAATCCAGACACTCATCAATAGGAGGCATCTAGAGGCGGTTACATTTGCAGGATACTCAATTAAGTATTGATGTAATATCTCTGATGAGGTGCCCAAATTTATGCACCTGTCTAATTTTGTTAAAATGCATATTTTCTGTTAATCCAATAAACTTTATGTCGCTGTTGTATCTTAAAAGGAAGTTGCTACTTTGCAAAACTTTTTCATATGACTGTATATGCAAAAAGCTATAAATGCACATTATGGTTTACAATGTTCCTATGGGAAATAGCATTCCAGTATTTCAGTTGTTTCTGGATAACAGCTCCAATACCTGATATTGATAATGCAGTATACTGAATATTGATAATGCAGTATATATTACATACTTACCAATGCTTCTGATGCACATTGAAAAACATAACAAATATACCGATTTATCCCAGGCTCCACAGATTCACGGCAGACCAACCCGAAATGATCAATGTGTGTAATACCCTGGGTGCGGGGAAAAAAAAAGTATTACTAGGAACGCGTGACCTAGGGGTGCCCGCACAGGATATCAGCTCTGTCTGCGACCACCAATTGTTTTCACTACAAACATTAAGAGCCGAATCACCAGATATACAGGTAGAAACAATAGATTTCTACCTCTACCTGACAATTCAGCAGTAACCCTTGAACAATGTTTAGGTGCCTTTAAAGATGCCCTTTAAAAACTTTCCCTCTTGGTCAATGAGACAACCAGTATCCAAGGCTTTTGGCGATATTGTTCCTTTGTCTCACATTATAAATGCACTAAATACCATACTTAATTTTGTACGATAATATATGTTCATGTATGGCCACCTTAAATGATTCAATATTTATAACTCAAAATTGGAGCTATTCTACTTCATCATGCAGCTTACAATGTGCTTCTTTATACCATGTAATACACTTTAGCTTGCTGAAGTGGATATTTAGATCAAAACAGTTCTGGCAACCTTCATTTTGCATTCTAGTCATTACTTAGCATGGGTAGCGTTCATCACAACTATCTGTGTGAGCACTCACTATCCACTAACCACCACTAATTGTGTGTATTTATATTAGTGATGCACTCCATGAATTTCTCTGCACATGAAAAAGTGGAGGGAAAATGCTAACTTTCGACTGCAGTCAGTTTAAAACCATGAATGGCAGATTCTGGATAAAACACCTGATGTGCTCTTGCCCTATAAAATTATTTTCTGTTATACATTATATACAAATTACATTATATAATAATCCTTATTGTACAAGCAAAATATTTGTAAATATATATATTTACGATTAAGTACCTGAGAACACGATGAGATATCTTTGAAATTCTTCTCTAGCTCCACAGTTTTAGTATCAGGGCTTATGAGATTGATTTCGAAACGTCCAACCTACAAAAGGAAATTCCAGTTATGTGTAATTAAAAATAGTTTACAACATATTGAACAAAAAAAATTTGAAACTGAGTAACCGTTAAGAGATTCTCATTTTGCGATTTTCTCATTAACCAGCTGTTTAATTTCATAAATGCTAAAAAATGTTTTATTAAAAAGAATGAAAAGGCAAGCCGGTTAAGAGTGCAGCTACAACAGTACCTAATCCCAGCAACTAAATAGGTTTCCTTCAAGCCACCACTCGTTTTGGACCCTACAAATAGTGACACCTAGGGGCAGATTTACTAAATTTATGCGAATGATTCGAAATTTGAATTTTCAAAAGGATTCTAATTTGAGTTTTAGTTTCTAGTTTTTGTGGCCACTTAGACCATCGAATTTTGAAAATTCGATCGAATCTAATGATTCGAATAGGTCGAATAAGAATCTATTAGATTATTCGACAATCGAATTACTTGCCCTTTAAATTTTTATTGGACTGCCTAGTTCGCCAGATTAAACTTACCAAATTGCTATACTTCCCCATGGAAAGCTCCTTTTTTTCTATTCTAATTTTTTTCTATTCGATCGTTTGATTGGTCGAATAGCTTTAAAATCCTTTGAATTCGATATTTGAATTTGAAGGATTTTAACTCTATTAAAATTCAATGGTCGAATTTAAGGGTTTTTTTAACCCTCGAATTATACCCTTAGTAAATCTGCCCCCTAGTGTTAAATACCATTACAAACTGAGATTAGACTAAATTAAATAAAAACCAAGAAAATTATTTAGGATATAACATCATTATTAGGAAAGAGGCCACGGGCTTGAGTGCTTTTTCCAGCTGACGCACGGTCAACCATTTCAATAAGAAAAGAGGTTCTATCTAAATATTCTGAAGGAGTTTTTTTACAGTGGGAGATGTGAAGATGTGGAATTCTCTCCCTGAATCAGTTGTACAGGTTGATACATTAGATAGCTTTAAAGGAACAGTTCAGGGTAAAAATTAAAACTGGGTAAATAGATAGGTTGCGCAAAAAATAAATATGTTTCTAATATAGTTAATTAGCCAAAAATATAATATATAAAAGCTGGAGTGAGTGGATGTCTCACATAACCGAATACAACACAACATCCTGCTTTTGAGCTCTCTAAATCTGAGTAAGTCAGCGACTTGAGGGGAAGCCACATGGGACATAACTGTTCAGTGAGTTTGTAATTGATCCTCAGCTTTCAGCTCAGATTCAAAAGCAACAGTTATGACCCATGTGGGCCTCCCTCAAGTCATTGATTGGTTACTGCCTGGTAACCAGGGTAACCAGTCAGTGTAAACAAAAGAGAGCTGAAGAGCAAGAAGTAGTGTTCTGGCTATTATGTTAGACTTACATTCACTCCAGCCTTTATACATTATATTTTTGCCTAACTAACTATATTGAAAACAATTTTTATTTTGCACAGCCTATCTATTTACCTAGTTTTTACTTTTATACTGAACAATTCCTTTAAGAAGGGGTTGGATGGCTTTTTAGCAAGTGAAAGTATACAGGATTATGAAAGATAGACCATAGACCATAGTACAACTTGATCCAGGGACTGGTCCAATTGCCATCTTGGAATCAGGAAGGAATTTTTCCCCCTCTGAGGTAAACTGGAGAGGTTTCAAATTGGGTTTTTGCCTTCCTCTGGACCAACTAGCAGTTAGGCAGGTTATAAAAAGATTTACAAAGATGAACTTGGTGAACGTGTGTCTTTTTTCAACCTAATTTACTATGTTATGATGTTTTGGTATGGAAGGATCTCACTGCTCCATCTGCTACAGGAACTGCTGAGCTGGGGGTCATTTTTCAACAGTAAGTAATCTATGTGCCCACTTTTCTAATAATACGGACACATCCATTTTCATAGGAACAGGTCAGTATCACTTTAACTTAGTATGTGATGGCCCTATTCAAAGTACACTACCTTACAAGGACCAAACATGGAGTAGGTTTAGTCTCCTTCTTTGACCCGTTTAGCCCAAGACATAACAAAAAATAAATTTTTGTGATTAATACAATAGGCAAAAAGAATGTTAAGCAAAAGCCCTATTTATTGCACTGATGTTTATTATAGTTGTATGCTATCACTATAATCTAATGCTGAAAGATGTAATATTCCCACAGTGTGATATAGGTATGTAATAAATGTATGGCTCTGTTACCGTCATTTAGTACACATCATAAAAATTTTAGTATCAGTCTATTTTATTCTACAGTTCAACAAAGCATCATTAATATTTGAGAAGCCTGCATCCCAAATCTAGGTATCATGTTGTTAAACACCTTTGTCAGACCTTTTTTCAATGTTGTGCCATGGCACGAAATTCAGGGTTGCAAAATAAAAGTTGTTTTCTATATCCTTGGTGACATTTCGTTGTTCACCTTCCAAACACTTTCTTTTCAGTTCAGTTGTTTTCCAATTGTTCACCATAAACAAATACTTTTTTCAATTGCTTTCTATTTTTTATTTTTTAAGGTTTTCAGAAAATTTACTGTAAAATGTATTGTTCGTGTCTCTAGTGTTTCAGTCTGGCAGTATAGCAAAATATACTGTACTCGCAGGTCTTAGCATCAATACATCCATGCATACAAACATGCAAAATACCTGAAAAAGCATTGTTCTGTTCTTCTCGGAATCTGAGGGTTGGACATGGCTTGGGGCACTTGCGTGCCTTCTTCTCGGCTGTATTTTATCTTGGGCTCTTTTTTGAATTGTAACACTGCTGCACCGAGTTCTAAATTCTTGCTGGTCCTCAAAGCCAGAATCTTCTAAAATCCTTTCAGGAAATGTTACTCTTGAACCAAGCAGATTGCTCTGACTGCCGACTGTAAAAATCCCTGAATGTTGCACAGAAGAAGGGATAATATCATTCTCAGAGTCCTGCTCTAGAAACATATCAGAAGGGGAACCTGGGACATCAGTTTCATCTAAAGAAAAATCAGTGCTGGATTCTGAGCTCTGCTGTTCGGTCAGTGACTTTAGACGCTGGCGTTCATGTTGGCTGAATTTCTCAATGCAGTCATCCACAATGGTAGATGGCGCCTTTTTATTTGCAATTACAACTTTCCCACAGTATAACACTTCAAACTTTTGAGAATTATAAAAGGCATCTTCACTGTCTCTGCAGGGCTTAGAATCTTCTTTCATAGCGACTTTGGAGATCTGGCGTATGCTGCTGATGATATCCGAAACCTGAGGGGAAAATTATACAGAAATATATTTATAAATATCAGAAGATTTCTAATGCGTTGTGGCATATGGTGGAACACACAGAGCAGGAAATGTATATGCTTGCACTCATGTTATTAAACAATATCAGAAATAATTTGACTAATTGCATTAAATAGGCCTTCAATATTTATAATTAAAACAACTTCAAATTACCTTTATCTATTGGAATTTAACGAGAGACGTTTTAAGTCCAATATGGCCAATGAAAATAAGCCAAATATCCTACATTATGTAATGCAAAGCTACATGCCATTTCATAAAAAAATAAATCACATTTGATGTGTCAATTTATATGTATTGCATATGACTAGGGTTGCCACTTTTTCTGGAGAAAAATACCGGCCTTACTATATATTTATCTTTTTTTCCTATTAATAACATTGGGATCAACCATCAAAAAGAACGGCCAGGCCGGTAAAATACTGGCCTGGTGGCAACCCTATATACAACATGTTGATACATTATATTTGCCAATTTAACTGCAAACATCTAATACTTCAGTCTCACCCAATACTTTTAATAAATAGGCCGAACTGAAGCCTGAACTCACACATATCCTCCTCATCACTGAAGTCTGAACTCAAATATCCCCTCACTGAAGTCTGAACTCACAAATATCCCCTCACTGAAGTCTGAACTCACAAATATCCCATCACTGAAGCTTGAACTCACAAATATCCACTCACTGAAGCCTGAACTCACAAATATCCCATCACTGAAGCTTGAACTCACAAATATCCACTCACTGAAGCCTGAACTCACACATATACTCCTCATCACTGAAGTCTGAACACACAAATATCCCCTCACTGAAGCCTGAACTCAAACATATCCCCTCACTGAAGCCTGAACTCAAACATATCCCCTCACTGAAGCCTGAACTCACAAATATCCCATGACTGAAGCCTGAACTCAAAAATATCCCATCACTGCACAATAATACATATTCAAATAGACTAATCCATTGCAATAAATTAAAAATGCAAAACATTGACCTAGTATTTTCTTCTTACGCAGAATACACTGCAAGATTAAGTAACAATTCTATATCACCCTATGTATACAAAGAGGCACATGCTATTATCAAATTCCGTGAGGCTTTTTAAAGGGACGCTATACCTTTTTCAATAATGATTTCTCTCTACGAGTAAATAAAGGTATTTTAATGAATTTATTTTACATCACCTTGAAACATAGAAGCATCAATATTTACTATAAACAGATTCTGCATTGTTTGCTTATGTGGTACTTGAAATAAAATCAAACAGCACTGTTAAAATTTGTGGAGAATATCATTGTTGAAAAGACTCCATGCATCACAGAAAGCAGGCCTCAGTATAATTTCTCTCCAGTAGAAAAACTGCAATACCTTGAAGCAATTTTTCCTTCTAAGGCGGTCATACACTGGCTTGACTCTGAGTTAACCCAGCAGCCATTTTGCACCTTAACCAGTTCTGTGCCAGCACTTCCACAAGCTCAGGAGGGTAAAGTGTTTTCGAAAGTACAAAATCTATACACACAATTAGCTACAAATTTAAATATTACACCTACAATGGGTAACACAATCATGCAGAGTAGGGGGATGTTATTCCCTTTTCGAATAATTAAATAGCTTTGTTTCTCAAATGTCTCGATGTTTCAACCCTTCAGCCGTTACCTCCTTGGGTTTCTTCTCTCTCCACTTCACCTTGAGCTTTTCAAACTGTACCCTCATTATTCCAACCACAGATGATAAAACTGAACTACCCTTGATTGTAGTTTACTACTAGCACATAATGTAACCTGGCACATAGAATTCTGATTCTGTACATTGCAATTTCTAAGTTGGTTTCAGGTTTAAGAGCCTTATCATGTTAAAGATAAAGACTTCTGAATGGGTCACATAAGCATTCCCCACATACCTTATTATACACTGCCTTTCATAAGCACCCTTTCCATTTATAGCTGCAGGGACATATGTTATACAACGGTTCTCAAACTGGTAAGTGGAATCTCAATGAGCTCTATCACCGTGGACTGGCAACCAATGGGGTTCCAACTGTTGCACGAGTAATAAAAAAATAATGGGTTTGCAGGAACACTACAAATAAAATAAACTGAACACAATCCTAAACTTAATAAAACTTCTGAATTTCCATTCACAAACAATACTGATTTGGCCTTATTCCTGGGGAAATGTATGTTGCTTATTTAAAGAGATACTGTCATGGGAAAAAGGGCCATGTAATTAAATGTAATCAAGCAAACATCTGGATAGACTCACTGTTAGTTGAAAAAGGAGCCTGAATCTACATCTTTAGTAACCAACCAGATAATCGTTTTAAACAGGCAGCATCAAATTATAACCTGATTAACAGCAGTCAACTGTTTTTTTTTTTTTTTTGCACAAATAATACATGAAATTATACTTTTTACATAGAGATAAAATAAAAGCTCTCCCGAGTACTGAGTTAAAGGGGTTGTTCACCTTTGAGTTAACTTTTAGTATAATGTAGAGGATGGGTAGGAGTTCCTGCATCATATAAATATATATATAAATATATACCGTACACTCATGGAACATGAACATATGGAACATGTATAGAGTCATCTCAAGGTAGCACGGACACAATTATCAATATAATAAGCTCTAGTTAGCAAGCTAACCATCTCAGAATTCTCAGTGAGGTTATATAGTTTGTGTACAAAAACACAAAACATGCAATGGAAAAGAAGTAATTACATTTGCTTTATCTTCAGCATGACACAATGACATCAGCCCATGCAATTATGGTACAAAGAGCATCTTCCTCCAAGCATTACACATTTCCATCACCAAATATCGCTATCAGAATTTCTGTGATAACATTAAAGCGATACGGTCACAGGAAAAACATTTTTTTCAAAACACATCAGTTAGTAGTGCTGCTCCAGCAGAATTCTGCACTGAAATTGGCTTCTCAAAATAGCAAACTGATTTTTTTAGATTAAATTTTTAATGATTTACATTACAGCTATTGATGCAGCATTTCTGTCCTTTTTTCATGCGGAATTTACAGGCCTATTTATTTTGCTGTGTAAAAAATAATATGCCAAATAAACACTGTAAAAAGCTGTGTAAAATAAATGGCAAATTTTTAAAGTGTGTTTTATTTTACACCCCATGAACACCAGAATTGCCGCCTTATTTGACACTACTTCAGGCCTTTGCAAGTACGTTTTTTAAAGAAAAAGTGAAAATCTACACACCACTTTCACATTGTTTTTTATAAAGCACATGTGCGGTGAATTATTACAACTTTGTTTACACCACATAATAAATCTGCCAATATGTTACTGGCCTTGAAGGCAGTTAGAGCCGCCAACATTAGCATCCAATCTTGTGGCAATCCAAGCTCGTGGCGCACAGTCAGGACCGAACTGCCAATCTGTGGGTTCTGGCAAATTCCAGAGGGGCTGCTATAAGGTGCCACAGAACATCAGTATTTAGTGGGCTGGTGGGGGCTGTTTGGGCCTCTGTGTACCTGAAATGTCAGGGCCTATTTTCTCAGTCCAGTCCTGCACAGTTGATATAGGTCTTCTGTTCCTGTGGGTTTATATAACAAACCTGTAACAACCCCTTAACCATGTTTCCCTTCCATACCAATTACTGTGCCTATTGTGCATCTGAGCATGCATGCACCTGCACTCACACACAGCATTTCTGCACCCCCCGTGATTCATTCTTCCACTGCACTCCATGCTTCCTGATCAGGCAGTACTCAATGAGGATGCATTTAGGTGCTGAATGCAGGTGGAACACAACTTGAGCACTTATCAGTATGCAGCTGTTAATTTATGGCACCAGTCAACGTTTCCAATAGCATGTGAACTCATGCATACCTTTGACACTGACAAAAAAGTACATAGCCGTTTGCGGAATGCACTGGAAAATCTACATGCACACATAAATCACGACTTGTTGAGAACCTCAAAAGCTTTGCACACACTTTTGCACAGAAAAGAAACACGAAGCAACATGGCATAAGGGCTTGTTATATGGACAATGAACCTGGCAGAAATGCACTAAAGGAAAAAGTTATTACCATTCATTCATTTCATTTATATGTACATGGGAAAAAGCGACAACGGGGCTTATTTCAACAGATAAATACAGAGCCCTGCTTTTTCTCATAGTTGGCTTACTTCTATAAAAAGTTAAAAAAAAGTCAGTTATTCTGCAAAAGCAAGTATTTATTTAAAGAAGCTCTCGTACTTTACTGCTTATGTATTTTATTGATGTAAAAAATTTAAATGACAAAGACAATTATGTTAAACGTCTCATTTCTAGATTTGGCTTACACCCTGCCAGCTGGAATGTTATTATAGCAATTAGTGGAAGCAAGTGGTTAGATCAGCACTGGTTTGTGCAGGAATAGAGAGGCTTATTATTTGGCCTTGGAGGAGGAAATAATGAACATATTCCAATGAAATAGTTAGAGTGACCTTGAAATGGAGTTGGTCAGAGACAAATGGAGAAAACAAAACAGACTGGGATATTTATAACTGAGGTCGTGCACAGGAAACCTCAAACTCTACAGAAAATGGAAAGCTTACAGAGATCAGAAGATAAGGTTTCTTTAAAGAAAACTATTTGGTTCTGAAATATCCAAGACATGGCAGCTTACTTGTTTATTATTATTATTATTATTAACATGTATTTCTATAGCGCCAACTTATTTCGTAGCACTGATTAATGATCACATTTAGATCTATAGAGGATAGTTCCAAAAGGGAAAACACACACAGGCGCATAGCCAAGAGAAACATGCACAACAGCAACATTAACCGGGGGGCTGCAGGACCTGCATTTGGGCCCAGAGATGAGTAGTTATGCTACTGATCAGGGTTCTCTCTGACAAAATAAGAAAATGATATAATTAGGTTTTCCTATGGAGCTCCAGCAGTACGACTAAAGCTCTAGCTGCACTGCTCTAAGCAATATGTTTGTGATCCAACTACAGCGCTACAAAACAAGTTGGCGCTATAGAAATACATGGTAATAATAATAATCCAACAGTACCGTAACATAGGATCGGTGCACCACACTTTTTCCTTGAGTTTTGATAAATCTACTGAGGGCATTACAAGAGAACAACATTGAAATTTTTTTTTATAAAAAAAAACGCTTTCACCTTATTTGGGTATAGCATGTCACAAAATGTAAAGTGGAAAATAACAGCACTATGGTTTAGTCAGAAAAATAGGTACTATGCAAAGTCCAAATATGGACTCACTTTGGAGCACAGACACCAGAGTCTCCCAAGAACAGAGCACTGCCTGTATTCCCCAATTCTCTATGCAAGAAGTGTGGTCATATAGGCACCCTCCCCTAATGCCACTTAACCTGCACTCAGACACAAGTTAAAGCATGGAAGAAGACACAGGCCACAGTGGGTCCTAACCACCTGCAATTGAAGGTAGGGGTTTGTTTTTAGTCTTCATCACTGGCATGCAATTCACACTGTGCACACATGATATTGAATAAAAAGGACACCTTGTATGTCTCTGCTCCACTACAAATAACCTCTAATTATCTGTTCCACACAGCTAGAGGATATAACTCAGATTGTAACAATTGAAAGTGAGAATTATACAAATTGCACACACCATGGAGTATTGGATGATGTGATACTGGCCTAAACGGTATACTGGCCTCAAAAGCCTATGGTAGTGGTCCAGACAGCACCTTTTATTTATACTCAGAGACTCAACAAGAGGATCAAACCAATCTACCCTAATACATTCCATTCATTTAATCAGGGAACAAAAGTGAAGCAACTGGACTATATATAATGTACCAGTTTTTTTTTTTTTTGACTTTGTGATCAGCAATAAAATCTTCTTTCAATCAGTGGTGTCGCTATAAAGAAAAAAATTACCAGGTTTCCATGCCAGAAGCAAAAGACTATTTAATAGCTTCTTTCCAAGGGTTGTCAGGCCGAGTCCCACCGATAAGAAAATAGAATCACCCATCCAACAAATCATGCAGTCCCAATGAACTTAAATGGTCTAATTTGCACCCCCTGATCTAACTACTTACTCACGTTTACTATCCATAAACCCCTTCTCTGTGACCATGTATGTAAATATCAATATACTGTAAACTAAACATGTGTCTCACTGCATTATGCTGCAAAAGAAATTCCGATGTACTCCTGGTACAAATAATTACCGAGCAGAAGACAGGCTTTTGCCGAAAAGCCAGGGTGTGCTGGTAGGTAACTATAAAGGAAACAGACCTCTACCTCATTGGGAGGGGGGGGGGGGGGTGAACAGGGGGGCCTACACCAACGGGTCTGCTTCCTCTATTGCAGTGAAAAAAAAACTGCCCACTTTAGCTGCTAGTGGGCAGGCAGGGGGCCAGATGGTGCACTCTAGTTACTCCATTGCATTCAATCTACATCTAGATCAGACACACACTGGCTCCAGTAAGCAGCCATAGCCTAGTGCTTTATATTGGTAGGGATGTTTGTGCCTTTGTGTTCTTGAAACATCAAGGCTTATTTTGAATTGAAGCCCAAATGTGGGGCAGAAAAAGACTATGAAACATGTTGTACAGTAACAAAATATAACACATTCTTCTTACAGTTAGGAAAGTGTTTTGACAAACGGTTCCATTTATTACAAGATGGCAGCAAAGTTATACTTGAGCCCAACGGTAGAACACCTAAATGAAAACTATATCCCCAAACAATGTAAGTCTCTATAAAAATATATTGCATAAAACAGTTCATATGTAAAACACTCCTTCATGAAAATAAATTTTTAGTAACATCTGCCACTGGGTCATCCTAAATAGAAAATTGCCATTTTCAAATATAAGGGCCACCCCCTGGATTGTATGATTCAACGGTGCACACAAACATACCAAACAAACTATAAAGTTAGGTCACATGAGCCAATTAACAGACAGAGTCTTTTGCTTCCACACTTCTTCCTGTTACAGTTAGAGTTGAAATATTTCTGGTCAGGTGATCTCTGAGGCAGCACACAGACCATCATGAAATGGTGGTTCAAGGCAAGAGGGCAATATTTACTAAAATATATATTCCAGCTTGGCAAGATTCTTTAATATGCCACTTTATTTGATAAAAATCTGTGCTGGAATATTCATTCTTGGGTGTATAGTTTTCCTTTAAAGGAAAACTATACCCCCCGAACAATGTAGGTCTCTATATAATTTTATTGCATAAATAAACTCATATGCAAAACCTTGCTTCATGTAAATAAACCATTTTCATAATAATATACTTTTTCAGTAGCTTGTGCCATTCGGTCATCCTAAATAGAAAATTTCCATTTTAAAAAACAAGGATTCTTTACTATGCCACTTCATTTGCTATAAACCATCTGTTGCGCAAGTATTCATTTTCGGGGTATAGTTTTCCTTTAAAGCAAATATCTGATGTTTACATGATGTACTGCTCGGATGTGCCCACTGTTTATAAATGACCCCCACTGAAAAGTTTGCAGCCCTTTATTAGACCTTACTATATATTCCCAGCCAGCCCAGTTTATGGTCATTGAAATGAAAATAAAATTTTTGGTGCCTTTGCTTCATTTGCTGCTTGCACTTTGCATAGAAATGTGTGTGTTGCACTGCAGTTGCTTAGATTCAGTCTTCACTGGGTAATAGGAGATACTTATAAAAGGCCTTGGCAGCTGCAGTTATGTCTGTACTTCAAGGAGGGTGCATTAAGTTGATCAAAGAGCCCATTCCAAAATTCACTGGCATTAGTCAGACATGGGAAACAATCCCATATAACACTTCTGTGAA
>CM044434.1:114466809-114485283 GCA_024363595.1 Xenopus borealis | reverse complement strand
AGGAAAAACAACAGCCTGCCAGAAAGCAGTTCCCTCCTAAAGTGCTGGCACAAAGCACATAACCGGGACAGCTGGGAAATTGACAAAATGGCTAGCCCCATGTCAGATTTCAAAAGCGAATAGAAAAAAATATGTTTGCTCTTTTGAGAAATGGATTTCAGTGCAGAAGTCTACTAGAGCAGCACTATTAACTGATGCATTTAAAAAAAAAAAAAAAAAAAAAATGACAGTTTCCCTTTAAGGAAAGAGGTACCTAAAAGATGAGGGCAACATATTTCTGACATCAGAATTTGCATACGTATTTGAATATGATTTTGAAAACAATTTAACAGAAGGATAAAACATAACAAGAAACTAGTCATTAATTATAAATAAATAATAGACAAGCTACTGGTAATGTCACCTTATTGCTTTGGCTACGGATATCAAGAACAAGAATTTAAAATCAACAGTTTTGTCTGCCAGAAAATGATGTGTTTGAAGCAGGCCAGAACGCTGCCCACAATTCTGCTGGCATGCAACTAGCTGTCAAGACACATTGCACAACATGCAGAACATTATTTCTCAGATTGTAAACACAAGGACACATTGATATAGAGCATTATCAAGCTGTCTAATCTAACACAAAACTTATTTTCCTAAATAAAAAGGTGCCAGAAAAAAAAGCTATAAATATCTCCTACAATGAAATACAGAATTCTCAGCAATTGCACCAGCAAGTTTGAACAATGGCTAAATGATGTAAATATAAAGTTCTAACCCCGGAATGATACAACTAAACTCTATAACAAGATATAAAATAAATACATAAAAATGTCACATCAATGAGACATGAGTAAATGGGCCTGTCTTTTGGGTTGATAAGTCATAGATATTGGACCGGTTATCCAAAATGCTAGGGATCTGGGGTTTTCCAGATAAGATGTCTTTCTAGAAATTGGATCATGGGTCTACCAAAAAATTATTTAATATTAAATAAACCAAATATGATTGCTGTGCCTCAAGTGAGTATTAATTATATCTTAGTTGGGATTAAAGAGATGGTTCAACTTAATGTCCTATTCATATCAACTTTATGAAATGTCACCATTAATTTTTCATAGTTATGTTAATTATTCTACTGTGACGAATAAAGTTTACCTTGGTGTTCCAGTGGCTCTCCCTGATGGTCTAGTGTCTGGCTGGTGCACCCCCAGCATCTCCAGCGGACTGCCACATGCATCACTGACACTTTATGGATGCATGTTTTTGATTACAATTTTTAATATATGTTTCAGATAATGTTTTTATTATTCTGTATAAGTAAACTTTTTTGCTCCATTTGGTTTTTATTCAGGCATCATGCACTATTGCACTCCATTTTTAATAACCTGCCCTGATTAATTTTTAATAATTTTTTTTTCACCACCCTGCCCCATCCAACATGGCGGCTGAGTTACCCCCACACTGCCCCTCTTGCCTTAACCCTGCCCCCCTATGATGCACTTCCTGTTTGTAAGATGCTGGTTTCCCTCCAAACTTTCACTATAAAAGACACTCAGGCGTCCTCTGCCGGCACAGAGGCGCCGAGTGTTTATACTACTGCCAGATGGTGAGTCTTGTTATTTAGTACCACACATCACCTTATGCCTTATCTGTTTTTGTTATCCATGACTTTATACTAACTTTACAGCCCCACTACATTTTTGCTCACTGCACTTCCTGCTTACCCCATTTACTGCACTTCACTTGTATAATTTGTATCCTCTAACACCTATCAATCCTTTACTTTGGTATACCCCAAAACCCCCAAAATATCTGCTCAGCCAAAAATAAGAAATGTGAATGTTTCATGCAAGGCAGCAGTTATTACGGATACAATAGTTGCTAATATTCTGCAGATGCTGCTGAGCAATGTAGCAAGTAATGTAGCAAACTGTAACAGTTCAGAATCTGCGCCTGGATCACTCAGCTGCCAGACTGGAACACCAGAGACAGAAACATTAGATTTATAATTCAATTATGTTAAAACAGTAAGAAATAAAAAATACATAGTAATTGAAATTGTCTTTATTTCTGCTGAACATTATGAAATTAATTGAACTGTAAAAACGTATTTGGAAGGCAAACACCTTAAAGTACAAAGCACTGTTTTATTAATAGAGAATAAGGAAATGATTACAAAGTAAAATCAAATAATAAGGATCCCATACTTGTATTACATCAGTGTCACAAAATATCTTTCTACTCTATTAATACATTGGCAGAAATCATAATTTTCACTGTAAAGTCTAGTAAAAGATGGAAACCCTACTTACAGAGATTAAGTAGTAGGCTCATTTGAATGAAGAGAATCAAGGTGGTTAAAACATGATGGATAGCATATTTGTGGGATACAGTGACAGAAGTTAGCAGCATTGTAGCTAGTTAGGTACTATTGCTGAATCAGTAGGATGCAACTAACAAGATGGCTAACATGGATTAATACATGTAATTAATGAAATATGGTCAAGGAAAGGCCAGTCAGCTCTTCTAAATGTGGCATTTTTATAGGTTGATAGATGCCAGTTAATGAAAGAAAATATTCAGTGCCAAGATTCCTAGTTTTATTTTCAGCACAGCACATTAAAGGACCAGTAACATCAAAAAATGTAATTGTTTTAAAGTAATAAAAAAATAATGTAATGTTGCTCTGCAGTGGTAAAAGTGCAGTGTTTGCTTCAAATGGGGCAGCCATTCAAAGCAGAAAAGGCTCAAGTTACACAGCAGATAGTAGATAAGCTCTGTAAAACGTAATGTTATCTGTTATCCATTACTTATCCTGTGCCATATAGCCATTTTTCAATTTCCGCCATTGCTACTTAGCAGTTTGTTTATATGAACTATAGTAGTGTTTCTGAAGCAAACACATCAGTTTTAACAGCGCAGGGCAACACTACATGATATATTCTTTACTTTAAAACAATAAAAAAATTTGGTGTTACTGTCCCTTTAACAAAAGTGTGTCTGTACAAACCATTGTAACCACAGAGATTTCAGATGCTGAATGAAAGGAAGCGTTAAGCACATCAAAGTCAATATATACATAGAGGCTCCTGTGAAGTGACAATATGATCAAAGGAAGGCCAATGCGCATTTGTGCAACGTATACAAGATTAATAATGTAGTCATCCGGATTGTTTACTGCTGTCAATGTACTTTTTAAAATCAGCCATAAGCAAAGGCTTATCAATGGCACATATTCTCTGGAAAAATACTATTTAATCAATCAGAAGCCAAGAAAAATAACTGCAGTTTTGATGAGCTTGATTACTTTCCACTTGCACTTAGCATTCAATAACCTTCCCCACCCCAATCAAATCATTAAAGTATATTAAAGGAAATAGCAGAACACAGTTAAGCTCCTTGCTTCTTTATTTGCCCCGGAAACTTCCATGGTGACAACTCCAGACAGGCTCAGGATATAATCGGACTCAATGATCAGTATCTGAAAATGGCAGTGAAGTTGGCCACAGACATAACAATTATGATCTTGCCTGGAAAAGTTGGTTTGAACACACCATCAAATATACAGGTAGAATTCTATCTGTATCTGAAGATTCAGCATGAACAGGGGCCGATGTTTGGGTACCTTCAAAGGAACTCAAATTTTTCTGCCTGGGCTGATTAGCAAGACGTTATCCAAGCCTTCTGCCGATATCAGTCGGCTTGTCTCCATCATATACGCACTGAATAACGTACAAACATTTGTTTCGTCTGATACTATTGGTGAGTGTATGGCCACCTTTAGCTCTTAGCTTAATGACTAGGAATGGACCAAACAGCAAGATATTCACCCCTGTTTCAGTGGCAGTAGAGGGGATTCCTTAGCATATTTTCGGAGATTAGCAGCCCATTGCCATGGTAACATTTTTCTGTCAAACCATACAACAGGTATAAAAAGCCTCATTAGTATTTTAACCAAAAAGTAAACAAAAGGTGTTATTCTATATAATTTTATATTAGCTTACTGCTTTCATAAAATAGGTAACAAAAATATGTTTCTACTTCAGATTTGCATTTTTATGTTAGTTTTTGCTTAATGAATGAATATTAGCTTGTCATTAACACTGAACCCCAACTTATCCGTGTTCCCATAGCAAGTTTATAATTACTGAGCAGCTCAGTAGTGTTGGACACCACTATTAGTAGTGTCACTGATCTTGGGCTACTATGAATGGTCCTAATTGTAATCCACAATGGGAATGGAAATTACATGCCAAAAAAGTTTTATTTTCCCTTTAACAACTAATGGCTATAACGAATGTGGTACTGCATGAATCTGTTGAGAGATGAAACATTAACTGATGTTTTAGGTGATTAAAGGGGATGTAAACAAAAAATATAAAATCCAATTTTTATTTTCTTTAATGAAAAAGAAATCTATCTCCAAAATACCTTAATTAAAAATTGTCTACCGTATTTATAATAAACCTGAATGTATGCAGTTAAATACCCCCTTCGTTTTACTTGCTCGGTCAGCTACAGATAGTAAATGTCCCTAACTGCTCATCAGAGAAACAAGCATACTTGGAAAGGCAGGGGGGAGCCCCCAGCTTACGTCCCAGAACTCTATTAAATGTGTTTGTTTCCCTTTAGAGCAGCCGGCGACTGTGTAGATTTGTATCCACAGACCCAATGCAGTCTGTATATTCTTATTATTTATCAGTCTTGCTGTATCAGCTTCGATGACCGATATTATTTGACTTGTGCTGTTTTGATCATTTATGACTATCCCTAAGCTTAACCTCCCAACTGAAGCCCAGACTACACTGAGCATGCGTGTAGTCTTGGGTCCTGGAAAAATGTTTACAAAGTTAAAAAAACAACAGCCCCCTGCGTCAACTTTGAAAGCATAAACCATTTGTTTAAATAGGGTTCTTGTGCAGTCAACTCATGTTTATATTTAGCATACAAAATACAGCATTTCTAACATTCTATTTTAGACTGTAGTTGCCCTTTAATCAAGTGCTTTCCCATACTGACCTTTACAAGAGGTAGGAAATC
Source organism: Xenopus borealis (assembly GCA_024363595.1). Taxonomy (NCBI): domain Eukaryota; kingdom Metazoa; phylum Chordata; class Amphibia; order Anura; family Pipidae; genus Xenopus; species Xenopus borealis. The sequence goes on along the minus strand of CM044434.1, from coordinate 114,480,258 downwards.
TCTTGTCTAAAGTCACAATCATTAGTACAAGGAACAGGTACAGTGGAGTCATCTGATGGCAAGGGAAATTCAGAAATAATATGATTACAATGTAATTTAAAATTTATATGACAAATTCACAGAAGTGGTGATAGAGGTTTGTGAATATGTTGGTAACTGTGACTAATCTATCCATTTTTATTTTCTCTTATTTTGTGAGTGTACCTTTCAACAGATTAAAGGGATTATTTCATGATTGGTGCTTATTATTTGTACATTACACTGCAAATTTCCACTACAATATAAAATTTAATTCCTGAACCAGCAAGCGTATTTTTTTTGTGTATAGTGTATAGACAGCCATCTCAGATAATTTTGCCTGGTCATGTGCTTTCAGAAAGAGCCAGCAATTTAAGATGGAACCGCTTTCTGGCAGGCTGTTTCTCCTACTCAACGTAACTGAATGTGTCGCAGTGCGACTTGGAGTGCGACTGGGGGGGGGTGATATCACTCCAACTTGCAGTGCAGCAGTAAAGAGTGATTGAAGTTTATTAGAACACAAGTCACTTGAATGGGGGTAGCTGGGAAACTGGCAATATGTCTAGCTCCATGTCAGATTTCAGAATTGGATATAAAAAAACTGTTCTTTTGAGAATAGGATTTCAGTGCAAAATTCTGCTGGAGCAGCACTATTAACTGATGCATTTTAACTTGACAGTATCCCTTTAAGGGAATATTTCCTACCAGGATGAATTCAGGCATGGCATTACAAATCTAAGGGACAGCAAAAAAGGAAGGTGTAATGCGGGAAACAGTAGTGTTAATGGGAGGTGTGACGAAGCCTTTGCTCTGAGATAAAGAAAGACTTGGGCAGAAACACATGAGAATAGCTGTAGTGAGGTGCATAGAAAGGAAGAGCTTTTTGTGTTAAGAAAAAGTGTTTATAAACATTTATTTTTTATTGTTGACTGTATTTTTGATATGATCTTCCCTTACCTGGCAACAAAAATTATTCTAAGGTTTAGGCTTGACAGAAAATGTGATACTGTAAACACAAACCATTCTCCCAAAAAAGCTCAGCATGGGTATGTTATAACATTAGTGCCAAATCAAGCTACACCAGCTGCTGTTTATTCAGCTTCTAGTTAGATTGCTGACTGCCCAGACTCCAAATAAAGGAATTTGCAAATCCCATCTTCAACTGTTAAATATAATCAAGTACTCAATCATTTGTGTTTGCGTCTTTCTTTCCAGAAAAGTTTGTAGTTTATTTTACATATACATAGCTGCAATATTGCAAAGTCAAAAGAAGAAGCTCTGCAACAAACCGGTACCAATAACCGTTACTGAATGAATTTCCAGTCAAACTACAACTAGACGACAGGGTTTTTATCCTCAATGTTATTCTCAAACTAAAAGTAAACTGGAAAATTTGTAGTTAAATTTAAGAAAAAACCGTTGAAAATGAAATTAAATATTAATATAACTGTGAACCCCTCTGGTGTAATTTTATGTATGTGTATAAAAGAGTTTCACTGGCTTTTACACCACATTATTGTTATTTCCACACTAGTTACTTTTTTTTTTTTTTTACCTCCAGCTTTACTGTCCCACAGCAAAAATAATAATTTCTTTGTGCCATAACCAGAATATCTCCACAGCAAAGGTGGGCATACACCACCAGATTATATAAAGCAAACACAGCACTTGAACTGGGTTCACAAATCTACTTTATAACTAAGTCCAGAACTAAACATACCCATCTTTATTAATACAGCAGAGAAAAACAGCACCTAAAACCTATTTTTATCCGATGTATTAATAAAGATGGATATTTTTAAATTTAAACATCTATTTTGATCGGTGCTTAAACTTTCCTGGTGTGCACTGCTACAGCTGAACACATACACCACCGGAATCACTTGTTTGGTGGATCTGGAAATAACGACCAACAAATCAGGCTGATCCAGTCGCCGGCTCTTATGACCTAATGCGGCCTGTCATATGAGGCAGATGAGCAGCATCAATTTGCTACTGTCGTCCCCATCTGACAGGACTTTCAAAGCCGGCGGATTCATTTTTCACCATATATTAGGCAGCCAGACCAATCAGAGGATCCCAAATAATAGGCCATTATATACACCAGGGATCCCCAACCTTTTTTGCTCGTGAGTCACATTTAAATGTAAAAAAAAAAAGAGTTGGAGAGCAACACAAGCATGAAAAAGTCCATGTGGATGTCAAATAAGAGCTCTGATTGGCTTTTTGGTAGCCCCTATATGGACTGGCAGCCTACAGGAGAGAATGTTTGGCAGGACATCTGTTTTTTATGCAACCAAAACTTGCCTCTAAGCCAGTAATTAAAAAATAAGCACCTGCTTTGAGGCCACTGGGAGCAACATCCAAGGGGTTGGAGAGCAACATGTTGCTCGCGAGCTACTGGTTGGGGATCACTGGTATACAACATAATATTAAGAGATAAATACTGTAGTACCAGTGCATAACATTTAAATGTAATTCAATTTCCCAAGTATCCAAAAGAAACAGTATACAAAAGGACAAGGGATCTAAAGACATCACATATCTGGAAGGCCATACTAGTGTCTTACTATAAGCAGCAGTTTCTGAAATACACGTTGGATTGAATGTGACAAAGTATTAAAAATGGAAGGCATCACACTCTGCAATGGAAAGAGACCTGATCTAAAAAGTAAGTCTAGAAGGGAAATATGATTGTCGCAAAACATTGCTGAATGAAGAGGATATTCATAAACCACGGGGTTCGTTTAAATGAAAGCTATAGACCAATAATAAAAAGGCTTCAAAGTGCAACTCAATGAATGCTGAGATCTGTGAGATTAAATTCAAGACAGTCTAACAGCAGCTGTTTGTAATTAAGGAGTAAAAGCAGTGGCGTAACCACCAGGGGAGCAGAAGGTGTAATTGCACCAGGGTCCGCTCCCTCTTGGGGCCCATGGGAGAGGTTACAAGAACTCCAATGTGCAATTCATAGGGGGAGAGCCTGACAGGGGGGCCCGGGTGCTAATCCTGCACCAGGGCCCATCAGCGAGAAGTTACGGCACCGAGTAAAAGTTAAAGGCTATGGGCACACAGGTTGTTGTCAGTCTGGTTATTTTTGCAGACAGAGAAGCAGATTTGCTCAGTGCCCCTAGTCCAGGGGTCCCCAACCTTTTTTTTACCAGTGAACCACATTCAATAAATAGAGTTGGGGAGCAACACAAGCATGAAAAAAGCCCTTGGGGTGCCAAATAAGGGCTGTAATTGGATATTTGGTATCATCTATGTAGACTGGCAGCCTACAGGAGGCTCTGCTTGGCACTATACTTAGTTTTTATGCAATTAAAACTTGCTTCCAAGCCTGGAATTCAAAAATAAGCACCTGCCTTGAGGACACCGAGAGCAACATCCAAGGGGTTGGAGAGCAACATGTTGCTCACGAGCTACTGGCTGGGTATCACTGCCCTAGTCCATTGAGTTGAAATCGATCAGCCTGTGTGTGGTCACACACGGGCGGAAGTTAGCCTAAAAATTTACCTCAGCTTCAGCTCCTGTGTGTGTGACTGCACACAGGCTGATCAGATTCAAATGGAGTAGGGGCACTGAGCAGATCTGCTTCTCTCAGCCTGCAATACACATCTGACCAGAGCCAACGGCCTTGTGTGCCCATAGCCTAAGAAGTACACAACTCGCACTGCACACACAATCTCTCCATCCGTTTCCTATTCCAGTAATCTCTCACAAAAATGAAGTAACTTCGGACTGTTTCTTAAAAGTGACCAGAATTCTATTTTGCAGTATCATGGAGTCCTAATTCTCAGTACAGGTTTGGGATCTATTAACCAGAATGCTTCGGACCTGGCATTTTACAGATAATGGACCTCTCCGTAGTTTGGATAATCATACCTTAATTCCATTCATTTAAAAATGAAATAATTTTGGATAATTTTTGATAACTTAGTTTGGATCAAGTACAAGGTACTGTTTTATTGCTACAGAGAAAAAGAAAATTTTTTTAAAATTATGTGGACAAAATGGAGTCTATGGGAGACAGCATTTCTGTAATTCAGAGCTTTCTGGATAGCAGGTTTCCGGTTAATGGGTCCCACACCTGCAGATGGAAAAAGTTGTTCTAAGGAAAGCAAAAATATGGTCATTAAAGGGCAAAGAAAGGCATAAAATCCCATTTTTAGTTTCTTTAATGAAAAAGAAATCTATCTCCAATATACTTTAATTAAAAAATGTGTACCATTTTTATAAGGAACCTGACTGTAGGCAGTGAAATTCTCCCTTCATTTAGTGCTGTGGATAGGAATTGTCACACAGTCCCAAACTTCTGGCAGGGAAACAATCAAGCCCTTGCCTTACTTACCAGCCATGCAGAAATCAAGCAGCTTTGTTTTTTGATAATTTATGATGATCCCTAAGAAGCCCAGACCACACTGAGCATGTGTATGTAGTCTAGTCTTGCAAAGATGTATAACAAAGTTACAAGATGACAGCCCCTTGTGGCCAACTTTGAAAGCATGAATAATTTGTTTGATTAGGCTTGTGGTGCAGTAAGTGCAGGTTTATGTTTAGTATACAAAATACAGCATTTCTAGCCTTAATCTATTTTAGACTTTCCTTGCCCTTTAGGGCTAGGCCAGACGGGGAGATTCGGGGGCATTTTGTCGCCTGGCGACTTCTTGCCGCGACTTGTAGCCCCCGAACCTCCCCAAATAGCCACTTACCTAAGCGCACCGGCGTTGCTTGAAAACGCCGGCGCATATCCACACGGAGCGGCGCGCTTTTTGAAATTGCTCCAAATTGCCTCGCCAGGCAATTCGGAGCAATTTCAGAAAGCGCGCCGCTCCGTGTGGATACGCGCCGGCGTTTTCAAGCAACGCCGGTGCGCTTAGGTAAGTGGCTATTCGGGGAGGTTCGGGGGCTACAAGTCGCGGCGAGAAGTCGCCAGGCGATAAAATGCCCCTGAATCTCCCCGTCTGGCCTTAGCCTTAAAGACCTGTTCAGATTTCTCCCTTACAGTGCTGGTTATGTGAATAGACAAAAGAATTTAGATTTGTAAGTATTAAGGTTTTTGTGTTACGAAATGTCACACAGCTGGACCCTGCATGAAAGACAGCATTTTAATAAAAAGATTTAAATGAACAGATTTTAATAAATAGATTGTGACAGTTTGGGTGTAACAAGGGCTCTTAATGCACACTGGTGATAGGCGCCTATCTCTACAGCTTTTCATTGCATACCTTGAATATCATACACACCCTACTTTTTTTCATCGGTTATAAACTTTCCATTGTTTATGGACTTTATTTCAAAACTAGAACTCTACAAACCACAAATAAAGCTGCCTCTGATGTCAACATCCCTTCAAATTGGTGTACAGTTATGGGATCTATTAATCTTATGTGACCTGTTAATATCTAAAATTTTTGGTACCTGGGGTTTCCTTGATAAGGGATCCTCCCTTAATTCTCTAGCTCTCTCTAACAAAAATAAATAAACATTAAGGGGCCTATTTATAATTGCTCAAGCTTTCTGGCTTTATTAACCATCAAGGAAATCTGTTGTTAGCTCTTTACTGCTGGAGTTTTCCTTCATTACAAAAACCACTTTGGGGACAATTCAGAAATTACGGAGCTATCTGGCCAGATACCAAGGGTGAGTAATAAAATAGTAACAGTGCATAATATTTATATGTAATGCATTTTCAATTTTCCAAGTATCCAGAAGAAAAGAACGGTTTCACAAATGTCATGCAACACTTTATACTTTTCATCAGCTCTGAAGAGTAACATTAATTTGAGTTTTATGAGTTATTATCTTAAACAGATTATTCCTGACAGTGTTGCCCAGAAAAGCCGTAAGCTAAATCCTATTATTTTGTAATAACACTGAGCATGTTAAAGGGGTGGTTCACCTTTGATATAAATTGTATGCTATCATTATGTTTAGTCTAATAAATCTTTGCTCAGCTCACCCTGAACCTTATTTATAAATAAACCACTTTTAAAACAATAATTTATTACCCTATACAAGGTTGTTCAGCTGCTCTCCTTTCCCCATGGCAAAATCAGTAGGCGTGTTTCAAAACTGCCTTTGAACCCTCCCCATTCTCTGCATCACAACATCTGTCTCAACCCTGTTGCCCTTAATGCTCTGCTATTCATTGGCGCTTAGTCCCACCCTCAGTGCTTGCCACCAGAAGCATCCAATCCCCATACTGCATTTTAGGCTATCCTCACTGTCAGGTACGCTTTCTCCTAAGTCATTTCAGTCACACATCTGAAAAAAAGCTATATTCAGACCTCCGTCCTTTCTGTTCATATCTCTTCCCTCCTGTCTCAATTCTCCGTCCTCCTTCATTACCCCCTGAGACCTCATAAATCAGACCTCAGACTTCACCCCTCTCTTCTCAGACCTCATAAATCAGCTCTCATCTCACAATTGCTAGAGTTGCTGGAGCATGCGCAATAAAAGAATTAACCCTATGATGCCCTCATTGTGAGTGACGTTATCTGCACTGGCCGATCCCGTCTGAAAGAGCCAGCTTGAGGAGAATCTAATGCAGTGGAGTGGCATTTTGCGGGTCTGTTTTCTCTGCAACCAATAACTTTAGGTAATGAATATAAATTAGTAAAACACTTGGTATGTGCCCAGAAATTACTTTATAAGTTTTGTTACAAAGGTGAACCACCCCTTTAAAACACAAGTAGGACAGCAATGACTAGACTGTTCTGCAAGTTCTGGCAATTGCTATTGAAATTACTGTGGAATGATCCTGTTTTGTTTCCCTACACCAAAACAGTATATTTATAAAGTGAATGTAAAGCCACCAGTAGAATAATGCATGGAAAGTCATGAAAGAGCAGAGAGAAGCCAGAAAGATAGACAAGTTTCATACAATGTTTTACTACCGCTTACATTTTAGTACTTCAGTTATGGGAGCCATTATCTGGAAATCCTTTATCCGGAAAGATCCAAATTACAGAATGGCCATCTCCCACAGACTCCATTTTATAAAAATAATCCAAATTTAAGTGTTCACTTTTTCTCTGTAAGGGCAAGGCCAGACGGGGAGATTCGGGGGGAGAGCTGTCGCCTGGCGACTTCTCGCCGCATCTCCCCGAATAGCTAGTCAGCGCTGTGCACTCGCTAGGCGTAAAGTCGCCTGCGCTTGTTCACATGCAACGGGCGCGATTTTAAAAGTCGCTCAAAATTGCCTCGTGAAATGATGGACTGCTTCTAATTTATATTTCCCTGCATGTTTGGCTAATAAAAAGAAACAAAATGTAGAAATGTACCTATAAATATAGGACTGTACAATGTTCTAATGATTTGTTTACGCAGTAAAAGCAGAGTTAATAAGAGGAATAATTTACTTCCTGTTGTAAAATATAAGGATATTAGAAGTTAAGCAATTCATCAACCATAGAAGGACACAAAGCTGCAAGTTATTTTCTTTTTTACAGGTTAGCAAACTGGCATTATACTTTTTATGTACATACAGTGTATAGTCAAAATCATGAAAGCACCTAACCAAGTACCAAAAAGGGCAAATTGCATCTAGGGTTGCCACCTTTTCCTGAAAAAAATACCGGCCTTGCTATATATTTATCTTTTTTCCTATTAATAACATCGGGATCAACCATAAAAAATACAAGCCAGGCCGGTAAAATACCAGCCAGGTGGCAACCCTAATTGCATCACGTGGTGAGTGAGTGAATTTAGCAACAGAGGAAGACTAACACGGATAGACCGATAATAGCTAAATAAAGTTTAAGAGAGATAATGTAAGGGGAAGCTCTCATCAGAACACGCTGTTCAATTCAATGAGCAAGGAAATCTTGTACTGCGACATGTATTTCAGTGAGCAAAACTGGATGATATCCAGCAGAAAATTGCCTGCAAAAGCGCACATATGGAAAATAAAAGGCTTTTTTTTAAATGTCCTGTGAGTTGATGTGAATACAACAAACGTACTACCAGACCTTAGTAACAAATTGGAAAAGAGCTAACTGTTTAAAAGGTTACTCTGACTACATTAGAGTACAGAGAACAGAAATAAAACAGACAACCTTCTTCAACTGTATATAACCCTACTCCACATTGTTTTATCCCAGCAAAACAGAAGGCATCAGCACTAATTTCTAATTGCTGTTCTTAAAGGCTGGTTCACTTTCAAGTTAACTTTCAGTATGTTATAGAATGGCCAATTCTAAACAACTTTTCAACAGGTCTTCATTATTTTTTTTTTGTTTTACAGTTATATAATTATTTGCCTCCTTCTTCTGACTTCTAACTTTTGCCAGCTTTTAAACTGGGGTCACTGAGCTCATATAAAAACAAAAGCTCTGTAAGAATACACATTAAGGCTGGGGACAGACAGGGAGCGCTGTGCACACGCGGCGGGGCGATTTCCGGAATCGCCCGAAGTTTCCTCACGAAGTAACTTCGGGCTATTCCGGAAATCGCCCCGCTGCGTGTGCACAGCGCTGGCGCTTTGTCATTTAAACTAGCGACGGACAGGGAGAAGGAAGTTCGGGGAGATTGTCGCCTGCTATTAAACGCCAGGCGACAGAATCTCCCCGAATCTCCCTGTCTGTCCCCAGCCTTAGGGTAGAGAGACACAGTGCTATTAAGGGGAGATTAGTGGCATGGCGAGAAACTGCCTCTTCCTCGGGCGACTAATCTCTCCAAATTGCCTCCCTGCCAGCTAGAATCTAAATCGGGATGGCACTCTGACCGCTTCATTTTCCGAAGTTGTCTGAAATTGCCTCACGAGGTAACTTTGGAAAATGAAGCGCTCCAAGAGCGATCCTGCCAGCGATTTAGATTCTAGCCGGTGGGCGGCAGTTCAGGGAGATTACCGGTAGTCGTCCGAGGAAGAAGCGATTGCCAGACGACTAATCTCCCCCAAATACAAAGTCCACAGCACCGCAGCACACTGACTTTCAATTCAAATCAAGTAGAAAAAGGCAACGTTTCAGGCCTCTCCGGGCCCTTTGTCAAGCTTATACTCTTACACAATACTCTGTTAAATAGCTATAAGTGAGGGTGGGGAAAGGTCCAGGGAAGTGTTCCCCCAAATAGTACTGTGTGCCTCTACCCTTATGGTTACTGCTTTTTTTTTTTTTTTTTTTTTTTTTTTTTTTTTTTTTTTTTTTTTTTTTTTTAATATTCCAGTTTCTTATACAAGGTATGGTTGGTAGGGTAATTTTGAACCTAGCAATCAGATTGCTTAAACTACAAAATGGAGATTTGCTGAATAAAAAAGCTAAATAAGTCAAATATTACAAACAATAAAAAATGAAAACCAGTTACAAATTGTCTCTACATCTCCCTCTACATCATACTAAAAGCTACCCCAAATGTGAACAACCCCTTTAATAAAGGAACAAATTTATTTTATGGAATACATTTTCTGTCCGCTTACGCTTTAGATGTTGGCACAGAAGACTACCCATTTATAACCCACTTGGCACTGTGGGGCAAAATATGTTTGTTTTTTATAATGGAGTAGGTTTCGCTAAAATCAACAGCCTTTGAGCCTTTCAGCAGAACAAAAACCTGTTTTGTGTTGTCTGTCATCACGCTGATCTCCATATGCGCACATTAGATGAGTGAGCATATTATTTTTCATTGCTAGGACTCACCCTTTGGAGTGTTAGGCAGGTAAGAGTGCTCCACTTTGATTGGTCAGACAATATGCCCTGGAACAGCATCACTGACCAGGATGCCAGAACGAATGAAATAGATCAAAGCCCAGGTTTTATTTTCAATAATGCTTATTCACTTTCATTTTTAAAGCGAGATGGAATTTTTTCTTCATGCACAGGTTTTCAGTTGCTTGGTAATATGAATGGTTCTTACGTAATGGAAAGGAAGTAGAAATTTTTTTTATATTATACAATGATGATAATATTGATGATGATAATCTTGCCTGATCATAGATAAAAATTATTTTGTTATGTCATTTTCTTATGAGTGGGAGTAGTTGTGAAAGAATGTAGAATGCTTGTGCGACTTTACCATAACTTTTTCTTTGCACATCCCCAGAGATATTATGGTTTTACTCTGCCAGAAAAACACTGCAAAGTATTTGTTGCCAAATAGGTAATTATCAATATAATGGCCAGCTTTAAGCTGTACAGTATTTTTTTTCTAATTATCCAAGTCTGTAATTTTTTTATCAAACTGGCAGACCAGAAGTCTGTAACACAGGCCCCCACCTGATCAGTCGCTACAACCACATTAGAGCTTATCACCTGAACTGCCCAGCACATGTCACCAAAAACTTGCCGTCATGGCCTGACAGCGAGGATAAACACTTAGGGGCAGATTTACAAAATTCACATGAATGATTTGAAATTTGATAAAATTTTCAAAAAGATTCGAATTTTCGAATCTTTAAATTTTTATTCCACTGCCTAGTTCGCCAGATTAAACCTACCAAATTGCTATCAATTGAAATTTTTTTATTCGATCGAATTGCGGTAGAAACTTTCAAATTTGATATTCGAATTTAAAGGTTTCAAAATCGACCACAATTCGATTGGTCGAATTCAAGGCCCTCGAATTCGACCGATAGTAAATCTGCCCCTTAGTATTAATGTATTAATCAGTTGGCTTATTACCAAATAATCAAAGAATTCACCCCATAAGCGCCCCTTTACATTAACAACGTTTTTGCCAGAAAAAGACAAACCTTTGTTTACACAAATCAAATAATATCTGAGAGCAGCTGATACAGCAAGACTGATTAATAATCAGAATATACAGACTGCACTGGGCCATGTGTGGTCATGTAATCTAATGTGGATTTTATAGTTTTTGTATTGTTTAATAAAAACTTTCTCCAACTCTGCAGAACCAGTTGCTGCAGCAAAATAATCCTCCAAATAGAATCACAGTTTATCTGTTTAAATGTGGATCCACAATCTTTGTCCCTGTAGCTGGAGATGGAAACAATAAAGGGGATGTAAAGGCAAAAATAAAATCCAATACAAATCTCTACACAATCGCCAACTGCAAGCTGCTGGAGTTGTGCATGGCTGGGAAGTAAAGTGGGGGCTCCCCCTGCTGTTCATTAGTATGATTGTTTCCCTGCAGAGCAGTTAGGGACTAAAAATTGACAACTGACAATTCCTATCCACAGCAGTAAATGAAGGGAGAATTTCTCTGCATACAGTTTGGATTCTTATAAAAACAGTACAACATTTTTGGAGATAAATTTCTTTATCATTAAAGAAAGTAAAAAAATGTTTTGCCTTTACATGCCCTATAATATTTATGATGATCTATGTCTAATTGAAGCAATTGTGGGTCCTGATGTCAGGTCCCCTGATATTATTAAAACTAAAGGTCATCTAATAAAATCAATTGCCACAATTATTTCCAAGGCAAGAAATGTATAGATTTTTGCATTAATGCCTAGAGCTACTCTAGACCTGGTTAGTTGTCATGAGAGTCACTGCCACCCAATTAATAAATGCCATCTACAAGAATACAGGGCTGTCACTTTAAGCTGTTCAGGAATCAGCCTACATATTGTAGAAACAAGAACAGTATGTGCAGGACCAGTGTGACTAAAAGCAGGGCCAGGTTCATAGAGTTTACCACCCTTGAATAAGAAGGCTTGTTGAATGAATATACTTTTCTAATTTAGCATAGCAAATAACTTTTATACCCCTCCCCCCATTTGTAATAAATGTCACAAAATTTGCCCAGGTGCAGCAACCCATAGCAATCAAGTGACCAGTAAATGCTACCTGTGGACTGATTGCTATAGGTGATTAGACCTGTAAAAAAAAAAAAAGCAGATAACCATTATTTGCCAACACACTGTATAAAAAATAACCGAATCTTGGCACTGATCGTCACAGTGGGGTAATCTATGGAGGAAACCCTCTCCCAAAAACATGCAGAAACAAACCTGTGCACCACCAATGTCACTTCACTGTTCCGATTGGGTTCTTGGTACCAAAAAGCAGATATTAGCCACCTGCAGACTATGTGGGGCCAAATAAACCAACATCTGCCCCCGTATTTGCCAAAAATCAGGAAGGTTTAAAAATTCTGTGGGACAAGGAAGAATCACCCCATTAATAAGCCCTCTCCAAAAGCATCTGCATAGACCACTATTATGACATGATCATTGGTCTGTGAACCAAATGGTTGGATCTAAATTGGCTCATTACATAGGGATCATTGTGTCAATACCAATAAAATATATAGACCACCATGCATTCTTAAGGATTGCACAAAGCTGGCATGAACATGCAGGGCAAGCACCTTCTTAAATTGTGTAATCAAGTTAAAATTTTGCCCTACTCTGATAAGTTGATTTATTTATAGATAGGCCATTTATGGTGGTCTTTTTCTGGTCTGACTGCACCTTTACAGAAATATAAACTACCTTTGGAAAATTGTACCCTAGAGAGGCATTTTATGAACATTTTCTGTACGTTTTCTCTCTCTCACTCTGTTGCCTAGTGTTATGTAATGACGTTTCAGTTTCCATGGAAGTGTAATACTTAGGGTGGTATGGCTCTCATGTAAAATATTCACTTAAAGTAGACCTACCTGGTAAACTTTGGCTATCCGTGGCATATAGAGCTCCTATACACTTTCCCATGTACAGCAGCCCAATTATTAGCAGATGAAAAGAACCACACATAGTACAATAAAGTTGCCTAACTACACTTTTTCATAACTGATAATCACGGATCCACGCCAAGTTTCTGAAAGGATATGGACACCTAGGCAGATTAAAGTAGATTAATTTAAAGGACTAAGAGCCTGCACTCTGTTATTAATAGAGTGACTCTTTAACGGTTTTAAATGTTTACATTAAAGCTGGCCATAGCCGTAACAATTACGATCTTTCTTGGAAAAGATCTTTCCAAGAAAAATTTTTGTTTCAATACACAGGTGAAGAGCAGAATCGTCAGATATACGGGTAGAAACAATAGAATTCTACCTGTATATGACAATTCAGCACAAACAACAGCCGACGTTCGTGTGCCTTCAAAGGCATCCAATTAAAGTTTTCCATCCAGCCCGATAGACTAGATGACGGTTATCCAAGTCTTCTGCTGATATCGGGTCAGCTAGTTTCCCATCATACATGATCCGAATATCGTACGAAAATGAGATTTGTACGATATTATCTGTGCGTCTATGGCCACCTTTAGTTGATACATTTATTATCTTTATCCTGCCGAGCAGAATCCCTGAGTTCCATTAAAGGCAGTTGTTAGAATTGATACAATAGTTGCTAATGTTCCACACATACTGCTGAGAAATGTATAAACTAATTATATGAACTAATTGTAGCAAATAGTAACAGTTCAGAATCTGCTCCTGCATCACCGAGATGCCAGACTGAAAGACCAGAAAGGAACATTAAACTGTTTTGGGGGGAAACTGTACAAAAAAAAAAAAAGA
>CM044434.1:114454667-114466775 GCA_024363595.1 Xenopus borealis | reverse complement strand
AAAAAAAAAAAAAAGAGCAACTGAAAAAAAGCCTTTGTTATAGTGAACAATATAAAAACAACTGAACTGGAAAAAAAAGTGTTTCAAAAGGTGAACAACTCCTTTTATACAGCCAACAGCTGCAAGCTATTTTGCTCTACATAGAAGCTTTATTGATATTTGTAAATGGGTCCCTTACTGAAGAAGCCATTATGAACTGTATATCCAGCCAGGCAAATGAGGACATTTAAAAGAAAAACAATGAAGCCTGCTGGAACTGGAAACATCTGAGGTGAGGCAAGTGACTGAGCTCCTAATGCTTTAGCTTTATAATATGAAAGAAATAATATAAAGTTGTAAGCATGTTTCCGAAGCACTTGTCATTTGCAGCTTTGATTTGCGAGTGTGTCTGTACCCTTGAACTTTCACTTAGAAGACTGCTACTACCTACAGACAGACAGAGTGTACAAGGTATTTCAGGAACACTGAGCCTGGGCTCTATTAGTCAATTATTCTTAACCAAACACAGCAAATGAAGCTCCAATCCAAACAGATTTACATACAACAGTTAACATTTAAAGGATGAATTAAACATTGGGTTTTTTTTTTTTTTTAAATTACCAGTAGAATTCTCCTTTCACAGCATAAACTTGGTCACAAACAACGTTACTGGGCCTTCATTGTGAGGGGTGCTGTACTCTGCTCATAAGTTTACCCTGGCAGAATTTAGGATTTTTTAACAAACTTTCAGAGAATATGAATGATAACACAAAACTTCTTTCACTCATGGTTAGTGGTTGGCTGAAGCCATTTATTGTCAATCAACTGTGTTTACTCTTTTTAAATCACAATCACTACACAATCTACCCAAATGACCCTGATGAAAAGTTTGCATACTTTAATATAGAAGTGGAAATTGGAAATTCTGTTGAAACCAAACCAAATAAACTAAAAATTTCAGCCACAACTGCCATAAAAATTGGTTGGGATGCAAGTAAACCCCACAAATAACTTCAGGTGAAATACCAGATTCTATGAAAAAATGTGGTGTGGCTGTTTCAAGATGCACAATAAGGAGGAACTTAAAGAAAGATGGGCTGCATGGTCAAGTTGCTAGAAGAAAGCCATTACTATGCAAATGCCTCAAAGTATCCCGCTTACAATATGCCAAACAGCACAGAGACAAGCCTCAAACCTTCTGGCACAAAGTTATTTGCAGCGATGAGACTAAAATTTAACTTTTTGGCCACAACCATAAACGCTACATTTGGAGAGGAGTCAACAAGGCCTATGATGAAAGGTACACCATTCCTACTGTGAAACATGGTAATGTATCACTGATATTTTGGGGATGTGTGAGCTACAAAGGCACAAAATTAAAGCAGTAAATTATCAAAAAATACTGGAGGAAAATTTGCACTCATCAGCCCGGTAGCTGTGCATGGGACATACTTGGACATTCCAACATGACAATGATCCAAAACACAAGGTCAAGTCGACTTGTCATTCGCTACAGCAAAATAAAGTGAAGGTTCTGGAGTGGCCATCTCAGTCTCCTGACCTCAATATCATTGAGCCACTCTGGGGAGACCTCATGCAAGACAGCCCAAGAATTTACGGGAACTGGAGGCTTTTTGCCAGGAAGAATGGGCAGCTTTACCTTTGTCTGAGACAATAAAGAGCCTCATCCATAACTACCACAAAAGACTTCAAGCTGTCTTTGATGTTAAAGGGGGCAATACACAGTATTAAGAACTGGGGTATGTAAACTTTTGATCAGGGTCATTTGGGTAATTTGTGTAGTGATTATGATTTAAAAAGAGTAAACACAGTTGTTTGACAATAAATGGCTTCAGCCAAACACTAACCATGAGTGAAAGAAAAGTTTTTATGTTATCATTCATATTCTCTGAAAAATGGTTAAGTAATCAAAAATTCTGCCAGGGTATGTAAATTTATGAGCACAACTGTATACCAAGTACTGTTTATCACATCACAGGTTATAAGGATATAGTTTACAAGTTGTTTTCTGTATTATATGGTCAATGCAGAAAACTGCCTAAAGATACTATAATGCTAAGGGGCAGATTTACTAAATTCACATGAAGGATTCGAAGTTCGATCGAATTTTCAAAAAGATTAGAATTTTCGAATGTTTTTGACCACTTCGACCAGTGAATTTTGAAAATTCGATCAAATCTAATGATTCAAATAAAAATCTACTGTATTTGAATATTCAGCTATTCGACTGTCGAAGTACTTCTCATTTAAATTTTTATTCGCCAGATCAAAGCTACCAAATTGGGTTTCATTACATTTGATTGAATATAAAAACTTTGATTGAATGGTTAAAATCGTTCGATGTGAACGATTTTAATCGATCAAATTTTTTCTATTCGATCGTTCGACCAATCGAATTGCGGTAAAATCCTTCGAAGTCGATATTCAAAGGATTTTACTTCCCAGACTATTCCCATGGTCGAATTTGAGGGTTTTTTTTAACCCTCAAATTCGACCCTTAGTAAATTTGCCCCCAAGTGTACACCCTTTAATACTTTATGGAAGCTCAATCCTCTTCAAAAAACTTGGATTTAGGTTACTCAAGAAATAGGCCAATAAAAGACATTTTCTCTTTTTATACATAGCAAGTTCAGTTAGCTTCATACATTATCAAACTGTAAGCAGAATCCTCCCATTTCAGGCTTACTGTAGAGGACATCCGTTTTCTTTCTCAGTAATATCAGTAGTTTGCTACTTTGTATTTTCCTTTAGTGCTGACAAACGTCCCGTCCCAGTCCCTGCCATTGAAATATTGTAACCAACACAAGATGAGATGGTGTTAATTAGGTCATGTGTTGTGTTGGCCGTGCGACAAATGTCATCCATTTTCATTTTGTCACAATCACGCCAAACAAATGCCTGCTCAAGGCTACTGCATTTCCGGTTTGTTTCTTACTGCTACAGAATTCAATTACAATTTTATTTTAAGTATTTATGCATGCACCTCTGTATAGTTTTCCATGCACAGCATTCGAAGCATCCTGATGATTAAAGGAAAACTATACCCCCAAACAATGTAGGTCTCTATAAAATTATAATGCATTAAAGGGCAAGGAAAGTGTAAAATAGAATAAGGCTAGAAATGCTGTATTTTGTATACTAAACATAAACATGAACTTACTGCACCACAAGCCTAATAAAACAAATGATTCATGCTTTCAAAGTTGGCCACAGGGGGCTGTCATCTTGTAACTTTGTTATACATCTTTGCAAGACCAAGACTGTGCACATGCTCAGTGTGATCTGGGCTTCTTAGGGGTCGTCATAAATGATAAAAAAAACAAAAGCTGCTCGAGTTCTGCATGGCCGGGAAGTAAGGCGGGGGCTCCCCCTGCTGTTCATAAGTATGATTATTTCCCTGCCAGAAGTTAGGGATCGTCTGAAAATTCCTATCCACAGCACTAAATGAAGGGAGAATTTCACTGCATACAGTCAGGTTTCTTATAAAAACGGTACACATTTTTTAATTGAAGTATATTGAGATAGATTTCTTTTTCATTTAAGAAAGTAAAAATGGGATTTTATTTCTTTGACTTTCCTTGCCCTTTAAACAGCTCATTTGTAAAACCCTAATCATTGTAAATAAACCATTTTCATAGTAATACAATTTTTTAGTAGTATATACCCTTGGGTAATCATAAATAGAAAATTGCCATTTTAAAAAGTAAGGGCAAATGCACTTATATATAGGGATGCACCGAATCCCTGAATCCCCCGAGAAAGATTCGACCGAATACCGAACCCTAATTTTTTTTTACTTCCTTGTTTTGTGACAAAAAGTCATGCAATTCCACTCCCCTAATTTGCATATGCAAATTAGGGTTCGGATATGGTTCGGTTGGCCAGAATTGTTTAGCCGAATACTGCTGAAAAAGGTAGAATCCTAGATGAATCCTGGATACACCGCATCCCGGATTCAGCCTTTTTCAGCAGGATTCAGATTTGGCTGAATCCTTCTCCCCCGCCAAACTGAACCCAAATTTGCATATGCAAATTAGGGGCGGGGAGGGAAATCGCATGACTTTTTGTCACAAAACAAGTAAAAAAAATTTTCCTTCCCACCCCTAATTTGCATATGCAAATTAGGATTCGGATTTGGCTGAATCTTTTACAAGTTTGGCAAGATTAATAATTAATAATATTAATAATATATTAATATGCCACTTAATATGAAGTAATTAAAAAGTATTCATAGATTTCCTTTAATACTACAATATTTTCTCAGATGATATTGGTTAAGACTCTCTCCGATTTGTATTACTGTACCACAGCTGGTTACTGCACTGAACTGGGCAGCATAAAGGAATCAGGTGGGCAGACAAGAGGCTGCTTAGGGCTTTAGGGCTCCATAATAAAAGCTTCTCAGAGGCTTTAATACCTTTTAAATATTTTACAATAGGAACAACACTATTACTTTGGATATTACTAGTGATATTATTCTAAACAAAAGAGATTAGTTAAACCAGCAGCATAGCAATTCCCTCATGTTCAGGGGTTAGTACATATTTCCCCACACTGTAATGTAATGAATATGCAGTCTGAATTCAGGGGTCCAGCTGGACACACAAACAGGGAACATTGCATTTATATGCAACACACACAGTCATCATCGTTTATTTACATAGCGCCAGCAAGTAAAGTATCACTTTACATTGATTTATAAAAAAACAGGGGTCTTACAATAATTTAATAAACAAGGGTTATAGAGTAAAAATAGGATCAGATGTCCCTACCCGCAAGAGAGCACACGTTTGTGATGCCCACACCGTCTAACTACAATAAAGCCTTTTAAACCACAAGTAACACACTCAGGTACCCAATACTCCCTTCTAGGCTGTGCACTAGTGCAAACAAATTTTGAGGCCAGTTCACACAATAAATTGTGGTGCGCACTAAAAATGTTGTCTTCGAACACAATTTTTGAACTGCGCATACAGGTTTCGAAAGCGTGCACACAGCCAAGAGCAAGTTAGAGGAAACGTTGCAGGTGCCATATTTGCATAAAAGAATTATTCTGACATGCATCGCACTGTAGTAAATGCTAAAATTAATTATCATATTACACATTATCAGCAGCAGCTATAGTGGCTTCCTGGGCCTAGGGTCTCTAGCCATCGATACCCCTCCTGTTTTTGGACCTTTTGGGTTCACATTCAACTATTCAGGCCAACATTTGATTTCTCCAGGCCTTGTTCTTAAAGGGGTTGTTCACCTTTGAGTTAACTCTTAGTATAATGTAGAGAGCGATATTCTGAGACAATTTGCAATTGGTTTTAATTTTTAATTATTTGTGGTTTTTTAGATATTTAGCTTTTCATTCAGGAGCTCTCTTTTTTGCAGTGTCAGCAATTTGGTTTCTAGGGTACTAATTACCCAAGCAACCTTGCATGGATTTGAATAAGAGACTGGAATATGAATAGGAGAGGGACTGAATAGAATGATAAGTAATAAAAATCAACAATAACAATACATGTGTAGCCTTACAGAGCATTTGTTTTTAGATGGTGTCAGTGACCCCCATTTGAAAGCTGCAAAGAAACAGAAGAAAATTGCAAATAATTAAAAAACTATGAAAAATAAACAATGAACACCAATTGAAATGTTTCTTAGAATTGGCCCTTCTACAATATATCAAAAGTTAACTTGAAGGTGAACCACCCCTTTAAAGAAGAAGGAAATCTATGGTGGAAGATTATTGCCAACTGATTAGCCACAATAATGTAAGCTAGGATGCTACATTTATTCTGTAGAATGCTGGACCATAGCAGCTGCCATAATAGCTTGGTGTGACATCACTTCCTGCCTCAGTCTCTCCTTGCGGTCACATAGCTTTGGGCTCAGATTACAGCAGGGAGAGGAGGAAGTGTGAAGAATGAACTGAGCATGCTCAACCATACCCTGGAGGTTTAAACTGAAAGAAGGAAGTCTGATACAGAAGCCCGTGTGTACACAATAGAAGGAAAGAAATGCTCTGTTTCTTTTGACAGTGGACACAGAGCAGCATAACTTTGAGGGGTTACTAGTGTATTTATATAGACCTTTCTGAAAAAGCTTACAACCCTACCTAGAACCCCCCCCACCCATGGCGAGTTTTCTCAACGGATGACCTGCCTGTATAATTTTATCTCCTTCATGAAATAACGTCTTACAAGCAGTTCCTAAGCAGAATTACATTTGCTAGCAAGGTCCTTCAAAGGCCCAAGGGTTAAATAAAAAATGTGGCTGAAATTAATTTGGCCATCCAAAATAGGGCCTGAGGTTGAAATTAACGGCGCACACACTGTCATTTCAGGCAGCCTGGCCATCCAAACTAAAGGGCCAAATTGAGTTTGCAAAGCTTAACTTGCAAGCTCAGTAAGACTGGCTGCCAACATAGTTACATCAAATTTAATAATCCTTACGAGTGCCAAGAGAATAAGAAAATGGTTGTGATTCTCTGTACAGCATTATATTTTTTCAAAGGTATTATTCCTAAAGACAAAGTATTAGGCGCCCAGTCTATTAAAATAAAACAAAATAATGTTGAGGTCTCACCTGTCTTGGGCTACTGGCCCTGAAAACATGGCATGCCATCTCAGATTCCGGGTTGTCAGGCTGAGTCTTAATCAGGTAGGAAAAATATGAAGGATCTTGGCTATTGTGGATGAAGCGGGATATATGCTGTGCTTTGTGCTCAAAGATGAAGACTGCACTGTTGGCATTGGCGCCATTGAGAGCTGGCACACAGCGGAGGTGAGGGGTAACCAACATGAGATTGACTTCTCTGCAAGGAGCAGCACATCCAGGAGGGTCTTGTCTCTCTGCCCGTCTGCGGATCTCAGCCACGAGCCACGGAAGCATTGGCAAGGTAGTCCGACGGTCGAGGGAAGACCAGCCAATGTACCACAGGCGGAATCCTTTCTCCTCTTTGGGCGCCACGTCTGGCAGAGTATTTAACTCCAGCAGAGGGTGGCACAGGTCTGCTGAACTTTTTCGCTCCATGGCTACTTATTTGCCTTTAAAAAGAAAATAAAGAAAGTATTCCCTTAATTAAAAAAACAAGCAAAGCCTAACAGGGGGGAGAGCCTTCTTGTGTGGATCAGTAATAGGAGCGCAGTGCTGGCAATGGAAGCTGGCTCCTTCAAGCCCAGGCTTAGACACTTGAGGGACAATTAGGTGGTCCCATTAAATGCTAATAAAGGCACAGAGGCGACTTTTAAACAAGGTGCGTGTGACAGCAGCAACACTGAGCTGAGGGGACACAGAACTTGCCAGACACATGGCGATTCCCCCTACAGCTCCGCTTTCCCCCGTCCTGTCTGCGTTGTGTTTGCTTCTGCCCTGCCTCTAAACAGAACGCGTCATGACAGATCCTGCAGAAACACCCGCCTCCTGGCTTCGGGTGCCACTTCTCATATACACACCCCAGGGGCCCAGCCCACTCCCTCGCTGCAAACTCACTGCACCAATCAAAATCGCGGCTCCAAATAAAGCAACACGCGTCACCTCGCGGTCACCTGTGCGATCCCTTCGTCGAAATCCCGGTCTACTTCAGTGGCGGACAAGCACAATCCTGCGGGGGGGGGGGGGGGGGGGGGGTCGGTCCCGGATTAAATGCGCAGCACTACCACATGCACGCTTTCCTCACCCCTCCCATTTGGACACATAGAACTGCCCATTTACCGCAGGCTGTCTTTCAAGTCCCACCCCTAGTTGCTGCCTCCAGTAACCCCACGCCTACCAGTGTCAGCAGGTTTGTCCGACGCTGTCTTGCTCCATGTGCTTCTAATGAGTGGGAGGGACCATAGAAATCAATAGAAAGTTTCCTACCTATAAGTGGTAGGGGTGTGTGGCGCCCACTGGCTGCAGGAGGAGAGAATTGCCTTTAGCTTTCCTGTGTATATTTTCTGCACTGGGAGATTCCTGAAACAAATCAACAGAAGCCCCCAGATTTGGATGAGAACTGCTATCTGCTACATTGTTTGAACAGAAAGGCATTAGCAAACACAACTTTCAATTGATCTTATGTATAAACTAACATTAAAACCATGGCCAAGGGGTGTATGCATTACTATGTTGTTAGTATTATGTAGAGTAGGGATGCACCGACTCGTCCCTGTTATGGATTCAACCGAACCCTCAAATCCTTCGCAAAACATTCGGCTGAATACCGAACCAAATTCAAATTTGCACGTGTAAATTCAGGGTGGGAAGGGAAACCATTTTGTGGTAGAACAATTTGTGTGTTTAGGTTTGTTGTCTTGCTGCATGACCCACTGTCTCTTAAAGGGGAATGCTGGTGCTAAACCCCTCCCACCCCGTAGACCCCTGCACTTTGGGGTAATATACCACTTAGGGGCAAAAGCCCGTGGTGGAAGGGGGACAGGTTTAGTGCCAGTTAAGATCCAGTTCATGGATAGATGTCTTGACATTTTCCTTTAGAATTCGCTAGTATAGTTTATAATTCATTTATCCATCAGCAAAACAGGTCTAAACTAAAACACTTCCACCACCATGTTCCACATATGGGATAAGGTTCTTATGCTGGAATGCAGTGTTTTTCCTTCTCCAAATGTAACGCTCCTCATTTAAGCCAAAAAGTTCTATTTTGGCTTCATCTGTATAAGTATGCATAAGTATGCTTAGGGTTTGACATGATCTTAAAGGAACAGTAACATCAAAATTTTTTATTAAAAAATTCATTAGAACATAACGAAAAAAAACACCAACACATATAGTTTAAAATCAAAAAGTCTTTATTAAGAAATAACTTACATAAATTCTGCTTCCTGTCCTCTACTGCAATGGCGAAAAGGCGACCATCGATGGAGCAGCGTTCGATTTCTCCTCCCTGGCTCTCTGCTGCTTCCATGTGCAGGCGCTTCCAGGATGAACGATGCCGGCTGCTCTCTGCGCTGTGCTCTTCGGGGGTGCTTTGCTTTGTAGGGGTGTCCGGCTTTGTCTGTCTGCCTAAGCGCCAACTCTGCCAAAGAGCCAGGAAAGTTAATGGTGCTCTGGGAGGTTGCTGAGCTGACAGAGCTGCGGCTCCGCTAAAGACTGCCAGCACTTTCCGAAGCAAAGCGAAAGTGAACGGGTTGCGGTTTAGGTTAGGACAGGCATCGTTATACAGGGACAGGTCCACAGTTGTTAGAAAAAAAACTTCAGAGATTGTCTGCCTCGTTCCACATTAAATAGCTACAGTGGAGTCTTGACACTAGCGGAGGCAGCTACATCGGGTCAGTGCGGAGCACCAGCAGCAAGGGAAGGAAGCTGGAAGGAGGCAGGTGTAGGATTGCCAGTAGGATTTGCTTTCAGTAGCATGGGCTGCAGTTGGGGGATGCGGCTGTGACCCGACAAGCACAGTGCAGAGAGCAGCCGACATCGTTCATCCTGGAAGCGCCTGCACATGGAAGCAGCAGAGAGCCAGGGAGGAGAAATCTAACACTGCTCCATCGATGGTCGCCTTTTCGCCGTTGCAGTAGAGGACAGGAAGCAGAATTTATTTAAGTTATTCCTTAATAAAGACTTTTTGATTTTAAACTATAATATGTGTTGGTGTTTTTTTTTTCGTTATGTTCTAACAAATTTTTTAATTAAAAATTTTGATGTTACTGTTACCTTTAAGCCAACTGTAGATAGTCAGCAATATTTTTCTGGGAGAACATTGACTTTCTCCTTGATAACCTGCCATACACACCATTGCTGTTTTACTGTTCTCCTGATGGTGGATTCATGAACATCAACATTTGCCAATGTGAGACATGCCTTCAGTTGCTTATAAATTACCCTGGGTTCCGCTGTAACCTCATGATCTATTGGAAGCCTTGAAGTTGTAGTTATCTTTGATGGTTGACCACTTCTGGGTAGGGTAACTACAGTTTTGAATTTCCTCCATTTGTGCACAAACAAACCCTTTGCAACCTTTTCCAGGTTTATGTGCATCAAGCACTTTTGCTAAACACAGATATGTTATTGGATCATTTTTTGAATAAATACACAACCTAATATAATGGTTTTTATTTCATTTGTTTACCTAGGTTGTCTTAATTTACTTTATCTGAAAATCAGACTGTGTTTGAAGTCGCATTAATATAAAAATATGAAAAATGTTAAAGGTTTGACAAACTGTCTGGCACAACTGAAGAGTTAGGTTGAGGTATCTACAAATAAGTGCTATGCCACTTCAGTACCGTAGAAGTAAATGTATATTTAATATTTGTCATATTACAAGATGATTGATTAAGTATTTTGTTTGTAGAGTATACTGTGTGCAATAATTTGCTAAGCTCTGACAGTTTTCATCCGGTGGCCAATCACAGAAGCTTCCCTCTAGGTCATAACTTTCACAAGTGAAATATATTGGTACAAGACTTCCTTTATGGCTTGATTCAGAGGGTTTGTGCGAATATCTTCAACCACTTGTGCAGCAAACAAATTGTGGGTACGTGCTTATTGTTCCAATGCTCATACATGTCATTCTGTTCCTGAGAAATATTATTTAAATTAGTAATAAACACTGCAGCTTTTGCATACATTGAGGATCATACAAGGATCATATAATGATAGTGAAAAGACAAAATACTGTCATTTTGCATGACAACATGAAATTTACACAGTATAATTTAATTAGTTCTAATATTTGAATAATCCTTCTTGTTAAGAGCACATTATATTCTATATACTTCCAGCAACAGGGCTATAGCTGTCTGTAGATAAGAACATTAGCTATATTCATACACCTGTATCCAAAGGAAAGTCTGCATCGTGGTGAGGTAAGGGAAAGCAACACTAACCTTGTTCCCTAAATGTGCATTGTTTCAGGTAGGCACACCAACTCAGGGGGAGCTGTGTGTGTTAAACACATTTTTCAGAAGTGACAGAAGAAAGGGTGCTAGAGTTTGAGGCAACAGGGACCAGCATCAAAGTATTCAGACAGTACAAGGTTTAGGCAACAAGGTTAGGGTAGGCAGAAACTTTTCTGATGCCTGAAACAGATTACTTTGACAAACACTTCATCGCACAAGACTGAATTTGCTAAAGCATGAAATCAACAAATATAAACCACAAAAATACATAATAAAGCATTATACCACCACCATTCTAAACATCCCTTCTATGTTAAAGAAATTGTTATTCTTCAAGGGATCCTGTCATGGGAAAAAAAAAATTGTCAAAATGCATCAGTTAATAGTGCTGTTCCAGAATAATTCTGCACTGAAATCCATTTCTCAAAAGAGCTAAAAGATTTTTTTTATTTCATTTATTAAATCTGACATGGGGCTAGACATTTTGTCAATTTCCCAGCTGCCCCAAGTCATGTGACTTGTGCTCTGATAAACTTCAATAACTCTTTACTGCTGCACTGCAAGTTGGAGTGATATCACCCCCTTCCTTTCCCCCACCCAGCAGCCTAACAACAGAACAATGAGAAGGTAACCAGATAACAGCTCCCTGACACAAGATAACAGCTGCCTTGTAGATCTTAGAACAGCACTCAATAGTAAAACCCATGTCCCACTGCGTACTATTCATTTACATTGAGAAGGAAAAACAACAGCCTGCCAGAAAGCAGTTCCCTCCTAAAGTGCTGGCACAAGTCACATGACATGGGGCAGCTGGGAAATTGACAAAATGGCTAGCCCCATGTCAGATTTCAAAACTGAATATAAAAAAAATCTGTTTGTTCTTTTGAGAAATGGATTTCAGTGCAAAAGTCTACTGGTGCAGCACTATTAACTGATGCGTTTTAAAAAAAAAAACATGTTTTCCCATGACAGTTTCCCTCTCTGCTTAAAGGACCAGTAACAAACAATTTAATTTTTTAAAGTGATAAAAATATAATGCAGTGTTGCCCTGCACTGGTAAAACTGCAGTGTTTACACTACTATTGTTTATATAAATAAGCTGTTGTGCAGCTATGGGAGCAGCCATTCAAAGGAGAAAAGGCTCAGGTTACACAGCAGATAGCAGATAAGCTATGTACAACATAATGTTATCTGTTATCCATTACTTATCCTGTGCCATATAGCCTGTTGTGTTTGGTAGCCGAGGATAAGGAGAGTATAACAGTGTTTTATTAGCAGGTCATGC
>CM044434.1:114435964-114449751 GCA_024363595.1 Xenopus borealis | reverse complement strand
GGTGCTGGATTGCTTACTGTTCTCAGGTGCTGGATTGCTGTTGTTCTCAGGTGCTGGATTGCTTACAGTTCTCAGGTGCTGGATTGCTAACTGTTCTCAGGTGCTGGATTGCTGCTGTTCTTAGGTGGTGGGCTGCTGCTGTTTTCAGGTGCTGGATTGCTGCTGTTCTCAGGTGCTGCATTGCTGCTGTTCTCAGGTGCTGCATTGCTGCTGTTCTCAGGAGCTGGATTGCTGCTGTTCTCAGGAGCTGGATTGCTACTGGTGAGACCATTTGCCTGTTCCTTTCTAGTAATAGTGGTCCTGACTTTCAACCACGTAGCAGAAGCCAGCTGATTAGCAGACCAGAGAAGAACCATGAAAGTCTGACCTCTGCTACATTGTTTCAAAATCGAATAGAAAATGTCCATAAAGTATGTTATAATTTATAGTTATCGCAAGAGGTTTTCTAAATATCAGTATCATTCTACTAATCTGATCAAGTTCTCCTTACTCAGCAGTGCATAAGACAAAGGCTTGTGGTTTTTAAAATGTTTATATCAGAGTTTACCTGTAAAGATAAGCAGAAGGAGAGGTGTTTTCTATTCAAGTTCAAAAGAAGTTGCTCACATTACAGCAGAATGCAATAATGGACCCCCCTGCCTCACACAGTTTTTTTGGTCTGGAAGGACACAAGGAGTGATCTCTGAGGAATTGTTTTAATGGAATGCAATGAACTGTGCTCATTGACCAATGGGGTCCATGTAGTATTTAATTATGTAATTGTAATCTGTTGAATTCCCACTCATAACCATTTAATGCAACATACAGAAGTGAGTGTTAATGATACCCTTTTGAGCATGAAGTTGTTTGAAGAGTCTAAACTTTCGAGTGCATACAAGACATCTGGGACCCTTTGAGGCATATTTGCATTTATGTAACTGTATAAAATCATTTCACAAACAGTATTAGTATCACTCCAATTAGGTAATGTTGTAAGTGTTCTCAGAATGTGTATTCCGTTCAAAACGGCACAATATTATTGACCTAAAAATACACAAAGGAAGGCCTGTTGTTGGGTGCATTCATGCTTATCTCATGTGATTCATTTGACCTCCACTTTTTTTTTTTTTTTTTTTAAGAGCTTCACATATTAACTCTTTGCCAGGTAGAAAACATTATTACTGAACTTGCCTAATGCACTTTAAAGGCATTGTAAACACAAATGTAATGCGCCCCCTAGTTTTCTACAGAAGTTACTGAAAACCATAATTATAGATGCAAGAAAATTCACCAACGAGAATTCTACTGATCGAAAACTTCATTATAAATGCAAAAAAAACTGACTAATAAGAATTCTGATTCCCAGCACCATGTTAGGTATCTTGCTGTTATGTTACCAATAGCAATAATTGTCATTTTATTTCTTCATTATATTACACTGGAATCAGACATGGGGATAAAGGACAAATTTGTTCAGTGCTGGGAAACTGTGCTTCTAACTCCAATTACAGGAAGAAAGAACAGGGAGCCAGACTGATACAGATCAGCTGGTATTCTCATTGGTGGAGATTTGGGGAAATGTTTTATTGTTCAATATTGCTTTAAGAATACAAGACTGGTGTTGGTGGACTACAGCTCCCAGCATACCTCAACCTTCAGTGTATGTTACATTATTCTGGGATTTGTTGTCCAGCAACAACTCAGTAAAGTTTGGTTGATCAGTGCAGGGTTTAATACCCCTTTAAGAGAAACATCATTATACACCTGAAGTAAAGATGTAAGACAGAGCTGTGTTTTGTTTTTTTAACCTATATCTCAATCTGTTTTGTATGCAGAAGAGTCTGTGATTTACTGCCCCACAAGAAGCAGAACTGACAACATAAGTCTTCAGTAACTCCCAGTACATATCCATGTGATATTGCTATACTATGCACTTTTTTAAAGAGGTGTACAGTAGATAAGTCTGTGTTTAAATATATAAGCTGTAGAAGGGCTCACTTCTGGGGTTAGTGCTCTTCTTAATGGATGTATGTCTACAAAGAGAATTACATCCTACTTAAAAGATAGGTAAACCTTAAAATAAGTGAATGTAAAATTGCTGAGTTTCCTATTCTAAGAAATTTTGTAATGTACATTAATTATTTATTTAATTTTTAATTCCAAGATATTAAATTAAAACATTTTTTTTCTTATAGAACAAAAAAAAACAGCAAAACATATTTAACTTTAAAATCTAAGTCTTTATTAAGATATAACTTACCGATACTCTGCTTGCGCTCCTCTTCAGAAAAGGCTTTTGGGCGATCCATTGTGCAACGCTTGATTTCTACTCCCTACCTTCCTTATAGGAGATAGCCAGGTAGGAGATAGCCAGGTAGGAGAAATCGAGCGCAGCACGATGGATCGTAGTCCTGATGCCTTTTCTAAAGAGGAGTACAAGCAGAGTATCGGAGATTATATATATATATATATAGATATATATATATATATATATAAACTGACCAGTAGGTGGTGCTGCTTTAGCAAAATTCATTCATATTAACAGTACATGTATCCCTCAATATCCTGGAATTAAAAAGGAAATAATGAATGTAAATTACAAAAGTGCTTAGAATAGCACCCTCATCAATTCATTCACTTATTTTAAAGGTTTATTTATCCTTTAATGATCTGTAGTATAAACAGGAATGTTGATAAGCTCTTAGGCACGTTGTCTACTGTTCATATTCGAAGACCCATTTGGGAGTGACATATGGTACAGGGAGCAATGCCCTATAAACCCTTAGGGGACATGTCGTTTGAGCTTACACTCTGTTAAAAACACAAATTATGTGAAGAGAAAGAATAGTTCTTGACAGTACAGGCTGTAAACTGCCCATTCTGTTCATCTTTTAGTTAACTTTTAGTATAATGGAGTGTGATATTCTAAGAAAATTTGCAATTGTCTTTCATTTTGTATTTAATTTTTTTAGTTATTTAGTGTTTTATTCAGTAGCTCTTCAGTTTAAAAATACAGCAAGCTGGTTGCTAGGGGCAATATTGCCTTAGCAACCATGCACTGATTTGAATAAAAGATTGCAATAAGAATAGGAGAGGGCCTGAATAGAAATATTAATAATATGTAGCAATAACAATAAATCTATAGCCTTACTGAGCATTTATTTATTAGAAGGGGGAAGTGACCCCCATTTGAAAGCTGTAAAAAGTCAGAAGAAACACACATAGTTTAAAATATATAAAGAAAAATAAATAATGAAGACCAATTGAAAAGCTACTTAGAATTGGTAATTCTAGAACATACTAAAAGTTAACTTAAAGGTGAGCCACCTCTTTAAAGGGGTGGTTCACCTCTAAGTTAACTTTTAGGGGCAAATTTACTATTATTCCCCAAAAAATCTTTGATTTTCCTCAATATTCGATTAGCATTCGATTTTCGAATGCTAATCGAATAGTTCTAGGCTACCCTTTTATTCGTTATTCGAATACTGATCGAATAATGATCATTCAAATTAACTATTCGATCATTGGAACGATCATAGTCATCGATGGTACGAATCCTATTCGATTTGGACTTTGCAATAGAAGCCTATGGGAGCACTCCCATAGGCTTCTGGGGCTATTAGGTAGGTCCAATCTGCCGAAGTAGGCAATCGAATAAATTTAAAAAATTAAATCCTTTGCTGATCGAATGATTGAATATTCGATCATTCGAATCTATTCGATCATTCAATATTCGATGAACGAATATGCCAAAAAATGCATATTTGACCAGTCGAATAAATCCTACGTTTGAAATTCGATCGAATTCGATCGAACTTCGAATCCTTCACGTGAATTTAGTAAATCGGCCCCTTAGTATATTGTAGAAGGCCAATTCTAAGAAACTTTTCAATTGGTCTTCATTATTTATTTTTCATAGTTTTCTTTAATGATTTGCAATTTTCTTCTGTTTCTTTGCAGCTTTCAAATGGGGGTCACTGACACCATCTAAAAACAAATGCTCTGTAAGGCTACAAATGTATTGTTATTGCCACTTTTTATTACTTATCATTCTATTCAGCCCATCTCCTTTTCATATTCTAGTCTCTTATTCAAATCAATGCAGGGTTGCTTGGGTAATTTGTACCCTAGAAACCAAATTGCTGACACTGCAAACTAGAGAGCTGCTGAATAAAATGCGAATAACTATAAAACCACTAACAATAAAAAATGAAAACCAATTGCAAATTCTCAGATTATCACTCTCTACATTATACTAAAAGTTAACTCAAAGGTGAACAACCCCTTTAAGAACTGTAGCTTCCCTGTGCTACGGTTAGTTTCAGATATACCTTTAGAAGGAATGCCATTATTATTTCCCCAGCCAGCAGCTCCCACTACTGAACACTTTTGATGATTTACCCCTTTGCTTTTTTCAGTGCCTTGATTCATTGAAGCAAGGTGTAACCCAAACTTGCAAAGAAACAATCCATGTCAGCTCTATCACACCTGTCAGAACTATACAGCGCAAGGCAACATGCAGATCATGTATGGGGCCCTCCACCAGGTCCACATGACTGGAAGAAAACAGCCCGGATGTTTTTCTTATTTGTTGAAACTGTTAAGTAGAAGGTCTAACCTAAAAAGTTAGAGAGTTAATTCTGTATTAGACGGCGTCTGGCTGTGCCAGGCTAGCATTACGTCCACTTGTTGCTGTAGCTTTTCGCCTGTGCTTTTATGAAAGCATTGTCAGTCTGTTGCACTATATACAGTGTGGTGCTGTATTTATTGTGTACTGTATATAATTCCCACAGGAATAACAGTGCTGCCAAATACTGTAGCTTGGACTTGAATAGAGATCATCGTCATACTTTGCATTTCTTTACTGTTTCTGACATGTTTAGATTTTGGTTGTGTAGTCCCTACTGGCACCACATTTTGGCTTCCTTCTGTTCCATTACCTTGGCCTCTTCACTGGGTGCTGATTTGGCGCAGAGTTGTATTATTTTCCAAAACATCACAATACTGATGGTTTATTTATTTAAACTGTATATTTAGGAGACTTTGTACTGCTTTATGACAAATGGTCTCCTTTTAACAGGGATAGTTCACCTTCATAAAATACAATTTTTATAGCAAGTAATATAAAATTAAGCAAAGTTCTAATACACATTCATTATAAATGTTCAGTTGTTTATTAGATGATTTCGCATGTCAGTGCACAGTGCCCTACACGATTATGGAGCATAAGGAGGGAAGGGGAAATGTGAGGAGTGCAAGGACATGTAGGAATTACTGAATGGAAAGTGAAAGTAATGGACTGCCTCAGACATAAAGGTGGGGCAGATAATATTTGAATGACAGCTCAGATATTTAAACACCTTGAACATATCTGGATGTTTTAATGAAAAAAAAACTATTTGTAACATTATACAGCTTTTTATGTGTAGGTGACAGGTCCACATTAAGGGGGTTATTTATTATCATGCAATGCGAAAAACTTTTTTTTTTACTATAAAATCTAATCTGAATTTTTAGTGGGAATAAACTCGAATTTATTTTTAGATTTATTATACCCCAAGGATGCAAAAAGTCAGAATCCGAAAATACTCCATCTTCAACCTGTCGAGGTATGGTCTGTGCTGGGTTTAGTACGATTACCCAAACATTTTTTTATCTCTGTTCATATACAGGCTCATACAGTTAATTCATATTTTCTGCTTGTTCATAAGTGGAGCCTTCAGCCGGTAACCACACTGTCTTTTTAGCACAACTGTTTTATACCTAATCTAGGTTTTGTTGACCAATTTTAATCTGAAACACTTGTTTTCAGCAGTTTTTGAGGCTAGATCCACACATTAAGGTTGCCGGTATGAGAATATTTACAGTAGCTCTTCAGGTTCCAGGCACTTTAGGCAGAGAAATGGCAAACTGGATTGGAACAGGCAGGAACCCATTTTTGTTGCTTTGAAGTCAGGTTCACACAGTTTCAAGAACAGCAGACATTTCTTTGAATTGCTTGTGGAAGTTCTGAAATGCACAGGGAGGTTAACATTGTTAAAACATGACTCCACTTCAAACAATGTGCCCCCCCAAAAAAAATACATCTTCTACAGTGATAACACAAGGCTCTACCAGTTGTTGCACAACTCTTAAAGAGGTTGTTAACTTTTGAATTAACTTTTTGTGTGATGTAGAGAGTGATATTCTGTGACAATTTGCAATAGGCTTTCATTTTATATTTGTGTTTTTTGAATTTTAGCAGCTCTTGTTGCTATGATCCAAATCAGGCCCGGACTGGCAATCTGTGGGTTAGGGCAAATGCCAGATGGGCTGCTATAAGGTGCCATAGAAAGTCAGTATTTAGTGGGCTGGTGGGGGCTGTTTGGGCCTCTATGTGGGCTGAAATGCCAGGGCCTATTTTTATTCTCAGTCCAGTCCTGATCCAAATCACCCTTCTAACTATGCGTTGATTTGAATAAGGGACTGAAATATGAATAGCAGAGTGCCTGAATAGTAAGAGGAGTAATAAAAAGTAGCCATAATTCATCTGTAGTCTTAGGGTAAGGTCACAGTCAGATTCGGGGAGATTTAGTTTCCTGGCGACTAATCGCCTCTTCTTCTGGGCGACAATCTCCCCAAACTGCCTTCCCCCTGCTATAATGACAAAAAGCCAGCGGAATTCACTTCGATTTCCAAAGTCTCCCGAAGTTTCCTTGTGAGGCAACTTCGGGTGACTCTGGAAACTGAAGCACCACAAGCGCATTGCCGCAGGCGATTTTTCATTTTAGCAGGCGGAAAGCAGTTCAGGGAGATTGTCGTCCAGAAGAAGAGGAGATTAGTTGCCAGGAAATTAAATCGCCCCAAATCTGCCCGTGTGACCTTACCCTTAGAGAGCAATTGTTATTAGATGGGGTCAGTAACCCCCTATTGAAAGCTGGAAGAGTCAGAAGAAAAAGGCAAATATAAAAAATATAAAATAAAAACCGACACATTGAAAGGTTGCTCAGAATTAGCCATTCTATAATATACTAAAAGTAAACTTACAGGTGAACCACCAATTAAAAAATGCAGAAACAGCAGCAGACTTATGTAACAGATTGCTACACCTACTATACGGTGGATTTTTTTTACTGAACATCCTTCCCTCTTCACTTTATAAAGGGAATTTTTTTTCAGATCAAACCAACCCCTCCTAACACGGAGCAGCAGCCTTTTAGCGTATTATCAGAGTGGTAGTAATTAAAATGTTGTTGTAGCAGGCCCTCCGTTGCTCTACAGGACCAAGAAGTGCTAAATGAAACTGGCATCATATTCTTATTTAGCACAAGAAATAAACCCCATAGAGATTTGCTAATTAATACAATAGATAACAAGTATGTTCAGCACATGCCTTTTTCAATCAGCTAATTTTGAAAAGGTGTATATTGACCCTTTAAGCACTCTGCATATAAAAATTAACTATGGTCCAAAAAAAGAAACAAAACAAAAATATAGCACTTTTTTGAGCAGTCGTTTTCAAGACAAAAATATTCTAAATGTTTCTAATTTTATAGGAAACAGGTTAAATCCTGTCTCCATTAGACTGGAGAAATGGTTTTACAGTATATCCAGCCTAGTAGATCCTCACACTGACCAAGGATTAGAGTGAAGTCTGTAGGGAGGGGAGGGTCATAGCTCTTGGACAAGGCAAGGTGTAAAGATTTTGAATAATAGGACAGAGAATACTTTAGAAAAGTTTCCTTTGAAAAGTACTTACAAGTCCTATGAAAATGCTTAGAGCATAACTGAACCCCACTCAATCTTGAAGGCAATAATTATTACAGGTATAGGACCTATTATCCAGAATGCTCAGGACCTGGGGTTTGCCGGATCACGGATCATTCCATAGTTTGGATCTTCATACCTTGTGTCCTAGAAAATCATGTAAACATTAAAGGGATCTGGTCAAAATGTATTAGTTAATATTGGTGTTCCAGAAGAATTCTGCATTGAAATCCATTTCTCAAAAGAGCAAACAGATTTTTTTATATTTCATTTTGAAATCTGACATGGGGCTAGACATTTTGTCAATTTCTCAGCTGCCCCAAGTCATGTGACTTGTGCTCTGATAAACTTCAATCACTCTTTACTGCTGTACTGCAAGTTGGAGTGATATCACCCCCTCCCTTTCCCCCACCCAGCAGCCTAACAAAAGAACAATGAGAAGGTAACCAAATAACAGCTCCCTAACACAAGATAACAGCTCCCTAACACAAGATAACAGCTCCCTAACACAAGATAACAGCTGCCTGGTAGATCTAAGAACAACACTCAATAGTAAAACCCATGTCCCACTGCGTACTATTCAGTTACATTGAGAAGGAAAAACAACAGCCTGCCAGAAAGCAGTTTCCTCCTAAAGTGCTGGCAAAAGTCACATGACCAGGGCAGCTGGGAAATTGACAAAATGTCTAGCCCCATGTCAGATTTCAAAACTGAATATAAAAAAAAAATCTGTTTTGAGAAATGGATTTCAGTGCAGAAGTCTACGGGAGCAGCACTATTAACTGATTAAAAAAAAAAAAAAACATGTTTTCCCATGACCGTTTCCCTTTAAATAAACCCAATAGGCTGGTCTTGCCTCCAATAAGGATTAATTATATCTTAGTTGGGATCAAGTACAAGTACTATTTTATTATTACAGAGAAAAAGGAAATAATTTTTAAATATTTGGATTATTTAATTATAATGGAGTCTATGGAAGACGGACGGCCATTCCGTAATTCAGAACTTTCTGGATAATGGGTTTCCGGATAAGGTATCCCATACCAGTACTATATGTGCCACATTCAGTTTGATCATTGTCCCCTTTGTTTGATCTGCTACAGGCACTGCCCTTGTTTCACAGTAGAGGTGGTAGTGTCTTTACCATTTCTGCCAGAAGCACAATAGGAGAGGAATAGCAAGTCACAGCCCTGCATTAACACAGGCAAAGACAGGCTTCCTTTCCCTTTTATTTCTGTCTAGGAATTGGTTCCTATCCTACAGTGCAGTGTCTTAAAAGCTGCTGGGAAAGGAGGCAAGAGGAAGTGGAGGTTTTTGAACACTACTGTTCTCATCTCATTCCTTCTGTATTAATAAATAATACACAATTTGCTTCCATTAGGTCTCAATTCTATGATTTGAATATATGGATCCCTTATCAGGAAACCCATTATCCAGAAAGCTCCAAATTACAGAATGACCATCTCCCATAGACTCCATTATAATTAAATAATCCACATTTTTTAAAATGATTTCCTGTTTCTTTGTAATAATAAAACAGAACCTTGTACTTGATCCAAACTAAGATATAATGAATCCTTATTGGAAGCAAAACCAGCCTATAGGTTTATTTATGATTTTCTAGTAGATTTAGAAGATCCAAATTATAGAAAGATCCATTATCCGGCAAACCCCAGGTCCAGAGCATTCTGGATAATAGTTCCCATACCTGTACATTTAAAAAGCATAAAAAATAGATTTGTACATACCTGAAACTCGAATGGTCAACTCAAAAACTTTACTTGTAATCTGTTTAGAATAATCTACCACTTTTAACTCTACAGTGATACAAGGATGGTTCATAGAGCGACAACTATCAGAACTCACAGCCATTCCAATTTTCCAGTGGAAGTCTACCAGCTGCAAAACATAGGTTACATCATATTATACATTACATGATGCTGAAAAATATATAGATTTACATAGTAAGTTAGGCTGAAAAAAGACACACGTCCATCAAGTTCAACCTGTAAACTTTTTTTTTTTTTTAAATGCCTAACTGCTAGTTTATCCTGAGGATCATACATTCAGGAATTTTCTCAACTGGTGCGGTGCATGAGATAACTACAGGTACAGGTAAGTATAACTTGGGTCACCTTTCTCTTTGCAGTAAAAGTTGTGAGCCTTTTTAATCATCCAACCTTGTGTGAAACTGCCTTCTGTAGTGTTTTCTTAGCATGACTTGTGAACCAAATGAACAAGTAACTGAAAAATGGAAGCAAGACTCTACAAGTGCTAAAGAGGCCACTAAATTAGAGATTTTTTTTTACAAGGTAATATTTTTGTGTAAATACCCAATGCAGGATCCTTGAGGCATATTCTATTCCAGTTGTTTTAACTGTAGCAGAAGCACCTGAAACTCTTACCAGTTCTTTTTCATTTAAAGGAACAGTAACACCAAAAAAATGTAAGTTTCTTGAAGTAAAGAAAATATCTTGTAGTGTTGCCCTGTGCTGTTAAGAGACATGTTTGCTTCAGAAACACTACTATAGTTCATATAAACAAGCTGCTAAGTAGCAATGGTGGAAATTGAAAGACGGCTATATGGCACAGGAGAAGTGATGCATAACATTATGTTCTACAGAGCTTATCTGCTGTGTAACTTAAGCCTTTTCTCCTCTGACTAGTTGCCCCCATGGCTACACAACAGCTTATTTATATAAACAATGGTAGTGTTTCTGAAGCAAACACTGCAGTTTTACTAGTGCAGGGCAACACTGCATTATATTTTTATTACTTTAAAACAATTTCATGTTTTGATGTTACTGGTCCTTTAAATAGAAAAGCCCCTTTCAATCCAGAAACACTTGGTAGACAAAAGTGCCAGAACTTGCTCTGTTGGGCTTTTCTCACTCAGACAATAGTCTTTAATGCAAAATGTACACATGATAAATTTAAAGGGAAACTTTATGGTTATACAATGTGTTAAATTACAGAGTTTTGCATAACAGAACAACCAACTCAAAATTATTTGCTAGAGCTGTGGCAAATGATTTACTAGAGTTGTGGCAGTATTTGCAGCTGGGTTAGAGCGGACACATGAATTCTGAGCCTTTGAGTAGTACAGTATTACAGATAAAATAGCTTGAAACCTATACAAAAATGATTTAGATAATATAGAAGGCATAGTGCTAAATGTATATAAGAAGCAAATGTTGCAAACATAACATATAGAGCAATGTTAGAAACAAAAGATTTTTTTCAATTTGAGAATAGTTTTAGTTAGTGCCAGCTTCTTTGCAACTAAATTATAATGTTTCTTTAAACTAAATTATACTAAATTGAGTCAATAAGTTTGAAGACCTGTGCTGTTCTGGAAGAATGCAGTATGCAGTTTCAGAAAGTTTTTTAAACCTAGAAGTATAGAATACCATATAAAAACCATTTTTCTTTCAAATGCATCAAGCACGTAAGGACTTAAAGGAAAACTATACCCCCAGAACAATGTAGGTCTCTATAAACAGATATTGCATAAAACAACTCATATGTAAAACCCTGCTTCATGTAAATAAACCATTTTCATAATAATACACTTTTTTAGTAGCATGTGACATTGGGTAATCATAAATAGAAAATAGCCATTTTAAAAAATAAGGACGGCCTCCTGGGATCCTAGGATCCAACAGTGCACACAAACATATCAAACAAACTATAAAGTTAGGTCACACGAGCCAATTAACAGACAGAGTTGTGTGTTTTGCTTCAACACTTTTTCCCTTTACAGTTAGAATTTAAATATTTCTGGTCAGGTGATCTCTGAGGCAGCACACAGACCATCATGAAATGGTGGTTTAAGGCAAGAGATGTAAAAGGGTTATATTTATTTAAGGTAATACAAGAATTGGAAGGCACTCACCAAAGCAAATGTGCTAAATCATTAGTGGGTTTATTTTCGATCTCCAACACAACGTTTCGGAGGAGCCTCCTCCTTTATCAAGAACACTTGATAAAGGACGAGGCTCCTCCGAAACGTTGTGTTGGAGATCGAAAATAAACCCACTAATGATTTAGCACATTTGCTTTGGTGAGTGCCTTCCAATTCTTGTATTACCGTGATAAGTGAACCAAGTGTATGCAGCAAGGTTCTGGAGTGAGCACCACATTTGTATAGCCATAGCCTGTTGTACTATTGAATTTACGGAACAATATTTATTTAAATATATATACCAGGTAGGTAAGATTCTTTAATATGTCACTTGATTTGATATAAACTATCTGTTGCTCAAAAATTCATTTTTGGGGTATAGTTTTCCTTTAAGTACTGCTGTTATGTATTTTTTTCGACTTCTTTTACACAAATCCTCATGTTTATCCGACCTCCTGTTCTTTTGTATGCATACGAATATTGAAGCTTTTGAATAAATCAAAATCCTAGGCAAAGGCAGCAACTTGAT
Source organism: Xenopus borealis (assembly GCA_024363595.1). NCBI lineage: Eukaryota > Metazoa > Chordata > Amphibia > Anura > Pipidae > Xenopus > Xenopus borealis. The sequence goes on along the minus strand of CM044434.1, from coordinate 114,437,593 downwards.
CTACCAAACATGTAATCCTGGAAGCTTCCTCCACATATTCCTACCCTTTTGATACAAGTTCATTCTGCTGGACTTATATATAAAAAAAAAGGTAACTAAACACTAATGTAAGAGTATTAAATACACGGTCATGTAGTGTAATTTACCTCTCCAGTTGGTAGCAGATCTTTTCTCTTTTGGAGCTCACACAAGTGAGTCCCCTCTTCATTCCATACATGTTGAATGATCTGCAGAATTGGCTTTGGCAGTTTATTGATTAACCTGCTCAGCAACTCCTCACAAGTCACATTATACTTTGCTGCTGTGCTGTTAATTTGATAAGGAGATCATATTTTATTCCAAAATGCAAAGTAAATATTCTTTTCAGGAAACATACATATAGATACAGATATAACGGTTTATGCTAAGGTTGTAATGTACATTAAAAAGAAAAGCCAAGAAAATAACACAGTTCAGTCACAAATGGTTTGAAAAAGGGGGTAGTTAATCTTTAAATGGTAAGTTTCTAGGGCTAACTTAATGCATGCACCAACCAGTGGACATCAAAATAGAATCGGTTCATCTTAAAGGGGAACTAAACCCTAAAAATTAATGTTGCTAAAAATGCCATGTTTTAATATACTGAACCTATTGCACCATCCTAAAGCTTCAGCTTGTCAATAACAGCAATGATCCAGGACTACAAACTTGTCACCATCTTGGAAAGTGTCTGTGACACGCACATGCTCAGTGGGCTCTGAACAGCTGTTGAGAAGCTAAGCTTAGGGGTTGTCACAAATTATCAAGCAAAAAAGAGGTTGGTCTGTAATATAAGCTGATGCTACAGGGCTGATTATTAAAGTCTGCTGTGCTGCTATGTAGTAATTATCTGTATTAATTTCTAATCAGCCTTATACTGTGACATTTCTATTCTATATGTACTGCATATTGTGAGTCTGTCCCTAAGCTCAGTAAGTGACAGCAGCACAGATCAGCAGAAAAGAAGATGGGGAGCTACAGTTTCTCCAAACATGCTACTGTGGCATTTTTGGAGACACGGATCTTTACTACTAAAAGGCTGTGGCTGCCTTGGACTGGTATGGAAGCACAAAGCATAATGCACAACATTTCTAGCCTTCTTCATTAGTTTAACTTTCCTAGTCCTTTAAAGGACAAGGAAAGTCTAAAAAAGAATAAGGCTAAAAAAGCTGTATTTGTATACTAAACAAGCATGAACTTACTGCACCACAAGCCTAATCAAACAAATGATTTATGCTTTCAAAGTTGGGCACAGGGGGCTGTCATCTTGTAACTTTGTTATATATCTTTGGAAGACCACTTGGTCCTGTATTGTCATGTAATCTGTGGATTTTATAGTTTTTGTATTGTTTAATACAAACTTTCTAAAATTCTGCAGAACCAGTGGCTGCAGCAAAATAATCCTCCAAATAGAATGCCAGTTTATCTGTTTAAATCTGGTTCTATGATCTTTGTTCCTGCAGCTGGAGTTGAAAACAGTAAAGGGGATGTAAAAAAGACTTTTAGAGACCCTCTGTTGTACATGTAGTTTGGGAATAGCCAATAAAATGGCTGTACACCAAAATAAGCATAGCAATGAACTAGAAAAGACAATGATTTATACAGTAGGTT
>CM044434.1:114411326-114424289 GCA_024363595.1 Xenopus borealis | reverse complement strand
ATATATATAATGGCACTGCAAAAACCGTTAAATCCAAGATGATTTCTAACATTGTGAGTGAGTGGATATTCTGAGAACTTATTGCTTTCTAATATCAGTTAAAGTTTCTAATGCTAATGGACTCCTGCTGCACAAATATGGCAGTCCCCTCATAGACTAACACAGGGAGTCAGATAGGCAATGTAAAAAGCACTGGACAAATACTTTATTGCAAAATTAGAAGTAGCATGCAAGCCTATGATAGATGTAAAAAAGGCATCGTTTCTGATGTCAGTATCTCATTAAGACTCAAATATATATGTCGCTATGAGAGGGGCAGCAGTGAAAGGATGAGGTCCCAAAACTTCATCTGTCTTATTTTAGTTTTGTTCTATTTCTGTTAACAACAGCTGGGGCAGTGATGTCATTAGAAGAGACTGGCCCCGCATCAAAATATGCATGCAAATTCATGAGGTGATGCGACTGTATCCTATTCCATATTGGGCAATGATCCATACATATGGGGCTTAGCAGCTAAGCAGTGTGTGTGTGTGTGATTTCCTTCTTCTCCACACCCCCCTCCCTCCCCAAAAAATATTAGCTGGTACAGAGCCTCAAGTGCATGAATAAAGTAAAAAAAAAACTATTCTTCATTGGTGGAGCCATTTAGGATGTATTTTGTGTTATAAAGGCAGATCGGCATATCTAAATTCCTGTTTCAATCCCTCCAGACCAAGTTATCCGTTAATCTGCCGTGTATGGGGTCCTCCAATAGGATTGCCTGACCAATATCTGGCCTGAAAATTGACCCAAGGGTCAAATGATTGGATTAGCCCAATATCACATCATGGTGGCATATCTGGGAAAGATCTGCTCATTTGACAACAACCTTGCCAAACGAGTGGATCTTTTAATGTATGGCCATCTTTACACTTGTACTGTATGGTTACATTAATAGGGCACGTTACATTGCACAATAGTACAGGTGAATTGCTTGACATTCTGGTAATTCCACAATGGGTGTAACTCCTAGTTATAGTTTAATTATGGAGATCAGTATAGCTTTGCTGTATACAAATTATGTACTTCGCTTGTCAGAGTTAAGTTACTTCGGTGGAATTGTCATGCAGACAGGGTCCCCCACATAGAGTTGCTTATGGTACATGCTGAAGATTACTGCAATTTATGCAACTGAAAATTCTTGGCAATTTCTGAGATTACATATTTAAACACACACACACACAACCAAGAGGTGCACAAAGCAAGGACAAAAAAAAAATTATCAAAAGTACATTGATAAGTAAGGTCCATGAATAAGGTCACACTGTAGTGACTGAAATGTTTGTTTAATCACATTTTAATTTTTTTTTTAATGATTCATTTATTACATTTATTTAACATTATTTTACTGTATCCAAACTAGCCGTTCTCATGGATACACAAATGTGACATCACACCAATCAACATGCTAAGAACATGCCAATCCTTTCATGTTAATTTGGCTCCAATAAGTCCTTTTAGTTTTTATCTTCACTTCAATTCATTTTCTTGTGAAGGATATGATTTCAATTTCACCACTAGGTGTCACTACATATAGATCTATGTGTTAAAGGGGTAGTAAACCCTGCGGCCCTCCACTGATCAACCAAACTTTGCTCAGTTGTTGCTGGACTAGACATCCCAGAATAATGTACCATATACTGAAGGTTGGGGCATGCTGGGAGCTATAGACCACCAACATCAGGGTTGTATTCTTAAAGCGATATTGCACAATAAAACTTTTCCAAAACTTTTCCCCCAAATCTCCACTGCCAGCAACTGCATTGAAATGCAAAACAATCCTCCAATGAGAATCCAGCTGATCTGTATCAATCTGGCTCCCTGTTCTTTGTGCGTAAAGCTTCCAACTACAGGAACCATTTCCCAGCACTGAACAAGTCTGTCCTTTATCCCCATGTCTGTTTCCAGTGTAATATAATGAAGAAATAAAATGACATAATTATCTCTGTATGCAAGATAACTGCAAGATGCCTGACATGGTGATGGAATAAGAATTTTTATTGGTCAGTTTTTTGCCTTTATAATGAGGTTTTTGATCAGTAGAATTCTCATTGGTGGATTTTTGTGCATCTATAATTATGGTTTGCAGTAACTTGTATAGAAAACTAGGGGGCGCTTTTGAGCGGCATTACAGTTGTGTTTACAACCCCTTTAAAATTCAACAGTGAAAGTGATGCATGACTTCCATATTCAAAGACTTTGAAGCTGTTGTTTATGATCCTCCAGATATTTGTTATAGATTCCTGAAAAATAGAGAATGCACATGCTACATTATCATTTCCCAATTTTTTATTTGCTCTCTAAACAAATATTTGTAATCCTAATAAAGGGCAAAGTTCATGGGAAGAAATTGTGATGCGTGTCAAGGTGCTATGTCAAAAAGCAGCAGAACTTTCAAATGTCCATTTAACCCTTTGGTGTAACATAATCAAGCTCATTGAACCAGAAAGTTTTATGTTTAAGCAAAAGCTTTTCAAGCTAAAATCCACTTGACTACAACATGCAACTGACAACATGCACTTGTATCATGTCCTTCTTCCAGTATTTCACCATTGGCCACTGTGCTTCGTACTGTTTCTTAGGATCTAGCTTTCTGTCTTGATCTAATGCAGCCCTAATGCAGGCCCTATGCATTGCTATCCTCTCTTTAAATTGCCTTATGGTTTTCCACAATAAATCAATTCAAGTGTGCATTTTAATATAAACCACCACTGTGGTTACCATTGCCTTATTTCATGCTGATCCATTGTTTTTATATATTGGCTTATTTAATTATGCACAGTTTTACATATAAAGTGCAGGCACTTGGGGACTCTGTCTGTCAGGCCCGGACTGAGAATTAAAATAGGCCCTGGCATTTCAGGTACACAGAGGCCCAATCAGCCCACATAGAGGCCCAAACAGCCCCTGCCAGCCCACTAAATACTGACTTTCTATGGGACCTTCTAGCAGCCCCTCTGGCATTTGCCAGAACCCACATATTGCCAGTCCGGGCCTGCTGTCTGTTCTAGGGATGCACTGGATTCGGCCAGGATTCTGCCTTTTTCAGCAGGATTTGGATTTGGCCAAATCCTTCTTCCTGGCTCAACCAAATCCTAATTTGCATATGCAAATTATGGGTGGGGAGGGAAATCGCATGACTTTTTGGTTTCCACTTCACCTAATTTGCATTTGAATCCTCTGCTGTATTGTATATATACTTATGTATCTATACAGGAGTGGCCTTGTGTTTGATGGTACTGTTTTGAAGATTAATTGCTTTTTTTTATCATCACAATCAATAACTTCTTTAAAACTTAGGTAACTCTTGAGTACGGTTAAAATTAGGATAATATGTTAATATAAAGAACATAAAACCAGTTATTTTGCCCAAATGATTAAATGTTGTCCTTCTCATAGCATTATTGTCTCAGAAAATGATAAAGATGAGCTTTTATTGAGGCAACGTTAGTTGATGAGATTAAAAAGCACTAACCTCTTTTTATATGGGCTTTCTAGTTTAGTAAAACAAGGGCACACCCATGTATAAGGAATGTTGTCCTTGGAAGTATTGAAAGCAAAGGCGACTACTTCATAGGTTTCTGCCACAACATGTTTATTCTCAGCCTCTGGATAGATACAGACCAAGAATCTGCCCTAATGCTTGAATCACCCTTAAGGTGGCATACGTGATAAAAGCTGCCGACTCGTGTATAAGGCCCTCTGTCAGGCTGCAAGTGTAACATCTGATTCTCGACCTGCATTTATCCCCAGGCTGAGAATCCGCATTAATCATAGATAGTTGATGTACAAATGTCAGCCTGATCTATATCTTAAAATCGACATTAAAGGGGAACTATCGTGAAAATTAAAATTTAATACAGGTATGGGACCCGTTATCTGGAAACCATTTGATGCAAATAATCCAAATTTTTATAAACAATTTCCTTTTTCTCTGTAGTAATAAAACAGTACCTTGTACTTGATCCAAACAAAGATATAATTAATCCTTATTGGGAGCAAAACCAGTAATCTGGCTTTATTTACTGTTAACAGTGAGTAATTATGATGCAGACCCCATCGGAGCTCACCCACTTGCTGTGTCCTTCCAGACGCTGCTCCTCGTGAGACGGCAGCCACTCCATGCCGGTATTAACTCCTTAGTACTAGAGACTCTCACATCGTAGGGCGCTGTTCTGGAAAACCATTGGAGGACACAGATTGTATCTTTGAACAACCGGCTTTATTGGTGCATACGCTGGATTCAAACAAAAAGCTGTGGGTGTACAGGACTTGCGCGTTTCTTGCCATACAGCTCGGCACTTCCTCAGTCATTTAATGTTCCTCAGAGTTTATTTAATGTTTACATGATTTTCTAGTAGACTTTAAGGTATGAAGATCAAAATTATGGAAAGATCCATTATCCAGAAAACCCCAGGTCCTGGCTGGACAACAGGTTGCATGCTTGTATATGCTTCCCTGTACTGAAGTAAAAAAAACTTTATAAATACAGTCAATTAAAAATTCTGCATTGTTTCTTAAATAATATTCACTATCCCTCTCAGCATCTTTTTCTCTTCATTCTGTCTTCATGCAACAGTTGGGTGTCAGATATTCATTGACGGTTAGATACTATATATCTTATATGGGGCTCCTTTCCTAGCAGATGTATTAGAGCTCACTCAAATACAGGAGCAGATTTCTCCTCACGGCGCCCAGAGACCAGTGTTCTCCGATGCCCCCTCCCTCCTGTAGAATTTCACGTATGCGCATCTTTTCACGCTAGAGCACTAAGCATCTATAGTGCATGCCGCCACTTAATTTGTGCCGTCCTAGGCCCGGGACTATGCGGCCTCGCGGCAAATCAAAATACTCAAATAACTGATTGCAGTAAGAACAAAATCTAACAAAATAACTGCCTTTTGCACAAATCCTGCATGTAGAGAGACAGGTCTCGTGTCTGGTGATTTTAATAGAGTGAGCTCTAATACATCTTCTAGGCAAAAGGAGCCCCCCCTATAAGATATGTTGGATCTTCATGTGACACCCAACTCCTGAATGAAGACAGAACAAAGAGAAATGGATGCTGAAAGAGGACTAGTGAAGATAAACTTGAGGATTTTTTAGAAATGGTACAGAATTTTTAATTGATTGTATTTAGAATGTTTCTTATTTCAGTATGTTGAAGCTTAGCGATCGTTCCCCTTTAAAAGAAAAAATACAGACTACTGTGTAACTATTAAATAAGGAACAATACAGGTGAGCTAGGGCCCTAAATTTGCTCTAATTTTTACGATTGGCAGAAATCCTATGTACAAATTTAAAATAAATTCTAAATGAGATTGCGGTAAATTGCAACAGGTTTTAGGCACTTTAACATGGCAGAAAGCACTATATTCCTTTTAACATGCACACAAGATTTTTCAACATTGCCGTCACACATTGGACTTGGGAAAAAAAAATATGTTATTGCAATTATTTAACATTCAATATATGCCTTAATAGATATGTTCATTCCAGAGATATTTCTCCTGCGTCACCCATGGAAAATGTCATAGGGCAACCTATAGTGACACAGGCAGTATTATGCACTTAAAACAAATGCACATTTGTGATGTGTTTGCAAGATACTATATTCAACCAAAGCAAATACAGTAAAAAGAATTTCCAGGCAGAATCGAATGCATTTGCATAATAAATAGTGTCTGCGAAGGCTTTGCGGCCAAACCCGGCATGTACGGTAGGAAACAAATGTATCTGTGCCTCACCAGTTTTGTGCGGAAATTAGAGGCTGAACTCACAGTTCGAGAATGCTAGGGCAGATATAGGTCCAAGCTTTGTATCATGCTGTCTGGCTGCATAATTTCACACTTGATTTTACTTGTGTAAACAAAACTTTTTTTTTTTTTAACCATATACATATTTCTTTCAGTTTCTCAAACAGTTAGGTGTTGGCACAAGCTGGCAGTTTGTAGATGTCTATGGCTTGGACCCTGAACTTCTCAGCATGGTCCCCAGACCTGTCTGTGCTGTTTTACTACTCTTCCCAGTGACAGAAAAGGTAACGTGATTAATTGTTGCTGTCTAAATATATATTGCAAGCTGTTCTGTGCGTGTCTCTGTATAAAGAGTGCTTTGCTAAGGTAGTCACACTACTGGATACCATATTCGCAAGGTTTAATCACTGAAGGGTGGCAATTTGTTTAAAGAACAGTAACACCAAAAAATGAAAGTGTCTGAAAGTAACTTGTACAACTGGTGTGCTTTCTTTAGAAACTGCACTATAGTTTATATAAACAATCTGCTGTGTAGCCATGGGGGCAGCAATTCAAAGCTAAAAAAAGAGAAAATGCACAAAATACACAGCAGATAAGTTCTGATGAATGCCATTATATGCTACAGAGCTTATCTGTTATCTATTGTGTATCCTGTGCTTGAATGTCTGCCCCCCACAGCTACACAGTAGCCTGCTATGTACTCTACTGCACATGTATTTGTGTACACCCCCAGTGTTACCCATGCCACCATTAACTGGCTCCTTGCGAGGCGACTTTGGAACACGAATCCTCGCATGTGATTAGCGCTGGCGATTTTTCATTTAAGCCAGCACAGAGTGAGGGAAGGCATTTGGGGAGATTGGTCGCCACAAAGTTGAGGCAATTAGTCGCCAGGCAACTCAATCTCCCCAAATAGCCTAGTGTGTCACAGCCCTAAAGCAGAGAGAAAAAGATTTTTACACCATTTTTCATGGAATTTCCTTTTACATTGCATAATAAATAGATCCCTTCATACTGTCATTATAGGGTAGGGTGGGGGTCTAATAACTCGTGTTCCCATGCACACAATCGCATGAAGAAACTCTTGTGTGGGAGCACTATTAGATCTGCTACCCCACAGCCACTGTCCCTTCATATTAGGCTGGGGACAGACAGGGAGAAGGAAGTTCGGAGAGATTGTCGCCTGCTATTAAACGCCAGGCGACAGAATCTCCCTGTCTGTCCCCAGCCTTAGCCATTCTCCCCACTGCTGCAAGCTCAATCCTGTCCATATAAAGCAATATAGAGAGGGAAGTTTGAAACTGTGTGGATTTCTCTAGCATGGATTGCACATTGGATTTGCTAACATTGAAGGAAAACCTTTTGATGTAACATTAAAAGGAAAACCTGTACATAGCAGTGGGTTCAACCAAAGTTTTGTTCTCAATTAAGTTGAGAATCTGTTGACAAACTAAGGAGGCAGTTGTCATCTAAGTATCCCTAAACTATGGGATACTATGAAGAAATGCCATTTTGTAAGGGGGGGGAAATGGTGGCATCCGATGTAATTGTATACATTGGGAATGGGATGGAGCTTTGGAAGTAATACCAGTTACATTTTAGTACAGTTACCAAAGACTTTTTCTACAGAATTACAAATTTTATAGCAAGCAATTTTCTCTCTTTTGATTTACAGTATTTGTTTTTTTATACAGGTATGGGACCTATTATTCAGAAAGCTCGGGACCTAGGGTATTCTGGATAATGGATCTTTCTGTAATTTGGCTCTTCATACCTTAAATCTACTAGGAAATAATTTAAACATTAAATAAACCCAATAGGCTGGTTTTGCTTCCAATAAGGATTAATTATGTTGTAGTTTGGATCAAGTACAAGATACTGTTTTATTATTACAGAGAAAAAGGAAATATTTTTTTTTTAAAAATTGGATTATATTGATAAAATGGAGTCCATGGGGAGAGCCTGCCTGTAATGCAGAGCTCTCTGGATATCGGCTATCCGGATAATGGGCCCCATTGTACATTTATAGAATATATTAATATACTCAACTCTCTTACACAGGTTCTGGTTCTTTTGAGCAAGCAGACAAATAATCCACACCAATAAGCGTATATTAAAGGAATTTTATTGTATAATAAGTCAATAGACTGTTGCACATAAATTTTCACACCTAGACTAAGACAATATTACAAACTATACAGGTCTACATTATTGTTACCAAAAAGGCACGGGAATAGAGGTCAGCTTGAACATGGCTTCCCTCTGAGCTGTAGTCCTCACATGCTCCTCTGGCTTCTCCAGCTGCCCAGCTCAGGCCCTTGGTCCTCCTGTCCATGGTTCTTTTATCTTGAGTTTTCACCTGCCCTCACAGAAACCCTCCCAACTGACAAGATACAGAGATAGCCCCCAACTTGCCTACATACTGTATGTGATAAAACTTGCACTATGGGAAGTTGGTTTATTGTCCCCACAGCAGACCTAAAACTTAGGGGCAGATTTACTATTGGTCGAATTCAAAGGTTAATTAAGCCTTGTATTTGACCATCGAATTGTTGCTGAATTTTAACCCTTCGAATTTGAATATCGAATTCAAAGTTTTTTGGAGCAATTCGACAAATCGAACAATCGAATTTAAAAAATTTGATCAAACAATAAAATTGAACGATTTTAACCATTCAATTAAATTTTTTTTATTTGATCTTGAAATGCTGGAGGAACCCTATGATAGCTTTCCATAGGGTTAAACAGCAATTCAGTAGGTTCAATCTGGCAAACTAGGCATTCAAATTAAAATTTAAAAAGGGCAAGTAATTCTACCATCGAATATTTGAATAATCAAATAGATTTTTATTCGATCTATTCAAATCATTCGATGGTCATAGTGGCTAGAAAATATGAATTCAAATCTTTTTTAAAATTTCGATCAAATTTCGAATAATTTTTTAGTAAATCTGCCCCTTAGTAGTCACAGGAAACCCTTATTATGCTAATTGAGCTTTCATGTAAGTTCCCTGGACAACTGCTTCATAGTAAGTAATCAAGATGGCAATATCTTACACCATAGGACTAGACCACATGGGAAGATTTCAGGAAGATTAGTCGTCTGACGACTAATTGCTGTTTCTTTTGGGCGACTAATCTCCTGAATTGCTTGCCCATGTCTTGCGCCCGCTAACTGTAATATCCTGCGCCTATTCACACTCGTCGATGCTCAAAATTGCCTCCCATGTGGTCTAGCCCATATCTGTACTAAACCTGATTCATTCATTCCCCTCACACCAGCTGCAGTCTCCTCTATCCATAGAAAAAAGAAAATAGCTTGGCATTTGTTATTCATAATTTCTTTCTGCATTTTAGCCTTTTCTGCTACATAATTATCCTCTAATAAATCATACAATTAATTTTATTCTCTTTAATAGTTCTGGGTGTTTAGAACTGAAGAAATAGCTTTGTGTAATTAGCATCATAATTACCATTTAGATGACACTGCTGTTTCAGTTCTGAGGGTCCATTCTTTCAAAATTAACTACTCGTTATTGGGGTCAAAGAAATGTCTGAATAGTTGATACAATATTTAACATGCTTTTATGATTCCAGCAGTATTTAAGGCTTTAACCTTTTTTTTTTCACAGCAATATAAACGGTTGTCAAAATTTGCCAGTTTAGGATAATCCTGTAGTATAAAGAGGAGTTTCATTCTAAAGGACTATCTTCGTTTCTGATCCAGTCATACATTTTTACATGTACATTTCTAAAAATTTGGGAAACTTAGGCTAATCAGTTATCACACTGGGACCTGATTTGTCCCTTCTTTTAGAATAAATCGTGTTAGAATGTCTTAGGGCCCTTACACACGGGCGTTTTTACCTGCGCTCCCCTGCGTTGCGTTTCGCTGCGTTCAGCCGCAGGGGAGCACAGGTATAGACGCACTCAATTATTTTCAATGGGGCTGTACTCACACAAACGCATGTAGGCGCCGAACGCAGGAAAAATGCAGCATGTTGCGTCTGAACCTGCGTTCGGCACTTACACGCGTCTCGTGGGTACAACCTCATTGAAAAGAATGAGGTGCGTCTAGACCTGCCCCCCTCTGCGGCTGAACGCAGCCAAACGCAACGCAGGGGAGCGCAGGTCCAAAACGCCCGTGTGTACGGGCCCTTAGAAAGGTATTAATCTGATTCATTCCCTCAGACTTTTTGCATAGAAAAATGCCTAATTCTTTAAAATGATAGATGTTATCTCTTCATTCTTCTGATGCACTTATTGGTAGTAGTAGGTGTAATACCATGGTCCCATGTAAGTTTTTTTTTGCTTTGCTGCATTTTTCATTTTTTAAATATAGTTTGCTTGATTGTTCATGCTGATTTCATTAACAATGCAATTTTGTGTGGGTTTTTTTTTTCTAGGCATTGTATCTGGTCACCCATGGAGTAGATAGAAATACCTATTCATGAATTGTTCAACAGTGCCTGTTTATATAGATAACCTGAGATCTAATCAGAGTTGTGCATTTGTATGTACTTCAGTTCATTTTGTTCTTGTAGGACCCACTAAATGTTGGAATTTGTTTTGTATTCACCAGTATGAATCATTCAGGGCAGAAGAAGAAGAAAAAATTAAATCCCATGGGCAAGAATTGGATTCTTCCATTTACTTCATGAAACAAACCATAAGCAACGCCTGTGGAACAATTGGCCTTATTCACACAGTGGCAAACAACAGGGAAAAGCTGAGTTTTGGTAAATATTTAAACTTTCCTGTATAGTCTTGCACCATATGCCTTGTAGGTGGCTATATAACCTTGACATTGAGATCCGATTATAGTTCCCCCCCCCCCTTAACATAGCATTAATATATTTATTTATGTTTATTTATTTATTTATTTTTTTTATTTATTCACTCTTCAAAAAAGCAAAATAATAATATTCCTAGAAAGGCCTGCTTTTATTTTCCATGGTTAAGTAATACATTGTATACATTGCTGATTATAGTCTTACCAGCTACCAAATTATTTAAAAATACGTGCTGGAATTCCTTTGACAAAAAAATTGGCATGTCCCCTGGAAATTCTGTGCATTTTATTTTCTCCGGAGAAAGGGTATGGCAAGAAATTCAAAACCACTTAAAGGAAAAATAAACCCCTCGAACACTATTGCATAAAACCGCTCATATGTTAAACACTGCTTCATGTAAATAAACCATTTTCATAATATATTTGTTTTAGTATTGTGTGCCTTTGGGCAATCCTAAATAGAAAAATTACATAAGGGCCACCCCATGGGATCTGAGGATTCACGGTGCACACAAACAAACCATATGTTAGAACTCTGTCCATTAATTGGCTCAGAGTTGGCTCATGTGACCTGTCTTTTGCTTCCACACTTCTTCCTGGCTCAGAGTTGGCTCATGTGACCTGTCTTTTGCTTCCACACTTCTTCCTGCTACAGAGTTGAAATATTTCTGGTCAGGTGATCTCTGAGGCAGCACACAGACCATCACGAAATGGTGGTTCAAGGCAAGAGATGTAAAAGGGCAATATTTACTTAACTATATATATACCAGTTTGGTAAGATTCTTTAAAATGCCAAGTAATTTGATATAACCTGTTGCTTAAGTATTCATTTTGGGGGTATAGTTTTCCTTTAAAAAGGTATATCTATTTGTTCAGTTATAAAATAAAATACTGAATTCTCTCCGAGATTACAGCTGACTTGATGACTCATAATCCCAACAGCACATGTATTCTATTGTAAGAAATCTATAAATTAATTTGGATCCAAATACAATATGTCTGTTTTATCAACAAATATATCCTAGACTCCTACACATTATTGACAGTGCAGCAAATGAGTATAAATGTGTACATTGAGTTACATCTGGGCTATTATTTCATTAGTTCTGCCATTAGCACATGTGCTGATCCAGGCCTGCTCTCTCATTATTACTTGCAGTGCCTTTTGTTTGCTCTTTGTCGCAGTGATGGCTAAAGGCCCCCATACACGGCCTGATAAAAGCTGCTGCCGACAGACTGAGTTGGCAGCTTATTGGCCATGTGGGGCCATCTGACGGGTTTCCCCAATCGAAATCTGGCCGATAGTCGCCCAAATCTCAATCAGGCTGGTTAAAAAATCCCGTCGGGCCCATGATTGAATCAGCCCGATATTGCCCAATTCAATGTTATGTCGCCAAACAAGTGAATGTTTGCGTCTATGGCCACCATAAGGCGCTTTGTTGATGCAGAAGTCATTCACTACAATCCGCTGGTGCAGCAAATCTTGATATATGTCCATTTGTATGCATGAAGAAAAGCTTCTTCTTTGAATGCCCATTCCCATAGTAATAGTTGTGTATACTGTCAGACAGGCACAGTCTACACTCTTTATTACTATGGGGAAACATTTAAAGGGATCCTGTCATGGGAAAGCATGCTTTTTTTTCAAAACGCATCAGTTAATAGTGCTGCTCCAGTAGACTTCTGCACAGATATCCATTTCTCAAAAGATAAAATAGATTTTTTAATATTCAGTTTTGAAATCTGACATGTCAATTTCACAGCTGCCCCTGATCATGAGAGTTTTGACTTTAGGAGGGAACTGCTTTCTGGCAGGCTGTTACCTTCTCAATGTAACTGAATAGAACGCAGTGGGACATGTGTTTTTGCTACTGAGTGTTGTTCTTAGATCTACCAGGCTGCTGTTATCTTATGTTAGGGAGCTGTTATCTGGTTACCTTCCCATTGCTCTATTGTTAGGCTGTTGGGGGTGGGAGGGTGTGATATCACTCCAACTTGCAGTGCAGCAGTAAAGAGAGACTGAAGTTTACTTTTTAGATTTCAAAATGAAATATAAAAAAATGTTTGCTCTTTTGAGAAATGGATTTTAGTGCAGAATTCTGCTGGAGCCGTACTATTAACTTGTGCATTTTGGGAAAAAAATGTTTTCCCATGACAGTATCCCTTTAAGAGCCATGACAGTACTCTGAGTATGACACGTGAGCCCATTTACAGGGAAGGAACAGACCTGTTGAATGATCCTACACATTTTTCATAGGGCTTCAGGCATATTTAACTGCAAATATAAGAAACCCATTCTACACTATTGTGTTTTATTTTGAGTTTCTAGCAATTTCAGTGAATAGAAAAACAAAGTTGGGGGGGGGGGGGGGGGGG
>CM044434.1:114385277-114411214 GCA_024363595.1 Xenopus borealis | reverse complement strand
ATCCCCAACCAGTAGCTCGTGAGCAACATGTTGCTCTCCAACCCCTTTGATGTTGCTCTCCGTGGCCTCAAAGCAGGTTCTGATTTTTGAATTCCAGGCTAGGAAATACGTTTTAGTTGCATAAAAACGAAGTATAGTGCCAAGCAGAGCCTCCTGTAGGCTGCCAGACCACATAGGGGCTACCAAATAGCGAATCACAACCCTTATTTGGCACCCCAAGAGACTTTTTCATGCTTGTGTTGCTCTCCAACTCTTTTTACATTTGAATGTGGCTCACGGGTAAAAAAGGTTGGGGACCCCTGCTATATACCATGGGTGCCCATATATACCATGGGATCATTTTCAGCAAATTAAACTATTTTTGAGTTGAAACCTTTTCCAGCATTCAGGTAATCAACTATTTGGAATTGCAAGGGGGTCTGTGATTTCTGGGACCATTGCCTCTCACTGTATTGAATGTATTGGCAGTGTCACTGCCTCTTACTGAATAATGTATTTATATATCCTATACTGTACATGCAAATTCAGGCTTGAAGCTACTCGTGCCACTTCTTATTGTAAATTGAATTTGTCTGACACAGCAAGTACAGTCAATTCTCCTCCCCAAAAATGCATCTGAGAGCATTTTTTAATAATCACCTGCACTAGCAGTGTTAGCTGTGGTACACAGAGCATTTTGTCTACCAGTAATAATGTCAAATCAAGTAAAGCACCTCGAGTGATTTACATGGAGTAGTAAAAGCCAGACTTTACCTTGTCACTCTGTGAACGTCAGCCACAGCCCATTTCATATTCTCAAAAGTTGTGAAAGGCAGACGGGTAGAAAGAATAAGAACACTAAGGGGCAGATTTATTAAGGTTCGAATGAATTTTTGTGTCAAAACACACAAATTTTTAATTTAAAAGCACCAGCTCAAATGTTAATTCACACCTCGACCATAGAATCTGTTCTAATTAAAACGTTCAGCACCTAAACCCTGCCAAATTCAAAAACATACTACAAGCTAAATAATAAATGACATAAATAAAACCGGCCCATCATAAGCATATAAAAAGTACAGTGCGATTGGTTCAATTCTAATAATGAATGCCTGCTTTCTAAAGAAGTTCTGTTATACCGAGTAACTCCCTGTAAGGATGTACACTTGTTATGAAAGTACAGCTCCCAGTATCCCTGAAGTATAGTTGGTGTGTTTTTGTTTTTCAAAAGCACTGATAATGCAATTAAGCATTCACTGCATAAAAATGTCTGCTTAATAGCTGCAGTACCAGCACTTTCCTTATAGTGTCACCATCCTCAAGTTTATTCTTTTCTTCTCCACTCACTCAGGACCAAAAAAAAAACACATTTATTAGCAGCAATAGCAGACCAATCTATACTCTCCTACAAAGGATATCCTTTGAATATTGGGCAAAACTTTTTTACGTTGAGATGTATTTATTTTCACAAAGGAACATGACTGCTTAATTGCAGTCCAAATGCAATGGGAATACTGACTGCCTTGAGCAATACTATTTAACAAGTAGCCAGGCTATCACTTATGTATGTTGGGTTGGTCCTTATATAATGCTGCTTCAAAATGTATGGCAATTATACTGAGCACTGTTACTGTTTTTGTTTGCAGAATGTGATTCTGCTTTAAAGAAGTTCCTTGAAGAGTCTCATTCATTGAGTCCAGAAGAAAGGGCCAAATTCCTAGAAAAAGATGAGGTTGGTAAAATTATGATGAAAAACAAAGAATCCCCCAGTACCCTTGATGCACTCTACATGTACTTAACCTTGTTCCTAAATAGCCCAAACGTGGGTGGGAGCTTCCCACGAGTAATAAAATAAATGAATGAAAATGGAAGAAAACCGAATCCCATGTATTCATGGAGCTACATGCAGACAAGGCCAAGAAAATTACAAAAATCCCTTTGTTGAATAATACACAGACATATTAAAATAGAACACACAATGTGAATCATGGATTCCGTAGTTAGTCAGGCATGTGTCACAACAACGTCACAATATTTAAAGGGGAATTATTGTGAAAATGTAATTAGAACTGTTCTTTTCTCTTGAAGGGGGAACTATTGCAAGGATGAAAATTGAATAAAAACTTCATTGTGCGGAAATCAAAAACTACATTCAATTAAAAATTCTGTATTGTTTCTGAAATAATCACGTTATTCTTCACTATTCTTCTTCACTATTTCGCTCTCAACATCTGTTTCTCTTCATTCTCTCTTCATGCAGGAGTTGGGTATCTAATATTAATTGACAGATCCAAAATTTCTTATAGGGGGGCTCCTTTTGCCTAGAAGACATAAAGCTCACTTATTAAAATCACCAGACATTGCGTCTCTCTACATGCAGCATTTGTGCAAAAGGCAATTGTTTAGTTAGATTTTGTTTGTACTGGAATCCGTTATTTGAGTGAGCTCTAATTCATCTGTTAGGAAAGGAACCTACCCCTATAAAATGTATTGTATCTGGGAACTGAGTGTCAATGAGTATCTGACACCCAGCTGCTATAAGAAGACTGAATCAAGAGAAACATGCTGAGAGTGGAATAGTGAAGAATAACGTGATTATTTCAGAAATTATACAGCATTTTTTAATTGAATGTATTGAGAAAGTTTCTTATTTCAGTGCAATGAAGCTTATATTCAATTTTCATCATAGTGATAGTTCCCCTTTAAGGGAAAAGCACTGTTCTAATTATCTGGATATCATAGATATGCCCAAGGTGCCACACTATTCATGGCTGTATTATTGTACCAAATGCATATCACTACCAAAAGTGCAACTATACTTTATGCATAAAACTAGCAAAACGAATCCCCCTAAATTGGGCAAATTTTCTTGGACCTAATGGACACATCTTTACTATTTAATGGTCTATTTCCATCTTTATCAACATATTTAATTGAGATTTATAAAGTTTGGGGATTAGTTCTGGCTAGTTTTAGGTGAATCCATGATTCACCTTGCATGGTCTATTTAATATGTCTGTGTGTTTTTATCAGGAGTTTTTTGCATTTAAAGTTTTTTGTCATTATCTTTGCCTGCTCAGGTTGTACCTCCACTAGTACATAGTTAAATAGGGTTGAAAAGAGACAAAGTCCATCAAGTTCAACCCCCCACATTAAAACCCAGCATACACACACACCCCTCCATACCTTCACATAAAGGAATTCTGTTTTCTTCCTTTTTCATTCATTGGTAAAACTAGCACCACCGGGCACATTAACATAGCCACCTTCATTTACAGCATACATTTTATTTACACAGTAATATGTTTCACCTATAATTCTCTCTGTGGAAAGTTCTGTTGGGTTGGCGGCATTTAGCAGAATACGAGCTGAACATTCAGCTGCTACGCTGTACTTCGGAAGAAATAAACAGGTGTTGAGAATGGCTGGTCCATTTATGAATGCTACACATCATCCTGGTACACTGATCTTAAATAGGGTGTGGCTTGCTTAAATGTGCATTGCACACATTGGCAACAGACTATATAAATCATTTAAGTAGATCTCCTAGAGCGTGAAAAAGTGCAAATCACTAAGCAAAAGAAAATAGTTACAGGTCCACTCCTAATTTTGGCAAGCACCATTTTATTAATTTTACAAGTTATTATTTGTACCTCTAGTTATTTACATGGCACCCTGTAAATTTCATCCAGCACTGTGATTAATATTTAATATGTTTCTATTTTAGAGTATACGTGTTACACATGAAAGCAGTGCCCAGGAAGGACAGTCTGAGGTATGACACTCGTTGTTGTGGTCTTTGTTGATTTATGTATTTTTATGCAGTTATACTTTTAGATGTTAAGAAATGTATACAACAATTAAAATAATCCGCATTTTTGCAAGAACTTGCTTTTTTAACAGTTTTTTGTTTTCTAGCATGTATTAAAGGACGTGTAAAGCCTACATTTACCTACTATGTATATAAGTTGGGCATATCTTCCCCCGCGCAAACCACATCATTTGTACTACATATACCCCCTCCACGTGCCAGTGCCATCACAATTTCCTAAAACAAATAGCAGCTATCCCCGGCAGCCATTTTCCCTCTGACACACCATCAGTAACTTTGACAGCAGAAAACAGGACATGTATGCTGTAAAGTTCATGCAATGGAGAATGCAGGTTAACACAGGCAAAACATACTTTGATAAAAAGTTCGGCTGGGGTTGAGCACGGTAAAGGTTAAGCTGAGCTCAGGAGAGATGGTTAGGAGACAAAAATAGGATCAGACAGCCGAGTTTCTATTGGAACCAGCAATGCTGTCTTCTCATTGGCTGTTAGACTGGAGGGTGCGTTCAGTTTTCTGAGCTAAGAAGAACTAGGCTTGCCTCTTAAGTCAACAGCCAAAACAAATTCCTGAGGGAGGGGGCCGAGTGGGTTAGAGGAGGAGAAGGATTTCTAAGTGATTAAGGGGATGCTGCAGCCTTACTGTTAAACTTTTAACAACCAGAGTGACGGTTATCTAAAGATTTAAAAAAAAAAGGCTGTCCACTGATTACATTTTTGTGGAGTGGGTTTACTATATGAAGTTGGGCCCTTTCTGCTCTCAGAATATGTTCGATATGAACAGTTCAGGGCCAAAATCAGTGTTTATATGACCTATTACTTTATATTTATTATTATATTAATATTTTACCGTTTGGGACATGTAGTGTGCTTAATTTATCAGCCCAATCAAATGCAACTTATTCATATTACATTGTCCCATTACTTGTCCAGGTTTTTTTTACTCTCACCACCAATTTATGTACTACCTGCCACTGCCCTTGGTAATGAATTGCAGCCTTGAAGAAAAATATCTGCTTTTTAATGTTCAGGGTGTACAGGTGATGCTGCGACTGAAGAATGAGTATAAATTCTGGCTCGGGGAATTTTCGCAACCATTTTATTTCTGGTTTGTAAACGTTGCTTTAATTGCTCTTTTCTGAATTGAATTGGCTTGACTGTGCAAATAGACCCACATTCTGAGCTGAAATCTGCTAAAGTCTGTTCATGACGAGCCGATTCGATGCAGAAAAGAGTGCAGGCTACTGCCCGCGGTAGGGCTGAAATCGGCCAGCTGATTTAGGCTGCCATTTGGCCCCAGCCTAAATGAGCTCTGTAGTCACTTTTATTCCACTTGGTTTGGCTTTATTATCCATAGATCGTATTTTTGCTCAGGTTTAGACATTTTTATCATTGCTGTTTGTGTGTGATCACTGTCAAGACTGCAGAATATTTATTATGGTTGCTGAAGCTTTCAACTCTTATTCCACCACCTAGTAGAAACATGATTTGCCAACCTGTGTAGTTTTATATACTTGCTCAGAATCTTTTGACTTGGTGAGAGCACTTAGAGTCAGACCCTATTATTGGGCGTGACCTGTTAACTATCTTGTATGTAAGGTAGAGAGATGTGTGGTTTGTATGCAGCTGCATTTATTTGTTGTATTTAATTTTAATATCATTTTGTTCAAAATGTAAGTGTATATGTAGAATGTGGAGGAAGAGGACGGAATGTAACAATAGCATTCCATCAATTTTACATTACTTAGGGGCAGATTTACTATGGGTCGAATTTCGAATGCCAACGATTTTCAAGCGGTTGATCGAATTTTCGATCTTAGGGAATGATCCCCATTTTGGTAGGTTTAATCTGGGAAGTAGGTTATCGAATTTAAATTTAAAGGGGAAGTATTCGACCATCGTATTTTCGAATATTCAAATTAAATTAAAATAATTCGAATTTGAATATTCAGTGGTCGAATTTGCCTAATTTGCATATTCAAAATTCTAATCTTTTTGAAAACTCAATCGAATATTCGAATCCTTCATGTGAATTAATGTGAATTTAGTAAATCTGCCCCTTAGTCCTACATGCTTATGATTAAGTGCCTAATGCACAAAACACAGGCAATTTATATTTGTAATGGATAGAGTAAAATCTAGACTTAAGTAGCATCCATTTCTTTGCTCTGTTGCATGAGACCTTTTATTTCTATATACACTTACATTGCATTTATGTCAAGCTAAATAGTTGTAATTATTTTCACTTTAAGCTGTGCATAGTTTTCAGTGGGTGTAGATGCAAAGCCTGCCCAGACAGATACTATGTGAACATGCGTTTATAGCGTGGAATTTCTCTTCTGCCCACAGCTATTATCATTGTATGTTTTAACTGTGTTTATAAATAACATGGGCATAGTTCAGTTAAAAGTTTCTTCTCCATTTTCTGCATATGTTTGGTTAAAATCTAAATACAGCACTATATTTGTGACCACAAGTGGCACTGCTTTACATACAGTATCGAACAGTTATGCCCTGCTTTTTGCAAAACTCAACCAATCTTCTTATATTAATTAAACAACTCTTAGACAGCGAGGGACATATCCCTTTCTTTTGTCTGAATTCAAAGTTGTGGCAGTCACAGCATAAATGTGAAACCTTTAATCTAAATCTATATGAAATTATTGCGATGCAAGCTAAAATTTCAACATGAAGAAGGGAACTTTGAATCCAGAAAGCTACTTTAATATTCCTGTGCAAAGTGTAAAAATCATGTTTAGCCAATGTTATTTTCCCAGAATTCAAGCATAATTAATATACAGGGGGGCAAAAAGGTTTGTTGCAGTTATCTGGGTGTACTTCAGACACACCCTTCAGTTTCTTGCAAACTGACAGAGCAGTAAACTCCTGTAAGCACAGTGTGGTGTTTCTTTTGACAAAGGACTCTGAGCAGCATTACTTTGAGGGTTTACTAGTGTAATCCTATACATTCCTTTCTGATAAAGCTTACTTAGTTTTAACCTTTCCTTCTCATTTAAAGGGCCAGTATACCACCCTTGTTCAACAAGAGTTCAAAGAATAGGGTTTTTGCTGAATGATCTATGGTTTATATTTCCAGTTCACATAAAAAATCTCTTGCAATATGGACTTCTGCTTATCTGAATTCCAAAAGTCATACAGTCATATGAAACAGTTTGGGAACTCGTCACAGCCTGCATAATAATTTACTCCACTTTTAACAAAAAAGATAACCGTGGTATGTCTTTCATTTCCCAGGAACTGGGGTGTTTTCATGAACAAAGATTTTTAGTGAAGCAGTATTCCATTGTATGAAATTAAATCAAATGTGAAAAACTGTGGGTACCCTTGTATTTTTGCAAATTTGAATGCATGTAACTGCTCAACACCAAATTGGATGGATTAGCATATTAAGCCTTGAATGTCATAGGCGGATGTGTCCATCATGACAAAGTGTATTTAAGGTGACCAACTGGGCTTCTGTTTGACTCTCCTGAAGACTGACTGCATGGGATCCTCAAAGCAACTCTCTAAAGATCTGAAAAAAAAGATTGGTCAGTATCATGGTTTAGGGGAAAGCTACAAAAAGCTATCTCAGAGGTTTAAACTGTCCGTTTCAACTGTAAGGAATGTAATCAGGAAATGGAAGGCCACGAGCACAGTTGCTGTAAAACCCAGGTCTGGCAGGCAAAGAAAAATACAGGAGTGGCATATGCGGAGGATTGTGAGCATAGTTACAGACAATCCAAAGATCATCTCCAAAGACCTCCAACATCTTGCTGCAGATGGTGTATCTGTACAATTCAGCGCAATTTGCACAAAGAACAGCTGTATGGCAGGGTGATGAGAAAGAAGCCCTTTCTGCACATACAGTCGCTTGTTGTATGCAAAAGCTCATTTAGACAAGCCAGTCATTTTGGAACACAATTCTTTGCTGATGAGACAAAAATGTAGTTATTTGGTCATAACAAAAAGTGATTTACATGGCAGAAGAACACAGCATTCCAAGAAAAACCTCCAAAAAAAAACTTCCTACTGTTAAATTTGGTGGTGGCTCCATCATGCTGTGGGGCTGTGAGGCTAGTTCAGGGACTGGGGTCCTTGTTAAAGTCAAGGGTCGGATGAATTCAACAGAGTATCAACAAATTCCTCAGGATAATATTCAAGCATCAGTCATAAAGTTGAAGTTACACAGGGGTTGAATATTCCAACAAGACCATGACCCTAAACACACTTCTAAATGCATTTATGCAGAGGGAGAAGTAAAATATTCTGGAATGTCCTTTACCGTCCCTTGACTTGAATATCATTGGAAATCTATGGATTGATTTGAAGCAGGCTGTCCATTCTCGGCAGCCATCAAATTTAACTGAACTGGAGACATTTTGTGTTGACGAATAGTCAAAAATACCAACATCCAGAATCCAGACACTCCTCAAAGGCTTTAGGAGGCATCTAGAGTCTGTTACATTTGCAAAAGGAGGCTCAACTAATTATTGATGAATGCACCTGTCTAATTTTTTTATGATGCATATTTTCTGTTAATCAAATACATTTTATATAACTGCTGAAATACTACGGTTTCCATAAGGCATGTTATATATTAAAAGGAAGTTGCTACTTTGAAAGCTCAGCCAATGATAAACAAAACTCCAAAGAATTAAGAGGGGTTCCCAAAGTGTTTCACATGACTGTACAAAAATGGGAAGGGTGGTTTAATCTACTTTGCAAGAGCTAAAAGTAAAGTCTCTTAAATTAGTCCTGCAGCAGGTTGGGTACACGCTGGTCACCCGCAATAAAAACGTGTATGAGGGTAGTATTTTCGGATGCGGGTTGCGGGTCTCATCTATTTTTATCATGTTATATTGTTTATATTTTACTTCTTTTAAAATTATACAAAACTGTGTCTCCTCCCACTTCTGATGATGTCATTATCGGTTTGCAACAATAACACTTCCTGTTTAATGGTGGTCAGCGGGTTGTGTATAAAGCAGTTGTGGGCATGGGTCAGGTAATGGATCCAAATATATGGGTTGTGGTTTGGGTTGCAGGGTTGGGTCTGAGTCTCAAATTGGTTCTGCGCAGGACTGTAGCTTAAATAACAAAAAACACAGATTAAAAAAAATGTAAAATAGAAGTGACACAAGCCCTATTTATTGATCCCATGTCACAAAAAGGCAGCGTACTTCCCCTTTAAGCACAGGGCTCCCTGAACATACTCTACTTTTCAACCTATGCACAAAAGCAGAAACAACTATTGTTGTGTGGTGCAAATATAGATGAGTGCAATTAGGCACAGGTCCCGTGTGGATGGTCTTTTAGGGCTAAACACCACAAGCGGTTTTTTTTGTTGGATGGTGTAGGCTCGGCAAAGCACTTTCTACAAGATGGATGTAGTTGCACTGTTACAAAAATTTGATGTGTAAACTACATGAAAAATTTTCCATCTGATGTGACGAGACTGTCGGATGGGAATGCTGCGTCTTCAGCCAGCGAGACAAAATCTAATGGTGTCTGTTTTTTTTTGTTTGTTTTTTTCTCCATTAAAAATACATTGACTGTTTGATGTAGATGCATGAACAAACTATAGGGGTTCCAATTTAGTAGCATCCTACAAATCTCATGCTGTTCATCAGATAAAATCTGACCCACATAATCTCATCAAAAACTCCCGTTTAGTTTTACCCATAGGGTGCAATGTTGTGTACATATGTGCCTCTTGTATTGAATTTAACTAATGAATGAATTTTGTCTGTTATATGATAGCTGATTTACTTGCAATGAAAGTTATGCAAAGAATATACTCTATTTTGTGTATCTGCTGCCTGCTGAGAGATGTCCTTTCTCCATCCACCACTGGAGTTGAACATCCCTCGTATATGACATTGGGCGCAACGTATAGTATACGTTATAGTTTTGTGTCCAGTTGCTCCTTAAATAACATTTGCCAAAGGGTTCACCTAAAATTAGAAAGGTGAATGCAGTAGTGGCCAAAGCATCTTTAACTCTGTCGTTTTAGCTGTTGTATGGTCACAAAGGTCACTAGACCTAAGGACTAAAATTGTACAGGATTAATTTCCCTTTATGTTTTTTAGGTTTGTTTAACAGCATTGTGTATCGCAGGCACATCAGCAACACAGCACCCCCTTACTTTGGAAACTCCTACAATAGCTCTTATTGAGCTGTCCTTACATAGACCTAATTGAATAGTGACCAGTACAAAACTACATGCATGAGTAGTGCTCTGTTTTCTGTATTGTACAGACAGACTTTGGGGGTGCCATGCCTTTCCGCTTGTACATTGTGACCTAGGCCTAGAAATGCAAAAGGTAAACTGGATAAAAACATGACACAGGATCAAGAAGCTCCAAAGAGAAACATACCTTTTCATAAGAAAAGCACACACTAAATGCCAAGAGCACAGTATAGCGTAATTGCATTGTGCAGAACAGATCTCTATACCCCAGTCTGTGAAGATATACATGAAAGAATATCATGCAAAACTGCAGCCTGGTATTACAAGAGGTATAAAAGTCATACAAGCTGCACTAATTGGCATACGCATATTTAGCTTTGTATGTATGCTTTGAGGAAATGCTTTTTTAAATTAAAAAGTAAGAGGGCTGTAGAGAGCAAGCTGTGTCTCCCATTGAGGAGCATTCCCTGACTGGGTGCTGCTATGGGAATGAGTTGCTGAGAGGCTATAGTTTCTCACAGTCAGGAAATGGCAATTTAGTGTTGCACAGCAAGAAGAATGCAAGGGTAGAAAGAGGGTCATTTCATAGATGCAAAGTCACATTCTAGTTCCATGCAGCTTGTTGTGTGTCATTTCACATGCTTGAACCTGAGACTTGGGAATGCCTGATGAGATCCACAAATTGTGTGTTGGGGGGTGGGTAAATATCTTCTGGTAAGTATCCTATTTCAACCTGTTTGCTCCATTAAAACCTTGTGTTCTCTGTTTTGCATTTATGTTAATCACTGAAACAGTGACCTATTTAATTTGCCTTTGCCCCTACCTGTGTTGGCTTCTTTACAGGTAAAAACCCACACTGTATTCCAGCTGATCCAAGCCATAGGGCAGATTTCACAAGTCAGTTCTTCTGAAAAGCTCTGCTGGCAAACATGAATCCCTGGCGTTTTGTTCTCCTATCAATTGCTGTACCTGAAAATCCAGTTTGAGATGTGAATTGTCACATTGTGTCGGACCATTTGGTAGTTTCTGTCTCTAGGATCACATGGTCCCAATGTGCTTGGTCTGTGGCCTCTCTTTGTGCTATGGGTACAAAAGACCCTTTCAGAGAGATGTGTGGGTGTATGCCCATTTCCTGATCAATTCTTTATAAATACACATAATGGTTGATGATAATAAGGGCAAGCAAGTCTTACTTTCTATAGTGATATCTAATAGATAACTGTACAGGCCGGAAATGGACATATAGCTGAACTGTCCATGCGAGGCATTACATAGGAACTGAAACTCTTGAGGAAAGGGTAGTTACTGAAATACACTGGATTATTATTTAACACAGTAATTTGCAAGTCTCTTAAACCCTTATAGGGATACTGTCATGGGAAAATGTTTTTTTTTTTTTTTTTTTAAATGTATCACTTAATAGTGCTGCTCCAGTAGACTTCTGCACTGAAATCCATTTCTCAAAAGAGCAAACAGATTTTTTTATATTCAATTTTGAAAACTGACACGGAGCTAGACATTTTGTCAATTACCCAGCTGCCCCTGGTCATGTGACTTGTGCCAGCACTTTAGGAGGAAACTACTTTCTGGCAGGGTTTGTTTTTCCTTCTCAATGTAACTGAATAGTACGCACTGGGATATGGGTTTTACTATTGAGTGCTGTTCTTAGATCTACCAGACAGCTGTTCTCTAGTGTTAGGGAGCTGTTATCTGTTTACCTTCCCATTGTTCTTTTTAGGCTGCTGATGGGGGGAAAAAGGGAGGGGTGATAGCACTCCAACTTGCAGTACAGCAGTAAAGAGTGATTGAAGTTTATCAGAGCACAAGTCACATGACTTGGGGCAGCTGGGAAATTGATTTCACAATTAAATATAAAAAAAACTGTTTGCTCTTTTGAGAAATGGATTTCAATGCAGAATTCTGCTTGGGCAGCACTATTAACTTATGCATTTTGAAAAGAAACCTTTTTTTTCCCATGAAAGTATCTCTTTAAGGATTCTTTGGAAATCACCAAACATTTTATTTAGAAAATCACAAGACCATTTTAAAAAAACAAAATATATTTGGCAAAGGTATACTTCCCATCAGACATTTTCAGTTCCAGTAACTCATTCAGGCTCATTTACAATGTTGGCTGCTAAATGAGATGTGCACAGCAACCAATCAGATCTTTGCTTTCAAACAGGTAGTAAGTGGATTGAGTCTAAATAAATCTTGATTGGTTGCTGTGGACAGCTTCACTTGTGCAATTTAGCCCACATGTGTTTATAGAATGTAGTTATGGTAATCCCATTTCTAAGTATACTACAGATGCATAGAGTTTTTCTAATATGCAAAAGATGTGCTACAGGTGGCAGTGGCTCAATCAACGTGCCAGTTTCACACATTCACACCCTCTTCCATTTGAAATGCATGATCTCCTGTGTGCATCACGTTTCTTTTCACAATGTCTTTAGATCTGTTAAGTGTTGTTTCCTTAAACACAGTTGAAATCTAATCATGTTCTACAAAAGAAACCTAATTAGCACAATGTATTGGTCTTTGTTATTGAAAAGGAAGTACAATGCAGATATTTTAAAATGCCTTTCTATTCTGTTATTGTTACTCTGTCCTCATCAAAACCTCTCAGCAGTATTTAATTAGATACAAAGTATTTAGTGACCCTATTAGTTGGGTTTGAGTGATACCTTTTTTTTTCCAATCTGGCAGAAGAAAAAGCTTGATATTGACATGCCTACTTGGGCTGTGAATATTCTGTCATAGGAAACACAGAAGGTATTCTGAGAAGGAAACCCGGTATTGCTGCTAAAATTTCCATTTTCATTGAATTCCCTACAGAATAAAGCTCACCTACTGGGTTGTAAAGCACAGCCAGAGTTGCTCATCACTGTAATGAATGGATTTCTGAGGCGCATATGCAAAGGCATCAGATTTTTTTATTTATCTTTGGGTTAAAATCACAATATTTTTACTAGAATGCCTCGTTCTACCAAATTTACATTTTTGACTGATCTTTTGCTTGAACACTAACATCATTTTTTTTTATTTGTTTTTTAACTAAAATAAACTAAAACAGAGAGAAATCTTTAAAATTGGTATGTTAATAAGAAATTACTTACCGATTCTCTGCATGCACTCCTCTTCTGAGATGGCGACAATCCAACATGCGACGCTCAATTTCTCCTCCCTGACTATGTCCTATAGAAGGCAGGGAGGAGAAATCAAGCACTGCATGTTGGCTCATCGACATCTCCGAAGGGGAGCGCATGCAGAGAATCGGTATGTAATTTCTAATTTATCTCTGTTTTCGATTAAAAAAATCATTAGTGTTACTTTAAATGCTGGTATTGTTGCAGCTTTGAGATGTGCAGAATGCATATTGTTTGTATAGGTTTCCAGTATGTGCTCTGTTTTCCTCTTACACTGAACATAATAGTATATTAAAGGAAGAGTTCAGTGTAAAAATAAAAACTGGCTGTGCAAAATAAAGTTTCTAATCTAATTAGTTAGCCAAAAATGTAATGTATAAAGGCTGAAGTGACTGGTTGTCTACTATAATAGCCACAACACTACTTCCTGCTTTTCAGCTTGAGTAAGTCAGTGACTTGAAGGGGAGGGGCATGACTTAGAATCCAAAAAAAATCCGTGCAGCACTGGATGAAAGATACAAGGGTCTGTCAGGAGTCCAGAAAGTCACTGACCTTTTATACACACCCACTAATTACAAGCAAACAGATCACAGGTGAAGATGGTTACCTTTAATAGCCATTCTGACCCTTTTGTGTGTCAAGTTGTGTGCATGTTATCAGACCAAATCACTAGGGTATATAAACTTTTGATCAAGGTCATTTGGGTAATTTGTGTAGCGATTATGATTTAAAGAGTAAACCCAGTTTGACAATAAATGGCTTCAGCCAACCACTAACCATGAGTGAAAGAAACATTTTTGTCTTATCATTCATATTCTCTGAAAAATGGTTAAGAAAACATAAATTCTGCTAGAGCATGTGCACAACTGTAAGTGCCTTATAACTTTTAATCCTGGAATGTAACCCAATTCAAGGAGTTGGCACCAAAAAGGATTAGTTGAAAGAGTAAATGGAACTTCACTCAGTCCTTCAGATTCCAATTTATTTGGCTTCTGTGATCAGAGCAAGCTGCTAATAGTCGTTAAAGGAGTGGGGAAAGCATGTTACCAGCTGCTGAGAAATCCAGAGCTCATGTTGGCAAGCTCCTTGTCTACGTCTTCCAGATTTATTGGCTGAAGGGAGGACATGATACTGGCTTTTCCTCTTTTCTACATGAACAGATATTCTGTTCCCATCCCCATTACTTTTAAGGTTTAAATGACTTGTATCCAAAATATGGCTTGCACGCCATTAGCAGGCCAAGGGTTGGCAGTTGAGTTTAAAGTTATTGTTAATGTTCTAACAGTCTTTAATGTTCTTATAGTCTTTAATTGTCTTCTAGCCTTTAATGAGTATTTATTATTTTGTAAGTGCCTTTTTGAAAATGAGATATTAGCATTATCCTATCCTATCAGGCTCCATGTTTTTGCCAGCTTCTCTGTGGCAATTGAATGTTATTTATTTAACTATATCTTAAACTAGCTCCAGAACCCTAGTTTCAAGCCCCATCACTCTGCCATGTTGTGATTTAACTGCAGTACCTGCACCAGGCTTTCTCTGGAGTATAATCTAAAGAACTGATCGAGTTCACTTCAGTTCCAGGCCTTGGAGCTGGCTCTTTGCTCTGAAACTGGATCACCTAAAACACTAATTTGTTCTAGTTTTGTATGCGTTAACTCAGTCTGTATTCAGATTTACAAAATTAGTCCTCTAACCTATTGACTACGGATTATTTTATTTTTACAACATGGCTGGGTAGTTGCTCTGATTTTGCCCTTACTTAGTTGCTTGTATAGACAGAGCTATCTTTGATTGGAAAATTAGTAATCTGTCCAGACACATCTGCCTGTGGTTCACAAGTTATAATTTGACAATTGGCCTTTGCCTTTAGGCAAGGTCATATACACTACTTTAAGCCAGTTGATTTATTTAGGGTAAAATTGTCTGGGCCAGTAACAGAACATTTCAGAAAGCATTTGTTTTTGCATTGCCAATCCTTAGGGTTCCTTGGCTCGAAAATGCCCTTTTACAAACTGACTATTTAATTTACTGAACAATGATTAAGGTTTATGCTAATTTGATATATATTTCATTTTTTGCTGGCGATTGTACACACTTAAATTCATTATGAAGTACATGGTACTTGATAAAGCAAGCAGAATGGATGCTTGTACAAAACAAAATACAGATATAACTGTTTATGCAGAGAATGGGATGGGTAAGAAACCCTGAGCTTAGCAGGAGGCCAATCTGTATCAACTGTTGCAGTAATATAGAAAATCAGTGTATGTATGTCTGGGTTAACCTTTTCTTACCTATGTTTAAAGAACATTAGATTCTCAATAGCCTAGTTTTTTTTGTGTATTCTCGTAATCCTTCCCCTGAAACCTGCATTCTACCATTCTAGAACACTGACTTTTATTTCGCTTGTGGTTTGCACATAACAACATAGTGACTGCATCCAGCTATGGAAGTATTCAGCCCCCAGCCCAGGCTTTGCTGAGGCCCTTATTCTTATATATGAGGGAAATCAAGACTGTTTTAGTGGTTCTTAATGGCAACATTTCAGACTGTTTTCTTTAAAAAAAAATTCTAGATTGTCATCCTCAGTCCACACCATTGCTGGTGAGATTTTGTGCACATGATGGGTAAAGTTTAATATCACCAAGTCTGTAGAGTAAACTTGTTATGAAGCATACCACTAAATAAGTTTCTTGCTCTGTATCTACGGTATATGTGAGGGAGCTTTCTTTGTTAATGGCTTTTTTTTTTCTCTTTACAGGCACCGAGTATAGATGTTAAAGTAGATCTACACTTTGTTGCATTCGTTCACATAGAAGGACATCTCTATGAACTCGGTAATTCATATTTGCATTGTTTGCTTTTAATGCCGATTTCTGTATGTTTAATTTGTTGAAAAAGATTAAAAGTGGCAGTAAAGCAAAAATGATTTATTTTTTTTTAAATAGCAGAATCCAGAGTTTATGCCCAATCTTTAATTTGTAATAAATAAAGATGAAGCAGCTATAAGGGTAATCTCGCCTCAGCCAACAGTCTGTGCAAATTTAACCTAAAAGTACCTAAATAAATTCAAGTGCAATAACATATTTCACATATTATGTTAAAAATAAGAATACTCTTTAACATACAGAAGGAATATGCTGAATAATTTGTGTTGTGGGTAATTTTACCTCCCATCTGTTCCACATCCTGCTCCTTTCCCTGGCTGTGTAGGGAAATCACTGCACTTTAGGATAGGAACCATTCGGCAGCTATGTGGACTTGATAGGGAACCGGAGCCTGTCTTGGTTTGTGTGAATGCAGGGCTGTGAGTGGCTATTCCCCCTCCTACTGTGCTTCTGGCAGGTACCATTAGGATATTTTCACCCCTCATTTGAAACATACAGGGACAGTAGCCAATTTATAGGGAACTCCAATAAAGGGGACAGTGTTAAAGAAAATATTTAAACTAACACCATATAATATTCATTATTGCCTACAAAATTAGGGTTTTTTAATTTATCCTGTATTTCTACTTCTAAAAGCTTTGCACATGTTTAATGCATATTGGAAAGTTGCTTCTTTTTTTCTTTCATTAGGCAAAAATTATTTTTTTGGGTTGACTTGCCCTATTTTGCCTTGTTAAATGCACAGTGAATGGAGCTGTCAGAATGCGTAAATGTGTTGTGGTCATGAAGAGATTAACATTTTGAAAGCCATAAGAATAAAGCAAAATGGGCAAAATACTACTCAGATTTTTCTTCTTTTTTTTTCTCCTTATAATAAGAGTAACCCACTGTCTGGCAAGTTTTGTTATCAGAAATGGCGGTTTGGTAAAACTTAGCAAGCATTAAGTCATGGTTCATGACAATTTGTCCAGCAGATGGACCTGAGAATGAGCTCCATTTAAACTGTATGGCAACAATAGCAAATTCCAATATGTTTCTTACAATAGCTGTACATAAATAAAGTTATCAACCTAAAAATGTATCAACAATCTGCATGCAGTTTACAGTTTAAGGGTAATGGCACACCTGGTGATTCTGGGAGATTAGTCGCCAGGCGACTAATCGCCTCTTCTTTGGGGTGACTAATCTCCCTGAACCGCTTCCCCCTGTCTTGCGCCGGCTATAATGAAAAGTCGCCTGTAGCACGACGTGCATCGTTTCATTTTACAAAGTCATGCGACTAATATCCCAGAATCCCCAGGTGTGCCCTTACATGGTCAGTGATATAAGCTGATACATCATAGCTTTTCTTTGTACTTTTCAGATGGACGCAAACCCTTTCCTGTAAACCATGGACAAACAAATGAAGAGACACTGTTTGAGGTATGGTTGAGATTTAGCAAAGGAATGGTGTGATAGTGTAATGGTTCACTTGTTGAATTAATTGTGGCCACTGCCACTAAAAGCATCTTATTGCTCTGTTCAGCTTAACCAAGTGTTATCCTTTTAATGATATTGGTCAGTGAGTACAATTGGTTTATAAGGTGTAACATAATAGAGGTGGACTGCAAAAAATGATGTAACTTACTTGTTCTGTTTAAATCCACGTATCCTTAAAATCTACACACTACTATTTGCTGTGCAAACACAAAATATGGCAAAATATGGTACAGCAAAATCACTTACACAGGGTTACACCCAAAACGGGCTACCTGTTTACCTACTTAAAAGCTGCAAATTTAGAAAAATAGTTGTCTTTTTTTTCCCCACAGCTTTTGCAGGTAGGTACACATGTACTTTTTCAATTAAAGGGGTATTTCATCTTTAAATTGACTTTTAGTGATATTCAATTGGTCTTTATTTTTTGTTTTTAATTATTAAGGTAGTATTTTGGTAGTCGGGGGTCAGTGACTGAACTGAAAAATGACTGACTGAAAAGTTGCTAAGTCACTAAACCAGTTTATACTTGGAGTAAACGTAAAGGTAAACTACCACTTTAATAATTAGATCCAGAACACCAGCCGAGGTATATACATTTGGCACCCCCGGTGATTATACTTTCCTTCTCTTTTAAAAATGAAAAATGCTTCAGATTGATTTGAATCATCCATTCTCTCTTCTGTACCACCAGAACAAGCCACAATTTCAGTTTATAAATATATAAAAATAATTTGTAACATTGGCTTTGTTCTGCTAAGGTACCTTTTGTGTTTAATTTACAAGAGGTTAGATTAAAATTCACATAATTAATAAGTGAAAGCATATTTATGTGGTGGAATGAGTATGATCCAGGTTTGTGTTGTTACTTTATCCAGTTCCTGTCAGCTCAGGCCTTGGCATGTGAGCAAATTTATGTTGGCAAACAAAGCTGAATGAGGATACAATCAAGCCCTCGCATTATCTAAACTAGCAAGTATCAAGCCTCTGTTGGATATTTTATGCCACAGATTAAAAATATGGAAAACCGGGATTTCTTTGTGGTACTTTTGAGTTTTCCTGTTTTAGAAAACGACTGCTCAGTCATTTCTTGGTATTGTTTAATAATGTTTTTTCTTCTTATGGTGGTCAGGCAAGAATTCATTATATGTTTATGTTCTTATCCTAGGATGCCATAGAAGTTTGCAGAAAGTTTATGCTGCGTGACCCAGATGAGTTACGATTTACTGTGGTTGCTTTCTCCAAAGCCTAATTAGTCTTGAGCAACTGTATGCCTGAAACTGCACTTTTGGACGTCCCCATAAAAGCCAAGTGTTAAAAACCTGTTGATTCTTTTTTTATATATATACTTACATCAACATCCTCATGTTCAAATTTCAGAGTACTGTACATGAATAAAAACTGCTACTAAGTCTCTGACACCTCGCTGCGAATTCCCTTTGTGACTACACGAGAAGAGCAGATCTGTTTAGAAAGCAAAACTCTTGTGTCTGTGTTTGGTGTATTTTGGTGAACACGCCAATCCTCTTTATAGGTCACTTGGAAATGGCTACTTGCTTTAAAAGGAAGAAAAGTCCATATTTGTTCAAATACACAATTAGTTCTCCAAGTTAGTGATTTTCATGTGAATTTCCAGATCACTGATTTGACCTTCAACCTTTTCTGATCATTTAAAAAGGGATCCCTTCATCGTATTAAATCTATGCATGGCTAATCCTTAAACCCATTTCCTTCATGTATAGTAACGTTCCAAGTCACATGACTTGGGGCAGCTGGGAAACTGACAATATGTCTAGCCCCATGTCAGATTTCAAAATGAAATATAAAAAAAATCAGTTTGCTCTTTTGAGAAATGGATTTCAATGCAGAATTCTTCTGGAACAGCACTATTAACTGATGCATTGTGAAAAAAAATGTTTTTCCCATGACAGGATCACTTTTAAATTTATTTTGATTCATGAAAAACATACCTATAACACCATATAGACGAAACACATGTCAGAAGAAATTGGTTGAAATATGTGACCCTTTTTAGGATATGAACTTTTGTCTTCTCTATTTGTACTATTTGGTGATGTTATTTATAATATGCTGTCACTCCCCTTGGATACTCAAAAGAGAATTATATATATGCTGTTAGAACGTAAGACCCTCCTCTGGAACTTTTTTTTAAATCAAATTATTTCAACCACTGACTGTAATTTCATTTGAAGCTGCTGCCATTACAGTCAGTATTTCAGTAAGTGATGGGAAAGCTTTGAGTGCTTCTGCACCAATTGAAAAATGCTTCATGTGCCTCTGCCTACTATTTATTTTATGGGTTTTTGTTTCTGTATCATTCCCTTGATAATTATCTAAAAACATAAATACCATTGTTTTGCTACCTGTTGCATGTGAAAGATTTTCTTTCACATAAATGGGGAGTGCTTCAGCTTGCCCTGCAGATTTGATTATTATCCAAAAAGCTACCCACAATTTTTCCCAGAATAAAATGGGATTCTGGGTATATGTTGCTATTTCCTGTTCTTTATCTATGAAGTGCAGCACTGCCACAAGAAGTGGTGATCAAAAAGTCACATATGCTTTAGCCCTTAAAATGCTCTCAGTTGTGGAATACAGAGAGTTCTGCCGGATTGTTTCTGCATCTCCTCACCAGAAAGTAGAATGAGAGAACGTAGCAACAAAAAATAAGTTATATATGAAAACACAATGAGTTTGATCAGAAAACATTTATGAAACTCACTTTTTATAAAGTAGCACTGTAAGTAACGATGTCTGCATATGGGGTTACATTCCTGATCAAAATGAACTGTTTATTTTTTTCATCCACCATCCATTTGAAATAACTTGCGGGTATAAGGTTTATTTGACATTCTTTCCACTGTGGTTTGTTGGAGAGTTATGTGTGATGCTATACAGAACCAAGAAAATGGAAAATTTGTGGAAAACCACTGCATGTTTTTGTTGTGCTAGAAATAGAGAATAACTTGGGTCTGTATCAGTGCTACATTGGCGACGTCAACTCGGCAGCATATTCAGTTACAATTGTCTTTGCATAGAACATTTGGCCAAGCGTAAACCTGTTCTCTCTACCAGTAATGGATAGAATTCTTTGGAATACAAATAAATAAAGTATGTGTCCCAATAACTGACATAATTGTCAGTGATAAAAAAAAAAACTACATGTCTGAGGACTCGGCCTAGTTAAATAGGATTGTCAATATTGCTTTCAGGTGTAGTACTACAGTGGATCACTGAGTATACATAGATATAATGATGGCTCATATTAGCACTTGCTAGAGCTACAGTTTGC
Organism: Xenopus borealis; assembly: GCA_024363595.1. Taxonomy (NCBI): domain Eukaryota; kingdom Metazoa; phylum Chordata; class Amphibia; order Anura; family Pipidae; genus Xenopus; species Xenopus borealis. The sequence goes on along the minus strand of CM044434.1, from coordinate 114,390,388 downwards.
ATTGCTATCTCTTCTGCCATCAGTTTTATTTCCTTGACAATTCAGTGCCTTTTACATATCATTATAGACATGTAATGCACTTTAACTGTTGCATTATTAGCTTGGCACATGTAATGGTTCATTATCCTTGTAAATTCAGTAATAATTATTATTTCTGTAGGCCCTAATGACAAAACTTGCTGAAAGATAAGTATTTGTTAAACAGTCTGTGTTCTCTTGGCACAGAGTATTAAGCATGTGGAACGGAGTGTGTTATTTGTTTCTCATATAGCAAGTCTATGGGTTTCATTACAAGTTTGTTCTCCACGCTGCCAATACTGTACTCGTATATGTTTGTTGGCATTGCTGAAACCTGCTTTTACTGTACAGACAATGATACTAGATATTTTAAACTTGTTACAAGCCACAGTGGAAATTTTTCATTATTAAAGAAAAATGATACCCCCAAAATGAATACTAAAGCAACAGAAAGTTTATATAAGATTAAATAGCTTATTAACTAATCTTACCAAACTGGTATATATATATATATATTTAAGTAATTACATTTATGTTAATTATATTTATTTAACTGTTGAAATCTTTCTGGTCAGGTGATCTCTGAGGCAGCACACAGACCATCACAAAATGGTGATTCAAGGCAAGAGATGTAAAAGGGCAATATTTTCTTTAATATATATTACAGTTTGGTAAGATTCTTTAATATGCTATAGGGCATAGGCTATACAGTAGTGTTATTTTTTTCAATAGTTACACAACCGGTCTGTGGGTTCTCTTTAAGTCAACCGGTCCGGTTCTGTTTAAATGAACATTAACACCAAAAACAGAAAGTGTTTTAAATGAATGGGGTGCAGAGGGTGCAATTGCACCAGGGCCCCCACCCCCTTGGGGCCCATCGGAGCCACAAAAATGGTTATGGCAGGCAGTTATCTAGGGGGAGATTTTACAGCACACATGCCACCAACACTCCAGCATACGATTTATAGGTAAGGATTTATAGGTAAGGGCCTGACAGGGGGGCCCAGGTGCCCATCCTGTACCGGGGCCCACCATGGAGTAGTTACGCCACTGAATGACAATATGATATAGTGATGCCCTGCACTGGTAAAACTGGTATGTTTGCTTTAGAAACACAACTAAAGTTTATATAAACAAGGTGCTGTGGCCATGGGGGCAGCTAATCATGCACAGGATACACAGTAGATAACAGATAAGTTCTGAAGAATCCTATTGTTTACTACAGAGCATATCTGTTCTGTAACTTTTTTTCCTTTTGTTTTTTTTCCAGCTCAAATGGCTGCCTCCATGGCTACACAGCAGCTTGTTTATATAAACTATAGTAGTATTTCTAAAGCAAACACACTAGTTTACTTTAAAACACTTTCACTTTACTTTTTTCTTTCAGCCATTTCTTTGCTTTAATCATACAATACTTGCAATGGTTTGTCTGGAGAACTGAAAGCAATTTCCTCTAAATGATTTTTAAGACCTTGAATAAGCTGAACATTATCTTAAATGTTTATAATCTCTTTGTTTTGGTAAGGAAACAGGCACAATACAGTGTCACTTCATTGAAGTCATGGCCTTGCTTGGCTAGCGCTTATTCCCAGTTATCTCACTGTTCCACAAATATGTAAGAAGCTAATCTGTAGGCCAGCATTTTGGAAGCAAGATAAAAGCAAGCAAATCTGTGATGTCTAACCTTGGCATAGAAAAGTAGAAACCTGGCCTTAGGTTTTAAAACAGATTCCATACAAGGTGATATGCTGCTGTTTATGCCATCTAACCCTTTGAACCTTTGGTTTACTGAAAGTAAAGACAATCCCCTGAAAAAAAAATATATATATATATATTATAGTATTGTACCCTATACCAGGGATCTGCAACCTTGGCTCTCCAGCTGTTAAGGAACTACAAGTCCCACAATGCAATGAAGGAGTCTGTCATGATTCATAAAGGCAAATGCATTGTGGGACTTGTAGTTCCTTAACAGCTGGAGAGCCAAGGTTGCAGATCCCTGCCCTATACTGTAGTACAGGATTCAAAGGGCTGAGTGTTATGTAAAATGTTCCAAATATTAAATCATTCTCAAACACATTCACATACCTGTGGAGGGGTTGAATGAGCATATTGGCAGTGCAAGAAATAAAAGGCTGTATTAGATACAGTAAGTACAATGCCTATATTTGTATTTTTAACATGTATTTATAAAGCAGCAACAGAGTACAATGCTGTACAATACATGATGAAGCTGTTCGTGGAAGCCTTGGGTTTTTCCCAGAACAACCAGTGGTTGAGATGCAGGTAGGGTTGCCACCTGGCAAGTATTTAACCGGAATGACCGGTATAAATTAAGCTTTACCCCAATGTTACCGTATTAATAAGGAAAAAATCTAAATATATATTTGTTTAATAACAGAAAAAGGACTAAAAACTTTGCCTCTGTTTCTACTGTATAAATAAAGAAACAATTTACATGGCAGTTAGAAATCTTTATGTAATCACCAACTCTGAGCTGTGGGACTTTACTTCTTCGCTCTATAAATAGTGTGAATCTTTCCTCTGCTTGAAATCATTTGGACAAAGGATCTTAACTTTTAAAAATCAAGCTAGTCCAATGTACAATATCAGATGTAATCGGCAGTAGGTTTTTTTTTTAACCAAAATGTAGCATTTTTTTCCCCATAATTCCAATGTTGTTTTTTTGCCAATGTGCAATATCTTTACTGGAAATAACAGTATCTCTTTTAAAACAACAACAAAAAACTCAGTACTAATCAAAAACTCCACATGCAACCACTCCCGACAATGTTCAGGTGTGAGTGCTGCGTAGAGTCCAATCAAGGAAAAGGTCGGCAGCACCAGAGAATTGCATGGATCTACCGATCCACAAAATTTGTAAATGAAAGACTCCCCATTGTCTAAATAAAAATGAATAATCTATAGTGTATTGATGTAGGCTTATCACAGAGATCGTTATAGCGTGATACAAGTTATGTCCAGTGCACCTGGGGGTGAAACTGTAATAGAGTAATATCGCTGGAGCTTGTGTATTGCCCTGTGGGCAAATTGCACTTACCGAGCCTTGTACGTGTGATGCGCCTGTTGCAAATGATCACTGTGCGGAGCGAAGACTGTCAGTCTGCGATGATTACACATGGAACGCTGAAGTGTTCCTTTCTCAGTGTGTCCGCCGTCCTGTGTTGATGTCGGCATGGGTCAATTAACAGGCTCACTTCACATCTACTGGTTCGGTGGTCCGGTATCCGACTCTGGGGATAATCTAATCTACTCCACTCGTATTTTTTTGGTCTTTTGCTATTAAATAAATGTTATTACATTAAAAAATACAAGTCGAGTAGATTATATTATCCCCAGAGTCGGATACCGGACCACTGAACCAGTACTTATGAAGTGTGCCTGTTAATTGAACCGTGGCAACATCAACACAGGACGCTGGACACGTGAGAAAGGAATGCTTCAGAGTTCCACATGTAACCAGTGTTGGACTGGCCCACAGAGATACCAGGAAAACTCCCGGTGAGTGTCAGTGGGCCCTCTTGCTTCTAACAATTTGGCCCATTTCATGTTCATACCCTATTTATGTTAAAAAAGAGGCTTGATAATGAAAGAATATAGTATAGTGAGTAGATCTAAAAGAATAGGAGAATAAAGAGGTTAAGTGAGGAGAGAAGGAATAAGTTGGGCCAAGGGTTGCCACCTTATCTGGAAAAAAATACCGTCCTTCCTATATGTTTTATCTTTTTTCCCTATTAATAACATTGGGATCAAGCATCATTTTTACCGGCCAGGCCGGTAAAATACTGGTCAGGTGGCAACCCTAGTTGGGCCCCTGGTCTAATGTTTTCTGGTGGGCCCCTGGTCTAAGGGCCGGTACACACGGGCGTTTTGGACCTGCGTTCCCCTGCGTTGCGTTTGGCTGCGTTCAGCCGCAGGGGAGCGCAGGTCTAGACGCACCTCATTTTGTTCAATGTGGTTGTACCCACGAGACGCGTGTAAGCGCCGAACGCAGATTCAGACGCAACATGCTGCATTTTTCCTGCGTTTGGCGCCTACACGCATTCGCGTGAGTACAGCCCCATTGAAAATAATTGAGTGCGTCTATACCTGCGCTCCCCTGCGGCGGAACGCAGGGGAGCGCAGGTAAAAACGCCCGTGTGTAAGGGCCCTAAGGATTTCTGGTGGGCCCCTGGCATCCCAGTCCGACACTGTGTGTAACCACCGCAGACTGACCGTCTTCGCTCCGCACAATGATAATTTATAACAGGCGCATCACACGTACAAGGCTTGGTAAGTGCAATTTGCCCGTAGGGCAGTACACAAGCTCCAGCGATATTACACTATTACAGTTTCACCCCCAGGTGCACCGGACATAATTTGTATCATACACTATAACAATCTCTGTGATAAGCCTACATCAAGCAGCCGTTTTGTGAGTAGATCTGTTTCTCTAAGGACTTGTCCGAAATAAACTGTAATACACTATAGATTCATTTTTATTTAGACACTGGGGATCCTATATCAAACAAGCGCACCAGACCCCGGCACTCCCGATAATGATTATATGGATGCAGATATGTTTGTTGTCTGTCACAAACAGCATTCACTGAAACAAAAAAAAAATCTGGGATTTCATCTTAGTATATGTACCATACTTAGTGAACACTCAGTAAGTAAATGCACAAATCTTCCTTCAGCTGTCACGTAATGGAGTAGTTGATCATGCTAATAGCATTTTGTTTACAGAAACCAGGACTCTGTTTTGTTAGTTGAAAATGATACCTCAGCTATTCCCAAGGCTCTCGGATTAGTCCTCCTGCATTCCAGAGCTGCTTTGTGAGGAGGCCCTTGTAATACCAGCAATTGCAATCAAGGAGAGCAGAACGGAGTAGCATCAAAGAGAGTTTCAAAACCTTTTAATGTTTACGAATTGTTCGGGTGGCCCTTTCATGCCTTCATTTGTTTTCTTCTCACCCAGCAATTATCCCAGCTTGATTTACATCAAAATGGCAGGTGTCTTTTGCAATGCTAGAGCCTTAAGCTGGCCATAGACGCAAAGATCCGATCGTAAGATGATTCCACGATCGGAT
>CM044434.1:114250524-114383068 GCA_024363595.1 Xenopus borealis | reverse complement strand
TGCTTTCTGGCAGGCTGTTGTTTTTCCTTCTCAATGTAACTGAATGGAATGCAGCGGGACGGGTTTTTACTATTGAGTGCTGTTCTTAGTTCTACTAGTTATCTTGTGTTAGGGAGCTGTTATCTGGTTACTTTACCTTTGTTCTGTGTTTAGGCTGCTGGGGTGGGGGGGGAGAAAGGGAGGGAGTGATATCAATCCAACTTGCAGTATAGCAGTAAAGAGTGATTGAAGTTTATCACAGCACAAGAACTACAATACCAGTTGGATAACCAGATGGAGTGATACAGTGGAATATGGGACACCTGGATATTAAATAGACTTATTATTATTATTATATTATTACTACTAACTGGGCAATGGGTAGATTCCCCCCTCCTGCCTACTCCTATATCCTTTGCAACATAACGTTTCCTCGGGAACCAAACATTTCCAGCTGAGCAGCATTTATATCCATCTTGAGCCGCAGGTTGGACCCCTGCTTTAAAGGGCCTTGCTTTGCACCTCATGCCAAGGTGGAGCGCACAGCACTAAGCACAGGGCGGGTAGTAAGAACCGGTCTCCTTAGCATCTTACACCTGCCACCTCTATTCACTTGTGTGTCTCAATGACATACAAGTTGGCAGCAGGAATAGGATGCTAACGTGCACACGTTTCATGAACTGCTGAATTCTATATTCATGGGGAGATTGCAGATCTTTATGTCACATTCTAGAGTCTTACTGCACCTCACACTGGATTCAAAAAAAGTCTCAGGGCACAGCACTGGTGGGCACAAAAGAGCCCTGTTATAACTACTTCATGGGGCAGGTGTTAAGGACAGGGCTGCTTAGCATCCTGCCTGCCAGTGATCCCTAACTTTGGGGTGGGATGGGGGATCCCAACATATATCCCATCGCTCATGACTACATTGCATTCTGGCATGCAAAGACCTGCACCGGTGGTGCAAAGTGTAATTCAGGGTGTAGGTAATGGATTTGCATGAGTGCCTGGCCAAGCTAAATAGGAACCTTAAATATCATGTATGTTTTTCCAGTCTTTTTTTCCTGTGATTTTGCTAATTTGATATACAAATGATTATTTGGATATGGTTTGTGATCAGGTGGAATCTATTGTGGTGGATTAATTAACCCTAAAATTATAGACATGATTCTTGTTTTTTCAATTATGCCATGAAAATGATTTTATTTTAGCTATCTTTCTTTGTAAGTTACCTTGATCTTCAATAGTCTTGAAGTCTCTTGACACCATCAACTGAAACCCTTCTGGTTCTTTTAACACAAAATTTGTTTTTCAGCACATTAAATACTACATGCATAGGATGCTACGCAACAAGTTGGCGCTATAGAAATACATGTTAATAATAATAATATGATTATTTAAGTTTTGTATAACAAAACAACCAAACATATTAGATTGTGTCTTCATGTTGTCTTTCAAAGTCAAGTATTTCAGCTGGATCAAATTACAATATATGTTTTAAGAAAACAACGCAACTTCCTCCTTTCTGCAGTCCAGGACTCAATTCCCAACAACTTAGGTTTCACCTCTTGATCTTCTGCATTCCTTGATCTACCACAGACAGGATGTGTAACTGTAACTATCCTCCCTAATTACTTTATATGGATGCTTCTAATCTGCTTCAGAAATATCTAGCTAAAACAGCAGTAGCAAAAAAAATGATTGCTCCTCTTTCCTGATATATGCACCAAAGAATAACCAAAGCCTTCAGCACTAACAGAGGGGAATAGCAATAGCAAATAACAACAAATCTATTCTGTCCTGATAGGAAGGTGTATCAAAAATGCCCCCACCCCATGTGAAAAAATGTCCAGAATTAAGTTTTTTTTTTTTTTTAATTCAAATAGTAGGGTGAATATCTGATGGGCCACTTGCAAACATTCAGAGACACCATGCTCCTCATACATACTAATAACTAATGCTGCTTCATCTATCATGAAACTAGGTTTATGTACAGCTAATATAAAAATGTACAGAACCGTAATATTTTCTGATGCCCATATTATTGAAAGTGTATGATTTTTTAGAATGGCTTGAGTCAAAAAAGGTTAGAAAGTTGTTTAAAGAGAATAATTATAGCTATTTTATGAAGTGCATAGGGAGATACAGATTAGGTTTATTGAGAATTTGTAGCACTTCCTAAGGGTTTAAGTTTAACTATGAGGGCTTAACTATGTTCCCTATTTCCAAGCAGAGGAGAGGAGGAAGAGCACTGGGTGGGGTGGATATGAATAGTCTATACTGGGTCACAGCAATATACTTGCTGTGTTCAGGATTTATAGAAAATCAAAGACCCCTTCACATTCTCTCTCTCTCTATATTTTATACTATTCTGACCTACAGGTTTGTTCTTCATTCTTTTAATTTTGCATGAGATTATGTAATTAGACCACTACTCTTAATAACCTTTACACTTTGTGAAACAATGTCCTATATCTCAAGCAAGCATCTGTTACCACTCTGTGTGCTTCAGAAGGCACTGTTTCCCTTTAAATAAGATTAGAACTAGTGACAGGCAGAAAAGGACATTTTATTTTTTGTTCGATGGCAGATGTGGTCAAAACACCCCATGTGCCGGGCAAATTTAAATTTCTAATTCTGTGCCTTCAAGCTGGGTTGGCACTGTGTAGGCCCTCCCTGACTGTTTACTTACAAATATCTGGCTGACAAATGGCCATATATCTATCAGGCAGATAGGAGAATCCCTTTAGATAAATAAGAGATCATTGTGTCAATATGATCCTCTCCTGAGGCAATATCTGGGGCCCAGATCCACTTGTTTGGTGACCTTGTCAAATCAGCATACTGTATCTGGCTGTGTATGGCCAGTTGTCTATGCATTTCTAACCATATAAGTTATATTAATTTTTTATCACTGACCAATTTTAGTGCAATCCAAAAAATCCGTCAAATTATCATGAGGTTAGTGGGCCCTAACCTATTACTTATATGTGTGAGATCACAAAATAATTTGCACTTGCTGCATATCTGCCACAGATCCTGTTGTTGGCCTTGACGATGATCTATAGTATCATATCAGTGCAACTGGGCTATACGAGTTTGTTGCCAGATTTATCTAATATCTATTTGATTCCATTTTGGAACCCTGTAATTCCCCTAGGGATACAGTAATGGCAAAGTAGGATGTGCTGTGTCTTGACATTAGTCATCTACAAACTGCATTTCTTGTTTTTCCTGGAGATTTTTTACCTATCGGCATGGAGTTTTGAAGTACAGGTATGGGATCTGTTATCCTGAAACTTGTTATCCAGAATGCTCGGTATTATGGAAAGGCTGTCTCCCATAGACTCTATTATAATAAAATTATTCACATTTTTTAAAATAATTTCCTTTTTCTTTGTAATAAAAAGCAGTACTGTGTACTTTATCCAAACTAAGATGTTATTCATCCTTATTAGAATCAAAACCAGCCTATCGGGTTTATTTAATGTTTATAGGATTTTCTAGTAGACTTAAATGGATACTGTAATTTATCTGCACAGTATCATGAGAGTTGTAGTTGCACTATACCGCCTACTGAATCTTCCACTTAGCAAAGGCCCTAACCTGAAGTGTCCAATGTAACCCATGCTCCTATCACTAGCTGGACATTAACTATTTTAACCAAATTAGCGTTACACATTTCTTATTAGAAACATTTTTTATTTTGCACAGCCTGTCTATTTACCCAGTTCTTATTTTTACATTTAACAATTCTTTTACACTCTTAGGCTTAGTCCAGACGGGGAGATTCGGGGGCGATCCGTCGCCTGGCGACTTTTCGCTGCGCCGGATCGCCCCCGAATCTCCCCAAATAGCTAGGCACCGGCGAGGCTTAAAAGCGCCGGCACGTGTTCACACGGAGCGGCGCGATTTTTAAAATCGCGCCGCTCCGTGTGGACACGCGCCGGCGCTTTAAGCCTCGCCGGTGCCTAGCTATTCGGGGAGATTCGGGGGCGATCTGTCGCGGCGAGAAGTCGCCAGGCGACGGATCGCCCCCGAATCTCCCCGTCTGGACTAAGCCTTAGAATGTGACTAAAACACAAATGCTATCCAGAGATGCTTGGAGATGGACTTTACCAATGGAGTGGTGTGTGGTGGACATTCCTGAAGTTGGGACCCTGCATTCCTGCTTGCCCTCACTCCCTTTTCTTCTGTCTGCCACTCTGGCCAATCAATTCTTACAACTATATAAAAACCAATGAGTAGTTCTATTTAATGTATAATGCAGTGTACAATTCTCACCATAATCATCTTAATTGGCCCTGCAGTGGCAGTCACAGCTAAAGATGGAAATACACAGAGAGATCCGCCGTTTTAGTGATGCTGCCAAATGAGTGGATCTCTCCCCGATATGCCCACCTTGAGGTGGGCAATATCAGGCTCATCTGATCGTTGGGCCATAGGAGCAGATATGGGCGGTCGGATCCCGGGACCGCATCATCAAACAGATGGCGATGACTTTCAGCCAGATATCGATCGGGGAAGCCCATCGGAGGGCACCATATATGGGCCAATAAGCTACCGACTCTGTCTGTCGGGAGCTTTTATTGGCCCGTGTGTGGCCACCTTAATAAATGTTTGGCTGCTACAAATTACTTCTCTGAACTATAATTATACCAGCTTTTAGAATTCCATCCATATGGCCAGTGCTGACTTTTCCTAAAAATTGATTTTCATAAAAAAAAAGTAAAAAGAGGTGTAATGGTAAACACTGGCTGAATATTTCTAAATAGGCATAGTCAAAGTCCTATGCATTCCTATACATGCTTACAATTTTAAACCTTTTTAAAAGATAATTTAATAATAGAAAAACAGTTGATGGGAGATACAGTTTATTCTCCAGCAGTGGTGTAACTACTCCCTGGTGGGCCCCAGTACAGGATGGGCACCTGGGCCCCCCTGTCGGGCCCTTACCTCTATAAATCACATGCTGGAGTGTTGATGGCATGTGTGCTGTAAAATCTCCCTCTAGATAACTGCCTGCCATAACTATTTTCGTGGCTCAATGGGTCCCAAGGGGGTGGGGGCCCTGGTGCAAGTGCACCCCTGGTAGTTATGCCACTGTTCTCCAGAAATATCTAAAGAATGTGTGGTCTCCCTGGTTCATACAAATAGAATATTATACCTCCATGCACAAATTGTGTGCATATATCCACTAAGAAACAAATAGTTATAAACAGATTCTTCTTCTGTGTATAGTGTTAGTAACTGCTTTTTTTGTGCCCCTACCGGTTCCTAAAATATTGACACCAAATATTTGGAAACAATTGTCAAGTCTGAGTACAAGGCAACAATCTCAATCAACACATAACAGAGGCACCATGCAAACAATCTAGGCACATTTCAAGAAAGAGGTGTTAGATGTCTCAGTACAATTGCCTTATTTGGCATGCTTAAAGGGGAACTATTGCAAAATGAAAATGTAATATACGCTCCATCATACTGAAATGAAAAACTTTCTCAATGCAATCAATTAAATATTCTGCATAAATTCTTAAATAATCAAGTTTATCTTCACTATCCCCCTCTTCATGCAGTGTTGGGTGTCAGATATTCATTGACAGTTAGATCCAATATATCTTATGGGGGGGGGGGGGGGCGTCTGTTCCTGGCAGGTGAATTAGAGTTTACTCAAATAACTAATATCCAGTCCAAACAAAATCTAAAAAAAAATAACTGCCGTTTGCACAAATCATGCATGGATGTCTGGTGATTTTAATAGAGTAATAAACCTTCTAGGCAAAAAGAGGCCCCCTATAAGATATGTTGGTGTATTTAGAAAACCTCAGTACAATACAGTATGCTGAAGCTTATATTAAATTTAGATTTTTGCAATAGTTCCCCGTTAAGATGTCATAGACAGAAAGAAAGATAAAGTCTTTGTACGATTTTCAGAACGTGTGTGGATTGTCCCGGCATTTATCGTACCATGCTGATCATTTCATCAATTTCTGACAAGGATAATTTCAATGGGTGACTGTCACTACTATTTGTTGGAGATAATTTTCGTATGATTCCTGTCACGGCCAGAACATTTTCAGATGTTTCCTTTTACTACTTTATCTAATCTGAATGGTTATTGGCAGGTCAGAAGATTGCGACCTCTGAACATTCCTTGTTAAAATCTGCACGTCTATGGCCAGCTGTACCTTGATAGGAGCAACGGCAAGACATAGAAACCTTGATACAAAGTGCATAGCAGGTGATAGCAGCTTGCTTATTGCCTTCTCCTAGGAGGTGAGAGCAGAATACAGGGTGAACTACACTGTGTGCTTCCTCTCAGCGTGTCAGATCAGAAGAATGCGCACTGTGTAGTTCAGCCCTAAGACAGGAAGGAGAAGGCTAGGAATTTTAAAGGAAAATGTAGAGTAAGTCAAGCAGGAGAACATAAAAGGGGTAAAGGTGGTGTAGCAGAGTAAGGTGTTACAGGCTAACCATTTTGGTCTGATTAGCCACAGGTGGCGAATCAGTAGCCCTTAAAACCTAGGCTGGTCAGTCTCTCAGGTTTGACTAACTGAGAGAGAGAGAAACAAGTCTGGCAATTAAACATAAAGAAGTCGATCGGACAGGTTAGAAGATTTCTGTCTGCTGTCGATGATATCTCTGCATGTATTGCCGATCTGATGATTTTCAGTGGTAGGCTGTCACCAACTTTGTCGGACATAAACTTTCTTATTACTGTTGTTGGGGCAGAACATCCGCTGATCTATTCTTTTACTACTTTATTTAAACTGAAGGTAGTGGTAGGTCAGGAAATAGAAACGTCCAATTGTTCGAGGATTCGTACAATCGGCCTACGGTTGGTCTATGGCCAGCTTTAATTAGGGCTGTGTTTATCTTGGCTTATACAGTTCCCTGGGGTGGACATTTGGGAAAATATAAAACCTTGGATACCACACTTGCATGGTATTTCTGGCCAAGTATTTATATTAAGTATGTAGAAAGATATTGATAATGTCTGTGCTACATGTCCAGATTGCCAATTACCAGCCAAATAAATCCAAAACCTGCCCCTTTAATAGATGTTCACTGTGAGAGAGTGGGTGTGAAAAAAGGTCACAAGTCTATTTCAGTAATTGTAGCCTATGCCGCTCATTACCCAGAGGCGTACCATTTTTAGAACAGCTACTGCTAAACAAGTTGCTGCTAAACTTTTTGAGCTGTTCTCAAAGATGGGGCTTTATAAGTAAATGCCTACCGATCAGGTGATCAATTTCATATCCAAACTTATGAAAGAGGTGCTGGAAATAAATGGGCTATTTTGGCACTAAGGTCCTACCTGGCAGGGGTGCAATTTGTATTGGTAACTGATCATGTTCCTCTAAAGTGGTTGCACTCAATAAAGGACACCAACCCCAGCTTGATGAGGTGTTACATGACTCTCCAGCCCTTTTCCTTTAAGGGCTCTTACTCATGAGAGGTTTTCCCTGCACTCCTTTGCGTTCCATTTAGCTGCGTTCAGCTGCAGGGGAGCATAGGAATAGATGCAAGCAATTATTTTCAATGGGGCTATACTCACACAAACACATGTAGGCATTGAACGCAGGAAAAATGCAGCATGTTGCATCTCAACCTGCGTTCGGCACCTGCATGAGCCTGTGTTAGAATAGCCCCATTGAAAAGAATTGCTTGAGCCTATTCCTGCGCTCCCCTGTGGCTGAACGCAGCTAAACAGAACGCAGGGGATTGTAGGAAAAAATGCGCATGAGTAAGAGCCCTAAGGTACAACAAAGGTCTGGAAAGGCAATATAAATGCAGATTTTCTTTCCAGACAAGTCTTGGAGAGTCAGGCTTCAGCTGCCGTAGTCAGGGCCTCCTGCAAACAAGGGAGGAATGTAGCAGAGTGAGGCGCTACAGGCTGACCAGCTGGCCTCAGGTGGCCTCAGGTGGCTAATCAGTAGCTCTTAAAACTCAGGCTGGTCAGTGTCTCAGGTTTGACTAGCTGAGAGAGGAGTCTGTCAACTGGTTGTTTTTTTATTGTTGCTGTTTTTGGAAGAAAACTACCTTTAGGGCTCTTACACACAAGCGTTTTTACCTGCGCTCCCCTGCGTTCCGTTTTTCTGCGTTCAGCCGCAGGGGAGCGCAGGTATAGACGCACTCAATTATTTTCAATGGGGCTGTACTCACACGAACACATGTAGGAGCCAAACGCAGGAAAAATGCAGCATGATGCGTCTGAACTTGCGTTCAGCGCTTACACGCGCCTCGTGGGTACAACCTCAATCAAAAGAATGAGGTGCGTCTAGACCTGTGCTCCCCTGTGGCTGAACGCAGCCAAATGCAACGCAGGGGAGTGCAGGTCCAAAACGCTGTGTGTAAGAGCCCTAACTGTTGCTGCAGGCTGAAATAAAAGTCATTTTTCTTTTAAAGACTTTTGCTATCCTGACTCTTTCGCTGTAGAACCTGCCACAGGCAGAAATACAAAATTGGGGATAAAGGCAGACAATATGACAAAATGTAAAAAAGGTAGCAGTAAAAAGAGTAGAAGACCGTATAAAACAAGGCATATACGGGCAGAGCAGGGCTCACACAGGCAATTTGCACATGCAGATGAGGATTTGGTTTGTTATTCGGCCGAATATTTCATGAAGAATTTAGGGATTTGGCCAAATCCGAAATAGTGGATTTGGTGCATTCCTAGACAAAACAGCCAGAAAACTGTTAAGGAAATCACATTTTTGTGGTAAAGAAGATGGGGGACATGTCAAGGATATGGAGGGAGGAATACTGACATATTATAGTAGTAAATACATCAATAGTCTTCTTGCAGGTGTGATAGGTCTGCAATTCAAATACACATAGGATACAAATACTGCATTTCTGACTGACAGCAAAAATCCTAAATAACCATTTAATGGGCAGATAGGTTTGCCACCTTTTCTAGAAAAAAAATACTATGTTTTATGGGTTTTCCCTATTTTTAACATTGCAATCATGCAACGTTTTTACCGGCCAGGCTGGTAAAATACCAGCCAGGTGGCAACCCTATGGGCAGACTAGATCGACCATCATTTCCTGTCAGATTTTAGCTTTCTGCATTCGTTTTTCTTATAATCAGGCACACTTTCACACCCAGGGGAAACTGAAGAGAAAACAAACTGCGAGGCAAATTCCCTGCAAAACTAACATAGTGATAATGGCAGGTTTAGTACTGAAAGTTACTACCAGTTCCCTGGGGGGAAATATAACTGGAAGGGTGAGGGTGGGGGGATTCCTTTAAAAATGTTGTCTAACAAGTTGTGTTTGTGACTGAGAGACTGTGCATTTACTATGGCTGCCAGCTTTAATGGAATTTCACTCATAGAACTGAAAATAAATTTGTTTTCGACAAAGGTCTACCACAGCAAAAACGTTGTCACGTGCCTGCAGGATGCCCCTTACTGCATCACGAGAAAATGGCTGCCAAATGCCAATACGTGCTCCACACCTGCATTTATAGGCGACTCATCAATATGCAATTATGTAGGAAAAAGAAAGGAGGAGTGAAACTTGTGAGAAGGCCCTCGAGTTATTAGTTTTATTTAAATAAACATGCCATTCCTTTTATTACTGTGACAAACGAGGTACATTTATCAGCCACCCGCAAGGACCTGAGTTTCTGTGAAGGTGAATATGAAAGCAATTTCTATTTGCATGCAAATCACTGCGCCATGGTAGTTACATCAAGGAGCATTGGCAATAATTCGGAAAAAAAGTTAATTCAGTACACATAGCAGCAGAGTACCGAAACAACTTCAAGCTGAGATTTATATGACGCTCCCCACAGCAAATAACAGTCACCTATGGCTGAGAGAGCCCAGTGAAAAACGAGTGGGCGGGGCATTTCCCTGGTACTGACTCGGGAGGGCGGGGCTCCGCAGTTTCTTTGCTCACCTGCAGCCGGGACGCGCAGACTTTTGCTGTACTTCTGCGGTACTTTCTGAGGAGCGTTCGTATAAAGGAAATTGGGAATCGTTTGACGGTGTGGATTGAACGCATGCAGTGTATCTGCGGCTCCTACTGAAAAGGTGAGAGTAGTTTTGTGTGGCAGTGCCAAATTCGCTCTTCTGGTTTCATTATTACATTAGTCCCTGCGTGATAGCGGCATCCCCATCCTGCAGGCAGCTCACTTACATTCCAGCCTCTCCTGCTAGCTTTTGCTAATCTAGAGCTTCAGTTCAGCGGCTGTTAGTCAGAAAACAACTGCGAAACTTTATTTATTTGCAGCCTATTGTACCTGCGCGTAGACTATTGGAGCCCTGGAGCTTTCTGGGATTTGTAGTTCGCTGCGTCATGGATGGAATTAGGTAGACATTCTAGTTCCCTATACGCAAAATGCCATTTTAACAGGCTGGTCGATCACTTGTATTGGAGCTGTGGGCTACTTTGTTTGCCTGGTTACTATAGAGAAGTCGTGCCACTAGTTTGTGATAGATATATACATATAATACACAAATCCGTAAATATCTTTACACAAATCCGTAAATTATATCCTTATAAATGGTGAGTTCTGATGTCATCAATTATAAACTGTGAGTTCTGATGTCACGTCTGTCTCATGACTCACTGAAACTTGTGTATTATAATAAATAAAATATCCCCAGTTGCAAAATATGAGGATATTAGAAGTTACCTAGGATTTCCATGACCTGTATAAAAACTCCTCGGTAACTTATAATATCCTTATATTTTACAAGAGGGGGTATTTTATTGACTATATAATACACAAAAGTCACAAATAGCTTGTAAATTATAGCCTTATAAACGGTGACTGGTGATGTCATCAGTTATAAATGGTAACCAGTGATGTCATTTTTGTCACATGACTCATTTAAACTTGTTTATTATAATAAATAACGTACCCCTTGTTGGAAAATATGAGGATATTCGAAGTAACCCCAGTGTTGCATTACCTGTATAAAACACTCTGCCTTGTGCTTTTATTTGGTCATGGAACTCTTTAGTGACTTATAATATTCTTATATTGTACAACAGGTGGTACTTTATTCACTATATATATATATATATATATATATATATATGTGTGTGTGTATGTAGGGTTGCTGGGAAATTGACAATATGTCTAGCCCCATGTCAGATTTCAAAATGAAATATAAAAAAATCTGTTTGCTCTTTTGAGAAATGGATTTCAGTACAGAATTCTACTGGAGCAGCACTATTAACTGATGTGTTTTGAAAAAAAAATTTTTTTTTCCCATGACAGTATCCCTTTAAACTGAAAAAACTATCTGCAGCAGATACAGGGCCAGTTGTTAGGATGCTGGAAATTGTAGTCAAGTGAGAAAGCACTCAAGAGCCTACAAGTTCATCTTTAAATGAACTGTTACTGTTTACAGATTTGATAGATTATAAGGCATTGTTTAGAACAGCATGTTCTAAGCAGCTTTTCAGGTGCTCTTCACTATTTATTTGCGGTGATTTTAAATATCTAGTGGCCATACACGGGCAGATAAGCTGTTATATTGGTCTAAATGACCGATAGCAGCTTTCTCTGGCCGTGTATTGGGGCTTCCAGTGGGTATTCCAGATCGATATTTGGCCACGATGTCTATTGGGATGGTTTGATTTTTCCCTGACAGAGCCGTCAGAGCCCACTGCCCTTGTCATAATTCAATTGTTCGCCCATAGGGCCGTACGTTTGGGTTACCCCTATATAGCCCTGCTGTTAGCATATCGGAGAAAGATCCGCTCATTTGGCTATGTCTATTTCAAAGTCTATGGCCAGCTTTAAAGGAAATGAATAAATTATGACAATATCGTGTAGTGTTGCCCTGCACTGGTAAAACTGCCCTGTTTGCTTCAGAAACACTACTATAGTTCATATAAACAACTGCTGTGTAGCAATGGTGGAAACTGAAAAAAGGCTATAAGGCACAGGTTAAATAGTATAACCGATAATACTATTATGTTCTACATAGCTTATCTGCTGTTTAAACTGAGCCTTTTCTCCTTTGAATGGCTGCCTGTTTATGTAAACAAAAGTAGTAATTCTGAAGCAAGCACTGTTGTTTTGCAGGTACAATGCAACACTGCATTATACTTGTATTACTTTAAAACACTTTCATTTGTTGCTGTTACTGTCCTTTAAGCCCTTTTTGCTGTAACAAAACACACTGCAAGGGGGCTTATGCCTACTTAGGCTGGCCTGTGACCCCATTCACCAGTGGTGTTGGACTATTCATTAAAGGAACAGTATCGCCAAATAAGTGTTTTAAAGTAATGCAAATATCATGTACTGTTGCCCTGCACTGGAAAAAGTTGTGTGTATGCTTTTGAAAGACTACTATAGTTTATATAAATATGCAGCTGTGTAGCCATTTAAGCTGAAGAAAAGGGTTAGAGGTTACTTAGCAGGTAAAGGATAAGCTCTGTAGGATACAATGGTATTTTACAGAATGCATCTGTTATCTGCAGTTTAAACTGAGCCTTGTTTGGCTGCCTCCATGACTACACAGCAGCTTGATTATATACAATATAGTAGTGTTTTTCATGCAAACACATTCATTTTACCAGTGTAAAGAAACCATACATATTATTAAATATTACTTGAAATCACTTTCTTTTTGTGTCAATGTGTCTTTTAATGACATCCCTTAATAGGACCAACACCACAGTATTTTTTTCAGTCCACCCCACCCTAAGGTAATTACACTACAGACATAAGAAAAAATGGTTCTGTCAGAAAATCATCATTTATCACATGCTTGGGGGAAGAACACAGACTTACATATTCATCATTAAATTTCATCTCAACAGACATTCAAGCTAGACTTTCAGGGGTATTTTTAAACAGTAGATGGATCCTTAGACTTGATCATAAATAGACAAAGACAGATAAATGCAGTTTTGGATCCCAAGTTATACTTGACGGCAGGAAAGCATGCTATTAAATTTGTTGCCCAGTGAAATATTTCAAAATACTGGGGTTAAGAACGCACAAGATTTGCATACCTTGTTCCTGTCGGATCCAACTTAACGTGGGCGTTTTGTCGACCAGCGTGGGATCCAGCAGAAACCCTTTAAAGTCTGCAGTGTAGTTCTGCCCTTAAAGGAGAAGGAAAGGCAGAATTGACGTGGGGGTGCCAAACGTAAGGCACCCACAAGTGATTAAAAGGATGTACCTCAAACCCGGGGCCGGTGCTCCTATCAGGCGAAATATGCACCAGCCCCGGGTTATAGAAGTGAGCACCACGGAGATCACTACTTCTTTGTGCTCGCTCATGCGCATTAGAACGAAAAGCCGAACTTTAAAATCGGCTTTTACTTTCTAATGCGAATGCGACTTGGCACCCCCAAGTTAATTCTGCCTTTTTATGTCCTTTAAAGTGTCGGAGACTCCCCCTGCCAGAGCTGCTTTAGAAGGTGAAAAATGAAAATCCACACTTCAATATTTCACAAATAGAAAGTCATTGGAAAAAGTCTTTATTTCTCGTAAACAATCTGAAACCAACTGAACTGGAAAACGCATTGGAATGTGAACAATTCCTTTAAAGAAACAGTAACACCAAAAAATGTCCTAAACTAATGAAAATAGAATTAACTGTTGTGCTGCACTGGTACAACTGATATGTGTTTCAGAAAGACTCCTGTAGTTTATTTAAACAAGCAGCCATTCAAAGATGAGAAATGAGAAAAGGCACACGATACACAGCAGAAAACAGATAAGCTCTGCAGTATACAATGGGATTATTCTGTTATCTACTGTGTATCCTGTGCTTGAATGGCTGCACTATGGCTACACAACAGCTTGTTTGTATAAACCTATAGTAGTGTTTCTGAAGCAAACACACTCGTTTTACCAGTGCAGGGTAACAATACATTATACTGTCATTCTTTTAAAATAATTAAATTTTTGGTGTTACAGATCCTTTAATAGAGATGGGCCATTGGTTCAGACAGTGGGCTAAATATCTGGCATGAAAACGTGTATGCAAATCTTGTGCGTATCTTTGTCCCTGCTGAGCAGAATCCGTGTGTTTCATTAAAGGCAGCTGTTTAAATTGATACAATAGTTTCTAATATTCCACAAGTGATGCTAAGAAATGTATCACCTTAGGGCCTTACACACAGGCTTTTTAACCTGCTCTGCCCTGCTTTCCGTTTTGTTCACAGCTGTGAGTCTTCTACTGTTTCTGAGATGCTTTGCAAAAGATTCCTTCTCTATTTTTTTCTGCTGGTGATTACTCAATTTCCATGATCTAATGTCAGGCTGGTAATTGCTTTGTAATGAGGGCAGGTAGTATATTAAACATTGTACTGTTCTGTTACTAAATTGTCTGTATATAGATACATTTTATATAGTACAAGCGGTGGTGGATTCACCTGCAAAGATTCGGAGACAATCTAATCTAACTTGCAGTGTTAGGGTAGGGACAGACAGGGAGATTCAGGGAGATTTTGTCGCCTGGCGTTTTTAGCAGGCGACAATTTCCCCGAATTTCCTTCTCCCTGTCTGTCCCTACCCTTAAATTTTGAAAAACTGAATTCTAAACCACCTCTCTGTAAGTGGTGCTTATTTACAAATATAGGTGTCAAATTGCAACAGTGCTGTAACCCACTTTGACTAATAGCCAATTAGCTGTGAACTGTCTTAATACTTGCACTAGAATGTGAAAACAAGTCAGATGGATTGCATTGGTTAAGACCTATGTTAGTTAATCAGCTCCACTATCTCCTTGCTGACAGATGTGGATGATTTTGTGGTTGTGGTACAAATTTTGTAGCAACTATAAAGCCATTGCATGGGAGGGCTGGAAGCATTTAAAAACATGAAATATCTCTGCATTCAGTGTAATGCTTGTTGGAAAAAATATAATCAATTTTCCCCAAGGAAAGTTTTAATTGGGGGATTTTTACTGCCTGAAATTACACTTTGTAATGACAATGTTTTTTTTTTTTTTCATTTTCTGCGCAGACAAACTATCTGATTCATAGAGCAGCTATGGCAAGATGTAGGCAATGTGTGTAATTCTGGTTATGGAATTTTTAAGCCTAATACATTCACTGCAATAAAATGAAAACGTGTAAAGCAACATTAAAGAAACCCCTGTTTTAATACAAGGCACAAAGTTTGCCTTGGTGTAGTAACATTCTCTGGCTTTTAAATGAAATATAAAGCTCACTTTTTGGCATGAGCGCATTCATTTGGGCTTGTATAACAAATATAATGATACTCTTTTCCACAGATTAAAAGGAAACTATGAGAGCTTATGTGCTCTCTGGGGCCAGTTCCCCACTCTCACTTAGGCTCATAATATAATGCAACCCCTCACTCACTTTGTTCCAGGGAGAATTCTGGGACTAAGTGCCTCTGCTTTTCATAGTGAGTGGTTCTCAAATTTTAGCTTAGGTGCAGCCACCAGAGAATCTAAGCACCCAAACTAAAATGTAAGCACTCAATCACTCCCATGTTAGGTGCTGCATAGTACATGTATTGTAGGCAAGGTGCTGTCATCCACCTGTCCCCTCACTGGGTCTTTAGGAGATCCTGTATATTCCCTGAGTCATCATTTAATTAGGTTTTAATATTCCTATTGGCAGACTTCTCCTCCTTCTTCTTCTTTCATGTGATCCCCTTGTGCCAAGCCTGCCCGGCCTGGTACTGCTGAGCACCTGAATAGAGGCCACCTGAGCTTACATAGCTAAAAAAAAAACTGCATGCTTAGTTGATGTATACTTTTTTTTGTGCATCTTTATGAACATCCCCATTTAATGATGTGAGTTTTAATTAATCAGTGAGATTTATCAGCCCATACTTACCTGGGCACACTGGGATTTTTATAAAAGACCTGACTTTTCCAGTTTTTCGCCTACTGCATTATGAAAATAGCTTGTGGCTTTGCCTTTTCCAATGAAAAATGCAATTATACATTAATTAAAATAATGGTTATAGTTTATTTGTAATTCAACTCTAATTAAAGGTGTGTTTCTTTATCTCTCTTTGTTCTCTGCACTCACCCCTGGTACTGACTTGTAAAACAAGGTAGCAGAAGTCTGTTTCAATTGTGTTTTGGGACTTTACATCTCTTTGCTTTCCAAAGAATCCCTGTACCACCACAGCTCCGTTAATAATCCCACCCACTATAGAAAGCAGAGGTTCTTCAAGTCTCAAGAATCCATCACTTCTCAGTAGAACAAGGAGGATGGGGTTGCATGATACTGTGCAATTTATAGAAATAATCCCAACTGAATGAGCTCATGTAAATGCAATGTTTTTATTGCATTTATTGGTCCTTTGGAATGTATTTTTTCCTTCCTGCAGTCTCCATGGATCCCGATCTGTTCCCATCATCACATATATGCAAATGGATGAAATAAATAGTTTAGGGGGAAGTGGGCGTCAAAGGTCCAAAGAACCTTTCCACTATGAAACATTTCAGAAGTATCTGGTGATTTTTGTTGATCTTAAACTGTGCCATGCTAGACAAAGTTGGTCAATGTGTAATAAAGGAGATAAGGTACTGTCCTGGGAGGTCATTAACTTGAGGGATGAAAATATAATTTTCCCTTTTTAGATTTAGGATCTGAACTTCCATTGACACAATGTAGGTGGTTCTCCGCAGTGAGGTTGTAGAATGCACTGCTGGGTTATCTTGTGATGCTCGATTCAGCTAATGTCTTAAAGTGGACCTGTCACCCAAAAAAAAATTCAAAATCATATTTTATCACATTAGTAAAGGAACATTAATCTTGTTTTCTTCAGTCTGGAAATTCATAATTCTAGCAAGCAGGCAGGAGCCATTTTGTGGACACTATTATTAAGGCAAGCCTTGTATCATCTCAGAATCTTGTTTGTGCACCAGAATGGGGGACCTGATGTCTATCCCCATGTCCTGGCTACACAATTAAATGGTTAAGAGAACTGGGGGAATGTGTCGGGAGCAGTGACATCTAGGAAGTGCTGAATGGAAAGTAAAAGTAATCATCTGCCCCGCCTCTATGCCTAAGGCATAGAGGAGTGGCAGACAATATTTGATTGACAGCTGAGATTTTTAAATGACCTTCAAACAGCTATGAATGCTTTAATAAAAATTTGAAATTGGATTTCATGTTTACTTTGAAAAGGACTTTTATTATACAGATTTTTTTGTCTGGTTGACAGGTTCACTTTAAAAAGTGTGTGTGTACACGTATGTGTCTCTGGAGGTTATTTTGAGGATTTGTGACCTTGATTTGTCTTTTAACTTAAATTAACTTTGTGAAAACTGGGAAAGCCTTCTAGTACAGGGTATTGTGCTACATATCGAGCATTACTTCAAAACCAAACAATGAATGGCTTTCACTCAACTTTTTCTTGCTGTTTATATTTTCTGTTCTGAACTTTTTAGAAAACAGCAGAAAAAAAGACCTGATTTAACTATAGGGATATAAATACTGCCTACACAGCCATTTCAAATTGTGTTTATTTAAATATTGTAAACTTTATGAATAATACCAGATCAGCTCTTTGTGATTTGCACTTACTTGTAGCAACTGAGCAAATCTTGATTCTGATACTAAGCAAGTGGCAAATCCCAATTTCCTCCCATTTCCTGTTTGCGTTGTAAATTTCCATGTGCGTGGCTTCATTGTGCATTCCGATTGGTTGACATGTGTTGCCAGTTTATAGAAATTCTGCTAAACTTTTTCTCTATTTTTCAGTTTACTTAAAATAGAAATAAAATGTTCTTAAATTTGTAATAGTTGTCGCATTTCATTTGTCCTTTTGGATCCTGGAAAGTGATCTTCTTAATCAGTGACGGTTAAATGTTTGAGTACAGAACGTATTTTAAATGTTTCATTTGGTTTAACGGTTTTGCAAGTTGTAATAAAGTTATATTTTTAAATGTGATTATGATAAGTTTATGATTAAATGTTTTTTCCCCTCTATCTCTTCTCAGCTTGCAATGGAATGGAATGAAAATTCAGAAGTGTCTTGTGACTTGGCTTATTCTGAAACACAAAGTTGGATTCAGGTAAGACCATCTTTTTCCGTCAAAACTCCAGTATCTGGCTGTTGCTGATATTACAAATATGCACCATATGGATTTATAAATGTGCTTGGCACAAAGAATATTGAAGGATTTTGCAACTGAATCCTGCTGTCTTCTTTGTGCAAAATCTGTGGCACTGCTACAACTTATTTCAACTGTGTACAACAGTTTGTTTTTGCCTGTGTGTGCTAAATTTAGAACATTCACTTTTGATGTGGAATAACATGGACACATTTATTTTAGAACATTTTATTTGGATATGAAAAATGAAAATCGTATTAATTTGATGAAGAACCGCATTGGTGCGCCAGTGGCACTGTGAATGCAGGTTTACAGAGGAAGAAGTAAAAATTTCAAACATAAATAAAAATCAGAAAAGCATTTTAGGAAATGGCACCTGGGGATTTTCGGATAAAGGCTCTTTCCATAACTGCATGAGATATCTTATATAGGCAATTGCCATGCAATTTTGTCCCAGAAATTTGCCCGTTCATCTTTGCCATGCTGGTTGCCATAATAGGAGCGCTGGGCATTTTACGAAGATCGTTTCTATCTTAAAAACATTGTTTTACATAGAAATCAAATTCACAGACAGGTCACAAAGGTGACTTTCTGTCTGCTTGCAAGTCATATGTATTCAGATCCTAGAACACACTACAGATTGCATATGGAATAAACTTTGATTGTCTTTTGGGGTTAGTGTCAATCAGCATTACACACATCGTGCCACATAGCTGGGTTAAAGCTCCCTAAAGGGGTACTCCTTTCCTATGCTCATATTTTACTTGTAAAATTATATTTCATATATTTTATAGAAACATAAGATGTGGCCAAAACAGTAAAACGTTATTTAGCTAGTCAATAACATCAGATGAATGTATGTCAACCATTTTATTGCAGAAGGAATTTACAATGTGTATAGTAGGCACATTCCTGTTTGCAAGTGTTTCCTGACTTTTACTATGCAACAATTTGTATATTTCTGCAGTGCAATGCCAAAGACTCGAAATAGTGGATTCGGTGAATCACTAATTTATTTTTCATCTAAATTATCTGCTATGTGCATTCTCTTTTTACCAAGGTCTCCTTTTCTTTTATCATTTAGACTGTAAGCTTGTGTGAGTTCCCAGTTGGTTAGCTTGCATATTAAATTTAATTCTAAAAACTATGAAAGAGCAGTTATTAATTTCATATGGATGTGAACGTTTTAGTAAATGATCAGACATTTTTCTTGTATGACTTCAGTTGAAATCTGTGAATGCAATTTCAGTTTATACTTGTGAGCAGTTGCACAACCCTACTGCAAAACAAGATTCTGAAGTATCCACAAATGAGCCTGTAATCAATGAATCAGATATTGAAACTATTTGTTACCAAAGTTTAAAAAAAGTTTTCCGAATAACTCCAGCATGACTTTGTAATAAATACAAAAATAATACAGTAGTAATTTACTTGTCACTGTTACCATTTGCTGACAAACTATTTGCTGATGTACTTCCATGACGTAAAGGTGGAGGGATGATTTAAAGTGTCCAAGTGGGCTGCAGAATATCTTAGCGGCCAAAGACTTCAAATTTGCCTAATGTGCCATTGCCCTTAAAATCTACTTTTCAACTCCCAAAGTTCCTGTCTGGATATCAGCAGTAACATTCCACAAGCTTTATGTTTTTTTGACTCACTTAGGGGTAGATTTACAAAATTCACGTGAATAATTCGAAGTTCGATCGAATTCTGATCGTACAATTTTATCATGTATTCGAATATGCAAATTTGGCCACTTCGATCATCGAATATGCAAAATTCGAGTGTATCGGATAGATCGTATTGAATAGATCGAATTATCGAATATTCGATCATTCGGTAATCGAAGTACTTCAACTTTAAAATTTTATTCAACTGCCTACTTCACCAGATTGAACCTACCGAATAGCAATAGAAGCCTATGGGAATCCCCCCATAGGCTTTTTTTTCTATCACCTGCTCGAATAGCATTCGTACGATCAAACGCCTCAATCGTTAAAAAGTATGAATTTTTCGAACGATCTAAGGAAATTTAACAATTTTTTGGTGAAATCGAACGATCGCTGTTCGATCCTACGATTTTTCCGTGAAATCGAATAGCGCACAAAGAATAGCCTAAAACTATTCGATAACCATTCGATTGAATTACTACTGAATTTCTGCCGAATTTGAGGGCTAAAAGCCCTCGAATTCGTGAATAATGATAAATCTGCCCCTATATTTCTTCTCTCTCCTGCGGTGGATTATTCCCTAAAACCATATATGGTACCCTAATATGAAGTGCATGAAATAATCTGTCCTTTAACTTTAAAAAACATCCTCTTGAAAAAAATAAACCAAAAAAGGATTGAAATTGATGTTTCTTTTCCTCTTAAACTGGCAAAAACTGTGCCCATATAGGCAATGGGTATGTCTTAAATAGAATATTCTGCTAATTTTAAGGATTTGTGAATTCTATTTACCATTTTGTGGGTAATGTCCTACTGATCTCTGCTAAATCTATGCTATATATCCCCTTTCTACAACTCCAAATTAAAGCAAGAATTCCACTTGACTGTCAAAAGTCATGTTTGCCAGGCAGTTTAATACCAAAAGTTAACAATAGCATTCTATTTTTGTAGATTTTGCATAGTATGAAACAGAATTTTAAGGTGGTTTAAAGGGCTTGTTCAACTTCCAAACACTTTTTTTCTGTTCAGTTTAAAGTTGAATGTTGATGTCTCTGGTGTTTGTCTGGCAGCTCAGTGATTCAGGTGCAGACTCTAAACTGATACAATTTTGCAACATTTAATTGATACATTTCACAGCAATATCTCTGAAGTATTGGCAACTATTGTATCAATTCTAACATCTGCCTGTAATGAAACCCAGAGATTGTGCTCAGCAGGGACAAAGAAAAGAAATGTATCCATTAAATGTATCAGTTTAAAACAGTTGGGGGGGTTGGCGACCCCCCCCTCCCAGAGCTGCTTTAGAAGGTGAAAAATGACACTTTACACTTCAATATTAGAAAAATGGTTACAAATAGAAAATAGACAATTTGGAAAAAGTTGTTATTTCTGGTGATCTATCTGAAAACAACTAGTTGTTTGAAGGTGGAAAACCCCTTTAATATGTGTATTGGCTGAAGCATTTTAACTTAAGCTGGATGCTAATGATTTACCAATAACACTGTAAAAACAGCATTCCAGAATCTAAAATAGGCCCCCTGCAAAGCTGACGTACACATTTCTAAAACTAAAAAAAAAATGTCCCAATCTATTTTTTGAAATGAACAATGGTATATCCGTATAACAAGTGACTTTCATGTGTCAGAGATGTCATCCTGTCTTGCCTGCTGTTCAACTGCTGGAACATGCTGTCACAGATACAGTGCTTTTACTTATCTGAAAGCTTGTGCAAACTTGGTATTTTATATGATTTTCCTAGACACATTTGTGGAAAAATAAAATTCCAACTAATTAAAATAAGTGATCTGTAGTTGTTGTTATTATTATTGTGAGAAAGTATATTTGTCTCTTGAAGTATCCCATCTTACCAATGTACTGTAAGGCTAAGGCCAGACGGGGAGATTCGGGGGCATTTTGTCTCCTGGCGACTTCTCGCCGCGACTTGTAGCCCCCGAACCTCCCCGAATAGCCATGTACACAAGTGCACCGGCGTTGCTTGAAAACGCCGGCGCGTATCCACACGGAGCGGCGCGCTTTTTGAAATTGCTCCAAATTGCCTCGCCAGGCAATTTGGAAAAATTTCAAAAAGCGCGCCGCTCCGTGTGGATACGCGCCGGCGTTTTCAAGCAACGCCGGTGCGCTTGTGTACGTGGCGGTTTGGGGGCTACAAGTCGCGGCGAGAAGTCGCCAGGAGACAAAATGCCCCCGAATCTCCCCGTCTGGCCTAGCCCTAAAGCAAATGTTTTCCGGAGGGATTAGTACAGTGGCATTCTTAGCTGTGGAGTACTTCCATCCACTGTCCACGGGTCTGGATTCACCATAATTTCCTTGTATTCCTTCTGTCTCTGTTGCCTCCACTAATTAGACTTGATGCCTTGCACCTCTTTTACAAGTAGTTTGTTGCCCTTCGTTTGAATACTAGAACAGTACCACAAGATGATTGGAATGCAAAAACATTTTAATTAGTTATTTCCGAGAAGTGGAATAAACCTTGATAATTGAGCTGAGCTTTGTAACATTTTTTTTAAAATAAGAATGCTCCCAGATTTACTTCTCTTGAAATGATTGATATAGACCTGCGTGTTCATATTCATGATGTTTGGTACCTAATAGTACTTTCTTGGTTGTAGGCAGGGCAGTTTTCTGTAACCTCCCGATTGATGATCATTTTATTAGGAAGTGACCAATGTAGCTGTCT
This sequence comes from Xenopus borealis, assembly GCA_024363595.1. Taxonomy (NCBI): domain Eukaryota; kingdom Metazoa; phylum Chordata; class Amphibia; order Anura; family Pipidae; genus Xenopus; species Xenopus borealis. The sequence goes on along the minus strand of CM044434.1, from coordinate 114,360,686 downwards.
TGGCAGGCTTTCATTGGCAGACTTATCACACACAAAATGTCTCGCCAAGCTTCCCTTATCACATAAGGGGATAGAAATAAAACTCAACACACACATTGATCAAGATTAGATAAGAAAAATATATTGTAAGAAAATTAATACATCACCGATTGAACACAACGCAACGTCTAGCCGAGCTTCCCTTGGCAGACTTCTGAGAATAACATCAGCTGGGGGATCCCGGGCCAAGTACAGCGAACTCTCAAAGCCAGATCAATCGGGCAAGGTTTTACACAATACGGCTGCTTATAAATGAAGTCCCGAAGCCCCCTTTGCCGAGTTCCTTTTTATATTGATACAATTTTCAAAGTAATAGATCATTATAGGTTTCAAATTAAATTCCACACGTAGACATACACCATTTCATTTCAAGTGCCTATGATTAACCCCAAATAAAGTTCAGCTGCTCTAGTTGGTCTTTCCTGACATTTTATTAGTCGCATCCCACAGCAAAAGCCATGGTCCACAGAGATCTTTTAACAATGAGATCCCTCTGATGCTTTGGAAGCTATAAGTCAGGAAAAGGGTACAAAAACATTTCCAAGGCATTAGATATACCATGGAACACAGTGAAGACAGTCATCATCAAGTGGAGAAAAAAAGGCACAACCGTGACATTACCAAGAACTGGACGTCCCTTCGAAATTGATGAAAAGACGAGAAGAAAACTGGTCAGGGAGGCTGCCGAGAGGCTTACAGCAACATTAAAGATGCTGCAGGAATATCTGGCAAATACTGGCTGTGTGGTACATGTGACAACAATCTCCCTTATTCTTCATATGTCTGGGCTATGGTAAGACGAAAGCCTTTTCTTACGAAGAAAAACATCCAAGCCAGGCTGCATTTTTCAAAAACACATCTGAAGTCTCCCAAAAACATGAAACCAAGGTTGAACTTTTTGGCCATAATTCCAAAAAATATGTTTGGCGCAAAAACAATACTGCACATCACCAAAAGAACACCATACCCACAGTGAAGCATGGTGGTGGCAGCATCATGCTTTGGGACTGTTTTTCTTCAGCTGGAACTGGGGCCTTAGTTAAGATAGAGGGAATTATGAACAGTTCCAAATACCAGTCAATATTGGCACAAAACCTTCAGGCTTCTGCTAGAAAGCTCAACATGAGGAGGAATGAGATTTTCCAGAAATTTATAGCAAGCAATGGTTTCTGTAAAGTACCGTACTGTTTTATTTTTAAGAAAATGTTTTGAAAGCTACTGTTGTAACTTTACCAGTGTTATCCTCTTCATCTGCATGATGGAACTATTCAGACAGAAAGTGCAATTCAAAGCAATGATATCCTAGACAAACCAGCAGGGGTCAGGATATCTCAATATATGACAACATGGTTAAATCGGGAGCTTGGTATACTATCCATATATACTATCCATACTTAATGTATATTTTTAAAGGGGATCTTCATACAAAAATCTATATATTTTTTTTAATGAAACCAATTGTCTGATAACAATGATGCCTGTGTGCATCATTGTTCAGTTCAATTCTGTTGAAAGCAGTATTTGTGCATCTCTTTAATGTTCTTTGAATTTGAAATACAGTAACAGTAAAAGTAATTTTTCCTCTAGGTCAAGGACTTCTGCCACATTGCTTCAGGAGTCCAAACAGTAATTTACAAAATATAAACAGCTGCAAATACTATTTCCCGTAGCAATTACATTTACAAAACTGTAAAACTGTTAACCATTTTTAATTAACGTGTCATTCATTGAATATTGCTTCAAATTACTTTTATTATACAAATAAAAACTGTTTTTGGGTGGAGCCCCTGTTTAAACATTTAAAAAACTCTGGCTTTTTACCATTATAGCTGGATTAAAGGAATTGTTCAGTGTGTCAATAAAAACCGGGTAAAAAGGCAGTGCAAAATAAAAGATGTTTCTAATATAGATAGTTAGCCAAAAATGTAATGTATAAAGACTGGGGTAACTGGATGTCTAACATAATAGCCAGAATCCATCTTCCTGCTTTTCAGCTCTCTTGTTTTCCACTGACTGGTTACCCTGGTGACCAGGTAGTAACCAATCAGTGACTTGAGGGGGGCCACACAGGCCATAACTGTTGCTATTGAATCTGAGCTGAATGCTGAAGATCAATTGCAAACTCACTGAACTGTTATGCCCCATGTGAACCCCCTTCAAATCGCTGACAAACAAAGTTAAAGAGCTGAAAAGCAGGAAGTTCTGTTCTGCTAGACCAGATCCAGTCACTCCGGCCTTATACATTACATTTTTGGCTAACTAACTATATTAGAAACATTTTTTATTTTGCACAGCCTATCTTTTTACCCAGTTTTTATTTAAACCCTGAACTGTTTGTTCCTTTAAAGGATTTGATGGCTGTCCTATCTGTAGGAAATGGTGTTGATGCAGTATACATACTAGGGGTTGAACGGATTGTTTAGGTGACGTATTGCTCCTACTTCAGGGTTTGATGCATGATTTCATTTCTACAGCTCCACCTCTGACAGTCAGCTAATGCTCAAATATTTTATGCATTGTCATAATGTCTGCTGGCATTCCTTCACCCTCCTATGTTTCCTATGTCATTGTTTGTATAGTGTGGTATCTGTTGCTATGCAAATCATAAACCCACCTAGGCTTTCTACATTCCATTTGGTAGTTGATCATAGAACCTGTCATTTCATATATCCCCTCTGGCATCTCTCTAAGCAAGCAGAAAAGTACTGTAGGTTAAACTAGTGAATTAATGATGATTCCTATCATTCTAAGCCCAAGTTTGGAATGCAGTAGACTTGTGCTGTTGACAAACAGAACAGCCTCCAGACCGTAACGTCATACTGACTATTTGAAAATGAAAATATTGGCTAAATACATGATTCAATAGTTATACAATTGTTTGTGGACCCATTGAAAATGATGAGTAGAATATGCATTGGATGAATTTGTGATTTATTTATTTTTACAGTTTTATTCAATCGGTTTATTTGAATAAAAATTAAATAAAAAATAAAACTGATAAATAGATCTTACATTGTATTTTTAATGGTAATGACTGCATGTTTAATACATTATTTCGTATCTGTTTTGTAGTTCTCGAACGATTTTAACCATTCGATCAAATTTTTTTTTTATTCGATCTTAAAATGCTTTAGAATGCCCATGGGAGCTTCCCATACGGTTTTAAAGCAATTTGGTAGCTTTTATCTGGCGAACTGGCCTATCAAATTTTTTTTAAAGGGGAAGTACTTCGACCATCAAATGATCGAATAGATTTTTATTTGAATCATTCGATCGAATTTTCTAAAATTCTATGGTCAAAGTACTCCAAAAAGTTATTCGAAATTCAAATCTTTTTGAAAATTCGATTCGAATTTCAAATCCTTCATGTGAATTTAGTAAATTTGTCCCTAAATGTCATTAAATGACTGTCCTGGGTAAGGTTTCTGATAAATGTTAAGGGGCGTTTGTGACCTGCGCTCCCCTGCGGCTGACCTGCAGGTCACAAACGCCCGTGTGTAAGGGCCCTTAATGGGAGCACTGCACTAAATTTGGAACAGTAGGTAATACAGATCAAGCAGCACTGCTAACAATTATACAGGAAGTAGGAAAAACCTGAAGCTATCACCACATCTAAAGATGTCTGTAGCTCCAGGGTTCCCACAGCACCCCCGCTTTAATTGTCTCTGTGCACTTGCACCTAAAGAATAGGATGCACATGTCATTTTGGTGATGAACCCCAGACATTGCTTTTTATTTTTATCCCCACATGGCTTTTCCAAATACTGTATGTCCCCTTCTGAATTCTTAAACAGTATGCATTGGTTGCTATTAATATACACACTTTATTTTGAAGAATGTGTCTCTTTAATATTATATTCAACGTTGAGTGTTTCTGTACTTTGACACTCTTTTATTAGCCTTACAACCATTTTAGGTATTTTATGGTGGCTTCTCATTATGATTTTACTCTGTTTTATTGCTCAGATTGTTTTTGCCTGCAGACATACTTATTGTGTGAAATGTCATGTTTTTTATTTACCATTTTATTTTTAAATACACCTAATCTAAAATCACAGTGGTGCATTCATTCTGTGTCGATTAATGCTTAGACCCCACTGAATATTATGAATGCAATGAATGTTGATTTAAAGAATGTTTGGAAGTTAAGAACTTCTTGGCTCATCTAGCGCCCCCCCCTTATTTTTCTCTTTTCAATTGGCCGTCTTTTTTTATATTTTTAAAATTATTTGACTCTTTCCAGATCTCAAATGGGAGTCGCTTACCCCATCTAAAAACAAATACTCTGAAAGACTACACATTTATTGTCATTGCTACTTTTTATTCTTCCTCTTTCTATCCAGACCCTCATCTAATCATTTTCCAGTCTCTTATTCAAACCAATGCATGCTTGTTGGGGCAATTTGAACCATATCAATCAGACAAATTGCAGATTGTCTCAGAATATCACCTTCTACGTCATACCAAAGGTTAAAGCAATGGTGTAAATGTAATCAGTGTTTGAATTCTGTGTGTATGCTGTGCACTTACATCTCAGAATTCCTTGAGGTTTGAACTTTACTGCTGTAAAACCGTTGTACTAAATGCAGATTCATGCATGAACACACACACTTAGAACAAATTCTATTTGACGATGAAGCAGTGAAAGCTCAGCTTAAAGGAATTGTTCCGTATAAAAGTAAAAACTGGGTAAATAGATAGGGTGAGCAAAATAAAACAGGTTTTCAATATAGTTAGTCAGGCAAAAATGTAATGTATAAAGGCTGGCGTAAGTGTAAGCCTAACCTAAAAGAACAGGACACTACTTCTTGCTTTTCAGCTCTCTTGGTTTACACTGAGTGGTTACCCTGGTTACAAGGCAGTAACCAATCAGTGACTTGAGGGAGGGCCACATGGGTCATAACTATTGCTTTTGAATCTGAGCTGAATGCTGAAGATCAATTGCAAACTCACTGAACAGTTATGTCCCATGTGCCCCCCCTTCAAGTCGCTGACTCACTCAGATTTAGGGAGCTGAAAAGCAGGAAGTTGGATTCTGGCTATAATATTGGACATCCAGTCACTCCAACTTTTATAGTTTGCATTTTTCCCTGACTAACTATATTAGAAACATTTTTTATTTTGCACAGCCTATCTATTTATCCAGTTTTTTTATTTTACCCTGAACTGTTCCTTTAAAGGAGAAAGAATATCCTTTTACATTTGGGGGTGACAAAAGTTAGGCACCCCAAATGATTATTTTTACTTACCTGACATCCCAAGCCAGTGCTCCTGTCAGCAGAAAACTGCTCTGGCACAGTGTTCTCCTAGCGAGCACCACAGAGCAATCCTTTTCCGATGACAACTTCTACGCATGCATTGTAAAGCGAAATAGCCGGCTTTTTTGTTAAAGTTCCACTTTTCACTCTACTGTGCATGCACAGCCACGGGAAAACCGGACGAAAAAGGAATAGGATCACTCTGTTGTGTTTCTAATTTAGTTAGCCAAAAATGTAATCTATAACCTGGCTGTATTGACCGAATAGGGCCACATGGGACATAACTGTTGTGTGAGTTTGCTATTGATCCACAGCGTGCAGGTCAGAATCAAAAGCAACAGTTATGACCCAAGTTTCACCCCTTCAAGTCACTGCCTCAAAATAAAGTCAGACACAATGGGTATGAGCTTAAGAGACCCGATGACTACTCAAGCATTCGCAAGTGAAACAAGATAATACAGTATTAAAAGGCAAATATACCTTGAGTTTAAAATTTTAATTCAGAACTTGCACTGCATTTGTGTACAAAACAAAAATTTGATCAACTCCATCTCCAAAACATTGGAAGGGACATTGCTTCTGAATAGGCTTTTTTCTGTAGGTCTCATGTAGTGGCCCCATTGTACTTGTGTCCATGAAGCTCCAGCAATGAACAAACCTGCCCCAGTTATTGTCTTGCCAGTTTCTGACTGGCAGAGCAGAATGAACTGTTACTGTTAAGATGGTCAATCACCACCACTCAACTCCACATAACTGAAGGGTAGCAAAGGACTACTGAGCAAGATAGAAGACACTGCAGTCACAAGCTTACTAGTTCTGTCTGGCATCCTAGCAAAGTAGTCGTTCGTAGTGATGGGCGAATCTCCCCAGTTTCGCTTCGCCGGAAAATTTGCGAATTTCAAGAGAAATTCGCAAATTGGCGAAAAATTTGCAAAACGAGCCGCGGCATGCTTTGGACGCGTCAACTTCGACCTTATTCAGATTTTTATGGTACAGTGGTTAGTATTGCTTTCTTGCTGGACTGGGTACATAGCATCATACTTTGGGCCTAGGGAGACCTGTAAGATGTATCGATACAGTCCTCACCTGGTAAGATTTTCAAATCTGCCTGATTGATATCTGAATGATTTATGGTCAGACAGGACTCCACAAAAGTGTTAAACTGCCAAGATTTTATTGGCTTGACAATAGATTTTGCTTATACTAATCCATTTATCCTTCTGTTCATGGCCTGGTGTCTTATATATCAGACCCAGATGACTCCTTTCTGCCAAAATACTTGTATTAAGAATACATTACAGTTTGGGTACATGTTTATATGGCTGAGCCCCTGTAATAAAGAATAATACAATATTCAGAACTTGCTTACTGTGCCCTGTGCGAGAAACACTGATGAACATTATAAAGCTGATACCTTGAACTCTTGTATATCCTGCAAGTTATAAAAATGCAGCTAAACAGGTAGCAACATTTTTTCATGTGCACGCCCTGCTGAAAATATTTGTGAAGATATTATGAATCATACAATACGCAATCGCAGCACATAATCATTTGTGACATGCGTTCCAAAGCAGAATATAGCCAAAGTTATTTTATTTTTTCCCACCAAATACAAACATACTGAGCAAGGGGGTCAATACATAATGACAAAAGGACATGGGTGAATACAAAAGAAACTAATCTGCACTGTTTGGTATGAATAGCTTTAGGCCCTCACTCTCTTGTGGTTTGTGCTGAAATGAGAATTTCTTGTGCTGTCCTTTGCAGTGTAAATACTTAGTCTACGTCACAGCTATATTTACTATACTGCCCACAAGTCCTCACTGCTTTTTAATCACTTGGTTAACTATGGCCACTCCATATTTTATAAAGACATAAACATTATGGACTTCCTGATAACTTAATAACCATGATTAAATCTTGGCCTTTAAGTAGTGAACCTTTTGATTCAGTTAAATAAAAATGCTCTCTGGAAGAAGCCATTGTTTGTTATTTTTGTTTTTATGTTTATTGGTTATACTAAATAGAATTCTGAATGGCGTTCATCACATTGTTCGCTTCATTTGTGGTTAGATCTTTGTTTCAGTCATACAATATGTAATTGAATTGCACAGCCTAATCTAATCTAGATTTTTCTTTGGTCAAAAATACCTGATACCTGAGATGTAGTTGTTTTTTAATTCTTCTGCTAAACAAATGAGAATGGAATTCGGCCTTGCAAATGAGTAACCAGTAGGGATGCACAGAGTCTAGGATTTGGTTCGGGATTCAGCCTTTTTCAGCAGGATTCAGCTGAATCCTTTTGCCCGGCTGAACTGAATCCAAATCCTAATTTGCATATGCAAATTAAGGATGGGGAGGGAAATCGCATGACTTTGTTACAAAACAAGAAAGTAAAAATGTTTTTCCCTTCCCACCCCTAATTTGCATATGCCAAATCTTTCAGGAGGGATTCAGTGGTTAGCCAGATCCAAAATAGTGGATTTGGTGCATCCTTCGTACCCAGTGACTCTGAAAGTAGAAGAGAGATGTTTTTGAGAGTTTACTATTCACATTAGGAGGTGGACCTTGTTTGATCCATCACCCACAGCAGTTTACTGAACTATTTTTATATTGAATTGCAAAGGATATTACAAAAAGCCTCATAATGCATTATGGACTTTGTAGTGGGATTTAGCTTCCACCAGTTTGGTGTATGTGTTAGAAGTCTTTTTACTGTTGCCTTGCTGCACTGTACATTACTTCTGTGTTAACCCCTGTTTTCAAAACCTTTACAACACTTATGATTATACTAACCTTAGCGAGTTTCATTTATATTGCAAATTATAATTTATATTCAGTTTTGTAAATAAGGTAAATAGCAATGTGAATTAAGTGTACATTGGCATTACCAGACCTTCATGTGGTTTTACATAGTTTGAAAGGCATCAGTAATATATATATATATTTTTTTAATTCTTCAGGAAGTCACTGGTCAAAACTTTGGTAACAAGGATTTTCGCTCTGCTCTTGAAAATGGGGTTCTGTTATGCGAGTAAGTACATTATTTGTATGATGTTGGGGCTGGATTATTATAAACCTAAGGGAGAGGGGTTGGAAAATGGTTCCTACTAGTCAGAGATAAACTATTGCACGTCTTTTCTATTGAATTATGTATGTCTGTGTTTATATAACATACGAGGCTGACATTTTTTAGTCTGATAATAGGAAAACCGATATTGATGGCATGGTAAAATCTTGTCTGAATCTTTTCTCATTTCATATGAAACCTATTCGCTGACAGAATACTGGTTTATATTTAATTATTTTTAAAGAAAAGAGGTATCCCTGTACATACAAGATCATACTTATTCCATTCTTAATTTAAAAACCTGCCAAGGGCCTATAAAATAATTACTGAAATAAAAAATAATATGCCAAAACATATGGCTTTAACACTTAAATAGTTTTTTGATGAGATGTTTTGATATTTAGAAAAAAAAAACCTGGGAAGGCATTATCAAAAGACATGACCACTTAGAGATCCTGTCAGCTAAAGCTCTGCATCAGTAATACAGCTTCTAAGCCATACATTGCAGTGTATTTCATTAGAAGGCATTTTGAGGTCATAATTTTAAGTACGTAACTATTCCTTAGTACAAAGTATTCGCTGCAAGGGAATCATTGATTGAGACAAAAATGCTGGAGGGCCTTCCAATGTAAATAAATGTAGTTTTTATTGGAGTTTATATTGGTGCTCCAATTAAAAGCTACATTTATTCGCTCTGGAAGGCTCTTCAGTTTTCTTCACTTTACGGTACAGAGTTGGAGGTGACTACTTTACTAATTTAATGATTAAAGTTTTCTTGACTAAAGGAGGATCAGTTGGAAAGTAATTACACATATGGGACAAAAAGGCTCATGTGTGAAAGTGTTCTAAATCATCAGGCACATAACTTATAATTAGGCAAAGTTGCTGTCTGAGCTAGGAAATTATAAAAAAAGATTTCCCAATACCAAGTTTTGTGTTTCGTAGTATAGGATGCAAATCTGTACAGCACTGTGTTTGGCTCAATGAATACATGCTTCACATAATATTTCCATATGGAATGAAGCAAATGTAATGCTTAAGATATTGCAGGGCATTGATCACTATTAAATAATGTACCTTTTTTTAACATTTAAGCCTAATAAACAAGATTAAACCTGGAATCATCAAAAAGATCAATCGCTTATCCACACCCATTGCTGGCCTGGTAAGTAATCTTTTTACATACTGACATGTATATAACCTTTGGGCACTGGTACACACAGTGCTTTAGCACCTATTTAAGTAGCCCAAAAATGCAGTTTTACAAAAGCTGCCTACTTACTGCCCACCTACTGTCCCTCAGTAGGGTCTCTCTTACTGATATTTAATGAAAAATTAGCATAATACAATCCATCATACATCTTTCCATGTTGTCATTTGTTTCACAGAAGGCATTAACTGTACAAAACATATTTCCTTAACCTTAGTAGCTTGACTTGGTAAGCGAATGACTTTTTACCGTAGTAATACTCTGGCCTTTTTTAATTTTGCCTTCCTTGCCAAGATCTGATTTACAGTAGTGTGGGTAGTCCTAAATCTTCACTTGCAAAGTTTAGCTGGTGATATCGGTAGCTATGGACTACAGTAATATCTTGGGAACACTGTGTAAAATGCTTTAGAAACAGTAGCATTACAGTACTAGTCTAGGTAGCTTTCTTATAATAGAGGAAGTTGAACAGTAGTGATGATGACATTGCAGAAATAAAGTTTTGGAACTTCTACACATCTCACACTAGGCTGCTGTGCAGAAGGAGAAACAGTCAATGGGATTGCATCCATACCCATCTACTCTTAGTGCACTGAGCACACAGAGCTCATTGGTGCTGGTTTATACTATGGCCCTGGGCTGTGTCTGCTTTAACCCTGTTACAAAGTTAAATCAGGTTGAAAAAAAGGGTAGTCCATCAAGTTCAACCCCTCCAAATGAAACCCAACATCCATAAACACACCCCTCCATACTTTTTACATAAATTATATATATATATATATATATATACCCTTATCTATGCTAACTATAGAGTTTAGTATCACAATAACTTTTGATATTCTGTCTGTCCAAGAAATCATCCAGGCCACTCTTAAAGGCATTAACAGAATCAGCCATCACAACATCACCCGGCAGTGCATTCCACAACCTCACTGTCCTCACTGTGAAGAACCACCTACGTTGTTTCAAATGAAAGTCCCTTTCTTCTAGTCTGAAGGGGTGGTCTCTGGTGCGGTGATCCTCTTTATGGGTAAAAAGGTCCCCTGATATTTGTCTATAATGTCCTCTAATGTACTTGTAAATTGTAATTGTGTCCTCTCACAAGCATCTTTTTTTTCAAGAGAAAGCATCAACCTTGACAGCCCATAATTTGTCTTCCATCCCTCTAACCAGTTTAGTTACATGTCTCTGCACTCTCTCCGGCTCCTTTATATCCCGCTTAAGGACTGGAGTCCAAACTGCACTGCATAGTTCAAATGAGGCCTTACCAGTAGGGTTGCCACTTGGCCAGTATTTTTATGGGCATGGCCAATAAAAATTGTTTGCTCCCAATGTTATTAATAGGGTAAAAATATAAATATGTAGGAAGGCCAGTATTTTTTCATGAAAAGGTGGTAACCCAGGGTTGGACTGGGGGGCCCGGGGCCCACCGGAACTGCTGTCCAGGGCTGCCCCCTACTCTGTTGCGCCGCCAATGGCACGGTGAGCAGACGCTGCTGCATGATATATAAAGTCCCAAAATCTGCAGTCGGGGATCTGGCCCACTTGGTTTTTCCCAGTGTCCTGTCGGGCCAATCCAACCCTACCTACTAGAGACCTATAAAGAAGCATAATTATGTTTTCATCCTTTAATGTTTTTTTTTATGCAAGACAGAACTTTATTTGATTTAGTAGCCACAAAATGACACTGTAGGATAGTTCTGAACCCTGCTGCTTTTGTAGTATTAAAACCACAGTCACAAAGATAATTTGGTTGTTGGGTGAGGAATGAGCTGTAACTGAGGTCCTGGCCATTGCAATTAACCGACACCTAGATTGCCTTCTAGGTGGTATGTTATGATGCATTTTTGGCTAGCTTAAAATGATGGCTGTATATGGGGTTACGGAGAGTAAGGAGTTAATCGGGAAAATAGCAGGGATGAGGGATACGTGCAGGAAGATGTTTTTCAGGAAATGGCTTTATTGAAAAAAGCAGTTTGGATTGGCAATAGGCCTTTTACCCTGTTAATGGCATGAATAATGAAGAATTGTTTGCTGGTGTCACAAGTAATTTCCATCTGCAAAAATCTTTGATGAGCAAGCTTCTGTAATTCTCTATTTTTCTTTTCAGCTGTGTTTTAGTTACCGTAAGTCTCATCTTTGTTTTAAAGGTAAACTAGTTTATGGTAAGGTTTGCTATATAGGGTGCTACAGCCATTTTTTCATGATATAGTTCCTATTGATAATCTGTCTTTGCATTGACTTCTCTTTTCCAAAAAGTATCTCGGTTGAATCAGAAAGGGCATGGAAGTGCTCTCTCTTTTCCAAAGTTTTTTTCAGCCCAGTAATTGTACCAGTCAGGAAATTTATGCATTTGCATTATTAATCCATCTGCCCCGTAAATTACTGTGTTGTAATGCACATGCCCAATGAGTAAAAACTGCCTTGACACTGTGAGGATGTGCGTGAAATGTTGCAGCTGGGCAAAACACTGAACTTTCATGTGCTTTTGTTAAAACAAGTGAAAAGTATAGGCAGATTGGGTTATGCAGTTGTATATTTTATTGTGATAGGGAGTTCTAATTCAGGTTTCCTTTTTGTACTTTTTGGTCCCAAGACAATGGCAAATTTAAGAGGTATAGTTACATGCAGAAACGTTTGTGCAGTAGTCGTGTATGCATCTTTCTATGAAAATCAGTTTGCAAATGCAAGTAATAGTAAGCCAGCAGAGCAATAGCATAACTATGCAGGGAGTGTACTAGGGCGGTGATAAATGACAGTCCATTTTTTCCCTAATATGGTTGTGTTGCTATGATTCTTTATATATAACAGATCATTGCTTAATTTTCTGTATACAGGTACATTTATCAAGATCTGTTGCTAAGAGATCAAGTAAAGCAGGCACTGCAATAAATTCTAACCTATTTAATCATAACCAGGTAAGGCTTAGAGCAGTAAAGAGCAGCTGTCAAACCCTTACCTTCAGAGAGTGTGTGAAAGGTTGTTTTTGCTCACTAGCATGAATCTTCCATACAAAATCTACTGACCCTTCTAAATTTTGTATACCACATTTAGTTGTAAGGATAGGTTTGAACTTGTTGAGCTACTGTACACTAATGAATAAGCGAATGTATGAACTTTTGAGGGAATGTAATAAAAGTTAGAAATGGAAAAAATATTTGCAAGTTCAATTTTATTTTGTTCAAATTTAATATAACTTTTATGAACCCACTTAGCGACCTAAGTGGAGGAAAGTTTGAAAATATTATCGTTTGCTCCAGTGCGCATTGAATGTAATAAAAAGTTGTTTGTTGCAGAATATTGCTACACCATGAAGCACTACTTAAAGGGATACTGTCCTGGGAAAACATGTTTTTTGCAAAACACATCAGTTAATAGTGCTACTCCAGTAGGCTTCTGCATTGAAATCCATTTCTCAAAAGAGCAAACAGATTTTTTAATATTCAGTTTTGAAATCTGACATGGGGCTAGCCATTTTGTCAATTTCCCAGCTTCCCTGGTCATGTGACTTGTGCCAGCACTTTAGGAGGGAACTGCTTTCTGGCAGGCTGTTGTTTTTCCTTCTCAATGTAACTGAAAAGTACGCAGTGGGACATGGGTTTTACTATTGAGTGCTGTTCTTAGATCTACCAGGCAGCTGTTATCTTGTTACCTTCTCATTGTTCTGTTGTTAGGCTGCTGGGTGGGGGAAAGGGAGGGGGTGATATCACTCCAAATTTCAGTACAGCAGTAAAGAGTGAAGTTTATCAGAGCACAAGTCACACGACTTGGGGCAGCTGTGAAATTGACAATATGTCTAGCCCCATGTCAGATTTCAAAATGAAATAGAAAAAAAATCTGTTTGCTCTTTTGAGAAATGGATTTCAGTGCAGAATTCTTCTGGAAAAGCACTATTAACTGATGCGTTTAAATAAAAAAAAAATTTTCCCCATGACCATATCCCTTTAAAAGTGGGCAATGTGCAATTGCAAATATTGATTGCACATTGAAAATTTTAATGTAATAACCGTTTAAGGAACAATATTACATTGTATAGTGCTATTTTTTATTATTTGTGCAAATACTCTTATTGGTTTTGCTCTTTGCGACTTTTATTACATTCCCCTATTTGCCTCTTACAGTGGGGTGTCATGCTTTAGCTTTTCCAGGAATGGTCAACGTTTCATTCCAAGTGAAGGCTCTGGGATGCACTGTTTACACATGCCAGCTACACCAAACGTACTGTATATGCTTTTATAAACTTGGAGTCCACAAGGAATCCGCCATGTGTAATATTGTGTTGGAACTTGCTTATTGTTTTTTGCATGTGTAGTAGATTTACACACTACTTTGCATCCACTTCTAAGCCTGTTAAATAGTATTTTCTGAACTGGTGGACTGGTGGACTGTATTTTCACCTGAAGAAGGGGTTGGTCCCTGAAAGCTTGTGCCCCAATGTCTGTTATAAACAAAATGAAGGCTTAAGCCGGTGTGAACTGGTGTGCTTCTTCCCTTCATATAGTTTGGATACTATTGGACTTGGAGGCAGTCTGGGAATTGAAGGGTCAGACTAGATGTTGATGGCCTACTGGGTTTTTTTCTGCCCAGCAGATCAGGGGAGGTACAGCACACACATGCAGTCTAGTTGTCACGTAAGAGAGGGAGTTGACACGGCCCTTATCGACTCCGCTCCAGTAATTTAAAGGGGCGGTTCACCTTCAAGTTAACTTTTAGTATATTGTAGAAGGGCCAATTCCAAGTTTTTCATATCATTCTATTCAGTCCCTCTCCTATTCATATTCCAGTCTCTTATTCAAATCAATGCAGGGTTGCTAGGGTAATTTGTACCATAGAAACCAAATTGCTCACACTGCAAACTAGAGAGCCGCTGAATAAAAAGCTAAATAACTATAAAACCACAAACAATAAAAAATGAAAACCAATTGCATATTGTCTCAGAATATCACTCTCTACATTATACTAAAAGTTAACTCAAAGGTGAACAACCCCTTTAATTACAGTCTGGCTGTGCAGACGTGGACCTGCTGGCTGCTGCTCTGAGCCAGTTTGCTGCGCCTGCACTGATCTTCCTGCACTGAACAAGTGCAGAGAGGGCCCAGGGCCCACCGGGTTTCCACCTAGTGCTCTGGCAGGCCAGTCCGACCCTGGAATGCACCCTATATGGAAGTAAGTGGTGTGCAGCAGCCAATTGTCTTTTTTGGCTGGACTATATAAAAAGCTATGCAGAAAATCAAACCCTATATGTAAGCAATTATCTATAGTAATCAATTCAGTTCATTTGACTTATTACTATAGATCTGCCATAACCTGGTAGAATAAGAACCTTCACAGACAGTGTAAACAATTGTATAGCTAGGCTTTCTTGTATGTTTATACAAATGTAATTTTGCAAATGTAACGACTTGAAGTGTTTCTAACAGCTGTCAAACTTCCCATATGAAAATTTGAGATTCTTTTGGCCACACCTGTGTCACACCCAGATAATTTCCAGGTCACAACCTGTTGCTCTCTGTCCATGGCCTGTTAAGTCCCAGCTATACTTTTTGCTCTGCTCAAGTCAAGGGTGTAAATCGGAGGAACTCCCAAGAAATACCAAAGGATTGACAAATCTTTTATAATGACGCTCCTACAAGCAGGTTTTATTGGTTCTAATTTTAGGTTGGGTAACAATTTTATAATGTACAGAAATCTGAAAAAGATGCATTACCTCCCGACATTTTTGAAATAGAAAGAGGAATAAAAAGATTTGCTGTGCACATTTTTGACCATGCCCATTTTTTGTAACCTCACCCCCTAATTACCATATACATATTACATAATTTGTCCGGATATAAAAGTTTGACCACATTTTTGTGGTTTTTATGTTATTACACTTGTGTATTTGGGAAAGACAAAAATGTTCTTTTACATTATAACAGCAGCCATCCAGGTCAAATGAAAAAATCATGGCCTATTTCACAGTTCTGCAGAGTCTTGCATAACAATTCAAATGCTGAGTTGGCAGAACTACAGCTCAAGGAAATGTGGAATAGGTTTAGGGATCGGGGGTATCCACATAAGGTTTTGCCGAATGCATTGGAACTGGCAAGAACACGGGCCAAATCCCCATCACGTGAAATATTCAACCAGTCTAATTTTGTATATAGTACTAAATTT
Organism: Xenopus borealis; assembly: GCA_024363595.1. Classification (NCBI taxonomy): domain Eukaryota; kingdom Metazoa; phylum Chordata; class Amphibia; order Anura; family Pipidae; genus Xenopus; species Xenopus borealis. Next base: position 114,344,956 of record CM044434.1, on the reverse strand, counting down.
TCTACAGGCTCCCATGTTACTAACAAGGTGATTAGGGGCATTATTGGTGCTGATGAAGGATTGAGTAAGGTGATCCCGAAAAAGGTGATGACATTCTACCAGAGAGGTACTAATCTTAGGGATTTATTAGGGAAGAGTGACCTGGTAAAATGCTACCAGACGAGACCGGTCACGTGGTTGCAGAACTACGCACCAGGTTGTTTTAAATGCCCTAGCTGTACTTCTTGCAGATTTATGACACCGGGAACTAGCTTCCTACATCCCCCAACTGGTAAACGTTTTTCAATAAGACATCACATTACTTGTATAACCACCCACATATGTGGGAAAGACCGATCAGACTTTACGTTTACACATGGATGCTCATCGCTCGGCCATCAGCACTGCGTTTCGGGATGGTTAAACTAACAAACCAGTGGCTAATCATTTTTTAGCAGCTGGTTATAGATTGCCCACACTGCGATATATTGCTATTGACCATGTTCCTCCCCTTAGAAGAGGGGCTGATAGATCTAAGATACTGCTTCAATGTGAAGTTTTTTGGATAAAGAAACTAAACACCTTAGCACCTGCAGGGTTAAATGAGCATTGCTCACAGAAATCAGTGCATCTAGCATCAGAATGTAATAATCTGCTTTGTAGCATCATTTTCTATTACAGGCCAACCTCATTTTCTGCTTGATAATTTGTGACAACCCCTAAGCTTAGCTTCTCAACAGCTGCTCAGAGCCCAATGAGCATGTGAGTGTCACAGACACGTTCCAAGATGGTGACCCCCTTGTGGCAAATCCTGGATCATTTCTGCTATTGACTTTAGGCTGGTGCAATAAGTTCAGTTTATAAAATATGGCGTTTTAAACCATATTCATTTTTAAGGTTTAGATCTCATTTAAAAGCTTGTAACATTTTAGATGCTAAGGAAACATATATTTGAATTGTGGATAACAATTATACCCTAAAACTTATATTTAATATTTGTTTTTTTTATCTTGTGAGTGGCCGAGAGTACAAACCAGTAAACTTGTCTGACTGCATTTGTTCCCACAGAGCAGTCAATAGAAATTGAAGCTAGCAGCAAAGAGAGTCCTACTTTTTTTCCAGGAAAAAAGTAATAAAATTATATTTAAAAAAAGAAAATCTTTGTACGGGCTATATTATTCAACCAGGAATAATATTCTCTCTGGACAACTCAAGCAAATCTTAATGATATATGATACTACCTAAATTATTGGTTAAGTAAGCATGATTAAACATGTTGTTCTCTTGTAAAACCGAACAAGTACTCCATTTCCCATGATAATATAGCTACTGGAGGGCACAGTTAAATTACAGTCTCTGAAGGAAGTTTTCTGACTAGAGAAATGATGGATATTCCTACTCACAACTCCAGTAGCTTGGTATGCCCATATGTTCTACATATCTAAACACCTTTTATAAATATGTTTAAAGGGGTGGTTCACCTTCAAGTTAACTTTTAGTATATTGTAGAAGGGCCAATTCTAAGAAACTTTTCAATTGGTCTTCATTATTTATTTTTCATAGTTTTTTTTTAATGATTTGCAATTTCTGTTTCTTTGCAGCTTTCAAATGGGGTCACTGACCCCATCTAAAAATAAATGCTCTGTAAGGCTAGAAATGTATTGTTATTGTTACTTATATACTTACTCGTCTTTCTGTTCAGTCCATCTCCCATTCATATTCCAGTCTCTTATTCAAATCAGTGCAGGGTTGCTAGGGTAATTTGTACCCTAGAAACCAAATTGCTGACACTGCAAAGTAGCTGCTAAATAAAAAGCTGAATAACTATAAAACCACAAACAATAAAAAATGAAAACCAATTGCAAATTGTCTCAGAATATCACTCTCTACATTGTACTAAAAGTTAACTCAAAGGTGAACGCCTTTAATTTTGGGGGTGGGTCTTCTGAAACAAACAAATTCAGAGAAGTAAAGTAGATTTAAAAAAAAAAAAAATTATTTTGGGGTTTTTCTCCGAAAGGGTTTCCTTCTCCTTTAAAGAGCAATTCACCTTCATTAGGATAACTGTAATAACACCACAGACAACCAAAATGTGTTCAGACTTTAATAACTTGTCATTTTGTAAAATGGACACTGTAATTAGGGGGTGTGGCCACAAAAAATGGGGTTGCCCTTCTTTCTGTTTCCATAATGTTGGAAGGTATGTGTTTGTCAACTGACCTAGATTGATCAATTTATCTTTCAATCTAGCTAGCTATCCTACAGTTTAGATCAGTGATCCCCAACCAGTAGCTCGTGAGCAACATGTTGCTCTCCAACCCCTTGGATGTTGCTCCCAGTGGACTCAAAGCAGGAGCTTATTTTTGAATTCCATGCTTGGAGGAAGGTTTTGGTTGTATAAGAACCAGGTGTACTGCTAAACAGAGCCTCGAAACAGGTTTCCAATCCACGTAGGGGCTACCAACTGGCCAATCACAGCACTTATTTGGCACCCCAAGAACATTTTTCATGCTAGCGTTGCTCCCCAACTTCTTTTTCTTATGAATGTTGCTCACAACCTCAAAAGGTTGGGGGATCCCTGGTTTAGATTGTGCCGCGGTGTCATGTTAATTCTGGGGTTATTGATGCCATGTCAGTCCTTCCATAGCAACAAGTCGGGCCCCTACATAACATAATTTGGCCCCTACACAGCAACATAATTATATGGTGGGTCGCCATGTCAGCCCCTACATGACAACAATTATTTGGTGGGTTGGAGTGTCAGCCCCTACATGGCGACCTAATTATGTGGTGGGTTGCTGTGTTGGTCCTTGCATAGCAACATAATTATGTGGTGTGTTGCCTTGATAGGGTATATATATATATATATATATATATATATAATTATTATTTTTTTTTTTTACAGTTAAAATAGGCAGGTGTTATTACTAAATCTAAGGTGCAGCATTTCTTTTCAATCCTGTTTTTTCTGTTAGAAACATAGGTCTGCAGTAGTGTAAAATGATGGTGTCAAATCTGGCGATTGGGCTTCATAAATTCACCATTTATTTCACGAAGCTTTTTTTTTTTTTATATAGTTTTTCTTGCGTTGTTTTATTCTGCGTTATAAATAGGTCCTTGAATTTGAAATGGGTAGTAAAATTGTAGATCCCATCTGTGCCCTACTTAAATAAGTAGAGGTAACCAAGGTTTGTGTAGGTATAATAGTGAGGCATCATATTTATCTGATGCTTTAAATCCTTGGTTTGGAGAGGTTTTCTCAAGACCACAGTGGGTGCTGGAAAAGGATGGTGTGCTATTATGGCAGAAATATAACCTTGTTGGCCTTGATACAGGGGATAATAAAGCCATACTTTGTACTATTTACAGTTTGGTATTGAGTAAAGAGATCCAGTGCCAATGTACAGGCACAAATGTATAAGCTTTCTTTTTAATCAGGCCACAGAGGACTGCTGATGAATAAACTGCCTCCAAGAGAAGTAGTGCGTGCAGCAAGAGCATGCAGCTGAGGGAGTGCCACATATTGCATTTGTATGTCTGAATTGTTCACTTGGGTTTGGAAAGCAATTTGGTACAAAAAAATATTCAGGCTAATTTGGAATATGATCCATGTGATGTTTTTTTTTTTTTTTATTCAGCTGTTTTCATTGTTATTTTTAGGTCTTGGACTGAGGAAATGCATATATATGAGTCAAATAAATAGGGCTTGCATTAAACTATTTGCATCTGTATAGAAAACAGTGACAGGCACATAGTATAATTTCTGCTGCCACTTCTTTATGCTGCTGCACAGTGTCCGTTAAAAACCCCATGTGTACTATTCACGTACATTTCTGTGGGATTTTTACATTCCTAATTTATCAGATGGTGAGCTCTAACTTTCACCCATTGATAAATACAATTAGAAAAAATACATTCGGATTAAATAGAAAGTGAATGAGGTTTTTTGTGGTGAACTTTTATCTCCCATTTTGGTAAGTGTGCCCTCATATTTAGCATTTTGTATAGTATTGTAGATACTGCTTGCTGCTACCTAAACTATTGTTTTTATTGTTTATAAGGGGAAAAAAGCTGTTCTGCTCAACAAATGTGATTTTCTCCTTAATCCATTATGTACAATACAGCCTCATATCCACCTAGTGTGCAGCACCATTTTCTTTAATGCCATGGCAATTTCTCGGGCAGATCCTAAATAAGCAATTAATTTTTTTATGAATGCTGCATATTAATAGTAACAGTTACTGGCCTACTTTATGAATAGAAATATATACCCAAAGTTGCCATTGTAATCCGTAAAATCAAGGGATGTTCACGTGTAGGTTACACTAGTAGGTGTAGGTCCTATATGCATATTATTGTCCTCAAACAACTTCAATAGATCAACCTTTTATGTACGTCTCTTATAACTTTTTTACAACGGAGGCATGACAAGTGCTAGATGTTCTTATAAAGCACAGGGAAAGATAAAATCACTGGCTGCTCCAAGTTGATAGGCACCCCCCAGTGATTCCAGTCGCTTACTTTTTACCCTGGGTTGGTGTTTTTCCTCTGCGTCTCAGGTGTGAACAGTCCAGGGTTTTAGAATGTGAACAATACAGGTGTGAACAATGCAGGGGAGATTACATTTGTGAACAATACAGGGGATTACAGTGTGAATTTGAGGTTTAAACAATGCAGGGGCCAGATAATCTCTGTAGTGATACCTTTTAAAGATTATACATGGTAAGAAGACACGGCAGGCAGACTTTCATATGGTGGGCTACTCAAGGGAATATCCAGCATATTCTTAGGATGGGTGCAAGTGCAGTAAAGAATTGTGCATGCAGTTGGGGCATTGAGTGCATATACAGTGTACTAACCAATTAAAGTTGACCCACATTGCTAAAGTATGGGCATCTAGAGTTACATTAAACATTAGGTCAGCCTGTATATTGTCAAACATATCACTCAAATGCATTGTTGGTGGACATTGTATTGTGTAGGGAAACACCGGTCAACTATAACTGACAACACGGATAAATGTTTTGTGCTTGGGGAGTAGTGGGGACAAAGGGCCCTGTACTTAATAATGGAATAGGGAATTTCACTTACCATTGCGGTTGGTACAACCATTATTATGCAAGTGTTCTTTTGATTTTAACTAATCGTACATTAGCAAATTAGTACTAGTTTAAAACTTTTGCTTGCCAGGAGCAAGAAAGGGCAAGTCATGCCAAACTGTGTCATTTGACTCGGTGTACCATTCATTTCTTTTTTTTTTTTTTATATTTTTTTTTATAAAATGATAGTAAAACATTTGCCAGGGTGGCTTTACTTCACCTTCAAATAAAGAGCTATATTATAAATATTTACTCAAAATGCTAACAATGCCTCATTCATTAAAGGAAAACTATACCCCCCGAACAATGTAGGTCTCTATAAACAGATATTGCATAAAACAACTCAAGTGTAAAACCCTGTTTCATGCAAATAAACCATTAACATAATAATATAATTTTTTAGTAGCATGTGCCATTGGGTAATCATAAATAGAAAATAGCCATTTTAAAAAATAAGGACAGCCTCCTGGGATCCTAGGATTCAACGGTGCACACAAACATACCAAACAAACTATAAAGTTAGGTCACACAAGCCAATTAACAGACAGAGTTCTGTCTTCTGCTTCAACATTTCTTCCTGTTACAGTTAGAGTTGAAATATTTCTGGTCAGGTGATCTCTGAGGCAGCACACAGACCATAATGAAATCGTGGTTCAAGGCAAGAGATGTAAAAGGGCAATATTTACTTAATTATATATACCAGGTAGGTAAGATTCTTTAATATGTCACTTAAAGGGGTGGTTCACCTTCAGATTAATTTTTAGTATGTTATAGAATGAGCAATTCTAAGCAACTTTTCAATTGGTTTTCATTATTTATTTTTTATAGTTTATGAATTATTTGTCTTCTTCTCCTGACTCTTTCTAGCTTTCAAAAGGGGGTCACTGACACCCTCATAAAACAAATGCTCTCTAAAGCTGCACATTTATTGTTATTGCTGATTTTTATTATTCATCTTTATTTCCTGACCCTATCCTATTAATGTTCCATATTCTCATTCAAATCAATGCATGGTTGCTAGGGTAAATTGGACCCTAGCAACCAGATTGCTGACACTGCAAACTGGAAAAGCTAAATAACTCAAAAACCACAAATAATAAAAAATGAAAACCAATTACAAATTGTCTCAGAATACCACTCTCCACATCATACTAAAAGTCAACTCAAAGGTGAACAACCCCCTGTTGCTCAAAAATTAATTTTCGTGGTATAGTTTTCCTTTAAGCTTAAAATAGCAAAATAATGCAAATGCGAAGAACAGTAATATATACAATTGTTCTTGTTTATAAACCTATTGTTATCCATTTCTGGTTATACAGAAAACGGGGCTTTTTACCCTGACAATAGGCTGCTAATCCTTATAAATATGCTAATTGGTCCCCCTTACTAAAGTTAGGTGAATGGAGACTGAAAGAAACAATGCAGATTGGAAGGACAGGTTGTAGCGTGTTCTGCTCCATTTTAAAAATGTTGATGAGAAAATAATGGTAATATTGTTTTATTCTCTGTTTTTGACAAACTTTTCTATCTTTCACCAAAAAGTTGGTGTAGTTGGTATTTTAGCAGTTGTGATTTTATTTGTGAAAACACCAAAAAATGCTACTTCCTTTTTAGGCTCAGAATGTAGGCAGTTAAATACCACAATTTGCAACAATTTATGTGTACATATGGGTTAATGTTGAATCATGTTTGTTTTTAGAATGCTAATTATTGTTAGCTTGTTTTCTTTTCAAACAGTTGGTATAGGCCCAGATTCTCTTGGCAAAAGTAAAAAAGGTTTGAAGAGAATTCAATGTTGTTTTCAAGCTCAAGTGACCATAAATAAATGGAATTTATAATTGCAAGCCATTTATTGTACTTGTGAAAACATTAACGTATATGGTGATTGAACAGTTTGGTATGTATATTATTGACTAGATGTTGGGATGGGAAAGGCCATTTTATTGCACCAGAGAATGTACAGCATTGCTATCTGTTTTTTTTTTTTCCACTGTAGTTGGCCATTGATATGAGCTTTCATATGTTTGGGCATCACATATATTAGTCTGTCGAACCCTTGAAGGAGAAAATAAACAGTTTATTGCCAATAGATTAGTGTCGTAGGGGGACTCCTTTAGCCTAGAAGATGTATTAAAAATCATCAGACGTCATGTGCATGAAATCAGAATGAAGAGAAACAGATAAGAGAATAATAGTGAACATAAACTTCATTATTTCAGAAACAGAATAGAATTTTTAATTGTTTATATTCAGAAAGTTTCTTATATAAGTATGCATAAGCTTATATAAAATTTTTATGATAATCCCCCTTCAATGTATGTAATAATTAGACTTTATTCTTGATGATCTGTAAGCTATTATATACATAAATCATATATTTTTTAAAAATAAATTTAATGTTATTTTAGTAGCTTTGAGGGATGCACCGAATCCAGGATTCAGCCTTTTTCAGCAGGATTCGGATTCGGCTGAATCCCTCTGCCTGGCCATATGCAAATTAGAGCCAGGGAGGGAAATCAAGTGACTTTTTGGCACAAAGCAAGGAAGTAAAAATGTTTTCCCTTTCCCACCCACAATTTGCATATGCAAATTAGGGTTCGGTTTGTTATTCAGCCGAATCTTTCGGGAAGGATTTGGGGGTTCGGCTGAATCCCCAGTCCAAGCATTCATGGTTTTGGATCACATATAGGGTTGCCACCTTTTGAAATTTTTTATACCGGCCGGCGGGGGGGCGGGGCCAAAAGGGGGTGTGACGTGACGTCAAAAGGGACGTGACGTCAAAGGGGGCGGAGCCACGCGAAGGATCGGCTGAAGACGCGAGAAAGGTAAGTTTTTATTAGATTTAAGGCAAGGCAAGGGCCATTTTTAAGGGGTATTTCAAATTTACCGGCAGCAACATTGCCGGTAAATTTGTAATACCGGCCCGGCCTTGGCTGGTGTTTTACCGGCTAGGTGGCAACCCATATCACATATCCATACATTAGCAGATAAGCAACACAAAAAAAATCTGTATTATTCTTTTTAAGTGTTGGTTCTAGTGCTCCTGTGAGTTAAGTGCTGTGGCTTTTTATAGGCAGTGAAGTTTTCAACAGGTGCAAACGGAGAATAATATACCACTCCTAAATTCTTTGTATTTATTTTTTATTTTGATGTATAGAATTCTTTTTTTTCTTTTTCTGCTTCATATTTATGTGCTGTCAGAATTCTGCTCAGCATCTAGATTCCAGGTGCAATATCCCCCATCATGCACAATCATAGAAACAGATTGTTCCTCCTCTCTTCTCCTCACCCTCCTATGTCTGAACTGCCAGCAGTTTCTGGGTGGGTCAATGTCATTAGCTGTAGTTATTTTTAAAGAGCCAAGAGGTGAGGTTTGTCGTGTAAAGGCAGAAAGAGGGCGTTTGTTTGCAGAGCTGACATCAAAGTGTACCTTTCTGCCTACAGACTAAAGCAGGTAATCTTTCCAGCCACACACAGACACATAGTTTTGTTCATGAAATATTGTATTTTTACAGTATACTCTCAGTGCTTTCTACAGATTTCATGTGATTCTCTTGGCCTTTGGAGTTTTGGACTTAGATAAGAAACGCTGATTTTTTTTTTTTATAGCAGCACAAAACAGTCATATTTAACTTGCTATTGTAGGATAATATCAACCTCTTTCTGAGAGCCTGTGAGAAGCTTGGATTAAAAGAAGCACAACTTTTCCACCCTGGGGATCTTCAGGATTTATCATCTCGAGTCACAGTCCGGTAAGTCTGCGTGCTCTGAAACTTGGAACTATATTCTGAAAGTGTCTGATCTTAAATGTGTCCTTTATTAGGGCCATGCATAGAGAGTTGTGATTTTCTAATGTAGAAACATAACTCTCTCTTGTATGGCCTTCATTCTGCAGGGGAACAGGACAGCTCTGATTTATATGTTTGCACACTAATGGCATAGAAGACTTGCAAAATGGTTTTGTTATGTGCAGAATTGGGGCATGTGGTGTGTTGTATGTGCTTTTCATATATTCACGTTCTGCTGGACCCATGTTAGTTTGTTTTCCAGGGTCACTTATAGAAGCCATATTAAAGCTTAGGAACTGACACATCTCTCACAAAGGCAATGTAGGAAGAGCTCTTACTTCATGCATACAGTGCAATGGCAGGTAGCTAAATAGTTAAAGTGCCTGTTAGTTACAGTTTCTAATGCTAACAGACTCCTGCTGCACAAATATGGCAGCCCCCTCATACAGGAACATGGGGGATCAGACAGGTAATGTAAAAGCATCGTGCAAATACTTATGGCAAAGTTAGAAGTAGCTTTCAAAGCCAATATTATAATAGATGTAAAAAAAGAGTTTAATTTCAGGTGTCAGTATCGGTTTAATTTTTCACATTTCAGTTGAATGTACATATGGGACGAAGTTAGAATGAAGTCTTGCTTGATAACCTCTTCCTAGAGAACTTAACACAGGAAAGTCCTTGTCTCCGAGTTATTTTTATTTTTATTTTTTTATTTTTTCTAGAATTATTATGGCTCACATGGGAAGCTCATGTTTCAACAAGTCTTTAGAGTGTGCATTTAATGATTTTGGTGTGTGCCTTAAATTGCTGTGAAACCAGTGACTGTGTAAGCATAGGGAAGCTATTAAAATCTGTTTATGTTGCAAGAAACATGTTGATTGTTTTATGATTTCAAAGTATGTTGTGTAAGAAAAAAATATAATCCCTTCTTTTGGAGGGACAAGAATAAAGAGATGAGACCAAACTGAATAATTATGGCTCTTGTGAACTGTAACACCCAACATCCTCACTCTGATTAGGTCAGATTGCTGGAAATAGCAGTACACACCAGCTTTTGAGATAGCTTGTATGCCTACACAGCAAGTATAATGGGCTTTTATCTGTAATCCAAAACTTACATATGTGATTGTAACAGACTGTGCCTTTATTTTCTCCGGTCATGCTGAATATTAACATAACTGTTTGTGGTGGCAAGCATCATTTCAGTTGCTATTTTGTTTAACTGTAAATAGGGTATGTTTTTCATAATCTGCTCAATTTAAACAGTGCCACATACTGTGGTCAGTTTTTGGTCCCAATCATTCTGGCTGTTTAAGATGCCACTGTGAATGTTCCTTACTTGAACCATGGAATATTCTGCGTGAGAGTGAATGTGGCTTTGGTTTAACAATCAAAGATTTATGGTTATTAATCTTTATTATAGGTTTCCCTACTTCAGGCAGTTGTGCCAGTAACTTTAGATGTTTACATGTTGCCAGGCCTAATGCTTTAATGACAAGCTATAAAATCTGCAGCATTATGGCTACATATAGTGAAAACACAGTGTCCGCAGTATCGGTCAAGAGATACCTCATGTCTTATTTTCTTTTTAAAAAAAATCTAGCACAATTCCCCACTTTTTTTTATCCACAATTCATAATTTATTCCCATCAAATGTACGGTATAAATGTTGCCCTTTGGTAAATATGGTGGTAGTGTGATTGTCGAGCATGATTTGCAGTTTTGTCTGTTTGTTATACTTTCAGCACTTTCAAAAATTGCTAATCTGCAACTACTCTTGTCCAAAACCATGTAAAGCTGTACTACATCCATGTTTCTCTCTCATATCCTCATGTATACACAAACATGCTAGCTTAGTCTAGCAAACCATAGTGCCGTTGAACAAAGACGTTGCATGGAACCTTTCTGTTTTTAGTTCTGGCTGTGCTATGGACAAATCTAGATAAGTCTTTTTAGAAGTTGCTCCAAAGGATTGTTGCCTTGATGATCATTCTTCCACTTGGTATTGTCTGTCACTTGTTCTTTCACTATTGGGGGCAAATTCACTAATTCACTAAAATGCGAAGTTGTGTCCATGGCGTTGAACGCTGGTGAAGTTGCGCTGGTATTACTTCGCCAGTCAAAGCCATGATGCGCTAGCGTTGGCTAATTTGCATTTGGTGGGAATTAAAATGTAGCACAGACATATATGTTGCAGCAAATACATTACTTTACACAAGTCCAGGGAACCTTGATAAAGAAAAAAAGAGTTTTTATATTGTTCTACACATGAGCCCACTGCATAGTTTATGTTCCATATGTTAGAAAATGATGGGACTTTTGAAACGTTTTCCACTAAAGATTGAGGAAGTCCTATGCTCTCCAATGCTGTTCGTCTGGTCTGAGCTGGCGAAGGCAAGTCTGGCGAAAGAGGTAACATGAAGTAAAAATCCGCATCTTCGTGTATTCTCTGAGTTACGTCATTTCACCCGTTCGAAAATTTGCCTTGCGATAGAGTGCGAATGACCACTAGTGTCTTTCTCTTTCGCTAGCGCAGTTACGCCATATGACCATTCGTAAACTGGCAAAGTTCTGAAATGACACTATGCTGGCAAATTTTCGCCAGCGTTAGCCACTTCGGCCTTTAGTAGGTCTGCCCCTTGGTATGTTCTGTGGGCATGACCAGCCATAGTGTCACTGTACAAATTTATATTCAGTTCCTTTTTTGTATGTTTGACTCATTCTACCCTTTATTTAAAGGTTTAAATCATTTACACTGGTTTCCCATCAATTTAATTATTTGAATCACATACAGTATTGCTTTTTCTTGCTGAATGCTAATCTTGGCATTGAAATGATACATAACTGTGGTAGCTTTCATCTATTCTAAGAAGTGATTCACTAATTCACATTGGTGACATTTTTGATAGTAGTTTTGTGGTTTATCTGTTATCATTTTGTTTTTGTTTGAGATGTCAATTATTGGGGCTTTTTAATGACACTGGTTGTATTTGGTCTAGTTCATACACTTCTAGCCTGCAATATCATGTTTCTTTTTATTATCCTGCCTCCAGTAAACCGATGAAAGCTAATTGCTTATGGGTTGCCATAAAATACTACAGCAGGGCAACTTTCCCTAGTGTTAATTAGCCAGAATTGGAGTTATCACCCCCATGCTTCTACAACAAAAAAATCAGGTATAGTTTTACAGTACATACACTGGGGAAATGATTTGCATGTATAATGTGTGCTTGGCATTGTATGAGGCTGGTGAAATGATCATATAGACATTAGATACATGATCTGGAAATGACACAGGCCCACCTTTCTCTTGCAATTTTCTTCTGATTATATCCTTTTTTTCTTATGTTGTCAGAGGTGTTTGGCATATCACTTAAGTATCCAAAAGTATAATATAAGCCCCCTGGTCAGTATCTTTAACACTTTTTCTGAGCAGCTGTTAAGAAGCGAAAATTTGGGGTCATTGCAAATTTACAAGCAGAAAATTAGGTTTGTCTGTAATATAAGCTGATGCTACAAGAATGATTATTAAATTTTGATGCTAGTTGCACTGGTTTCTGTGCTGTCATGTAGTAATTATCTTTACTAATTACTGATCAGCGTTATATTGTGACATTTTAATTATATATAGTCAGTCGGTCCCTAAGCTCAGTAAGTGACAGCAGCACAGAGCATGTGAATCAGTGAATCAGTATAAAAGAAGATGGGGAGCTACTGGGGCATCTTTGGAGACACAGATCTTTACTGCTAAAAGGCTATGGTCGCCTTGTGCTGGTACAGAGGCCCAAAACATAATGTACAAGATTTCTAGCCTATTTCTTTTTTTTAAGCTTTAGTTCTCCTTTAAAAAAAACTTTTATGCAGGTTATTCAAACATATAGCAAAAGGCTGATCTTTAACGCTTCTTAACAGTTGGGAGGTATACTGTTGTCTAATGGAGGAAGAAATGTCAGTGTGTGAGAGTTTCATAGAGATGCACCAGAAACACAATGTATCCTATTTGGATTTAGAAGTCCTATTTTCATATTTGTGTAATGTTTAATTCTACTTGTTAAGGTACAATGCTATTATTCACTAAGGTGCAAACAATACAATTCAATTATTCATGTAAGCGGAAATCTGCATTTGATTTAATGTTCCCAGTTTGATTGTTGCTGAAGCATTTCACAGTAATGTCTGTATCTGAGAGCTGTGAGAACTTTCATTGTTATGAAACCTCTTTTATCAAGAAATGTTTCATTTGACGAAGTGTAAGATGAAACCTGTAGAAGCTTTGGGAATTCAGGGTAAATCCTAGTATAATGTTTTGCACCCTGAGTTAAGGTGTGGCATGAGGAGCCCTCAGAGTCTGTGCTATGGCTACAATCTCAGGCTGTATAAATGTATGCCTCAGAATATATCTGTGGCTTTTTTTTCTAGCACAGGACACCCATTATCCCAAAAGCTCAGAATTACAGAATGGCTGTCCCATTTCAAAACACTTCAGGTGGGCTACTAGGAAATGTATGTGTCCCATGCCTAACCTAGTTAAAGGAAAACTATACCGTGAAAATGAATACTTGAGCAACAAGTAATTGGCTCATGCAACCTAACTTTGTTTGTTTGGTATGTTTGTGTGCACCGTTGAATCCTAGGATCCCAGGAGGCTGTCCTTATTTTTTTAAATGGCAATTTTCTATTTATCATTACCCAATGGCACATGCTACTAAAAAAGTATATTATTATGAAAATGGTTTATTTACATATAAGTTGTTTTAAGCAATATCTGTTTATAGAGACCTACATTGTTCTGGGGGGTATAGTTTTCCTTTAATCTATGTTAAAGGTAGAACACAGACTGGGAGGTACAAATTGGCACATGTATAGTAACAATCACAGGAAGTTGTGTTATGTTAGACTTCCAGTCACTCCAGCCTTTATAGATAATATTTTTGGATAACTAACTATATTAGAAACATTTTTCTATTTACCCAGTTTTTATTTCTACACTGAACTGTTCCTTTTAAGAGGAATACAAAAGGTAGTTTATCAAGCGTGTCATAGGTCTGTAGATGCATCTTACCTATGGTTGTCTTTCAGTCATTAAAGGACAAGGTAAGTTAAACTAAAGAAGTAGGCTAGAAATGTTGTACATTATGTTTTGTGCTTCTCTACCAGCCCAATGCAAACACAACCCTTTAGCAGTAAAGATCTGTGTCTCCAAAAATGCCCCAGTTGTTTCCCATCTTATTTTCTGCTGATTCACTGATGCACATGCTCTGTGCTGCTGTCAGCTACTGAGATTAGGTACACATAGAATTGAAATGTGACATTATAAGGCTGATTAGTAATTTAATATGGATAATGACTACATGGCAGCACAGAAATCAGTGCAACTAGCATCAGAATTTAATAATCAGCCATGTAGCATTAGTTTATGCTCCAACGCTGATTTTTAAGTGCGAAGCGTGGAAGGGGGGTTTCATCATCGGGGCTGCAGCCTCAGGCCTAGATCATTGCTGCTATTAACAAGCTGAAACTTTAGGCTGGTGCAATAAGTTCAGTATATAAAACATGGCATTTGTAGTCCTATTAATTTTTAGGGGTTCCTTCTCCTTTAAACCTTAAGACTCTAGAACCTTTGGTCTATTTATTTTTATTTTTTTTTCTATTTCCGAAGTTTAAAATCAGAATTGTCAGTGCTATGATTTTTTAGCGCCCAAATTTAAGGTAAAAGTAAATATTTTGGCTTTGTGCATGTTTTTGTTTTCTAGGTGACAGCAGTCGTTCTGACTACATCTATGGGATCTGTTATCTAGAAACGGTTACCCAGAAAGCTCCAAATTACTGAATGGGTGTCTCCCATAGACTTGTTGTATTCTGGAGGGTGCAGATCCCTCGTACTGTGCACCAGACCTATTTTGATTGAGAGGCCAGGCTGTTCTGGTGGGTTACTAACTGGACGTCTCCCATAGACTTCATTATAATGAAATTATCTAAATTTTTAAACATGATTTCCTTTTTATCTGTAATAATAAAACAGTAGCTTGTACTTGATCCAAACAAAGATAAAATTAATCCTTATTGGAAGCAAAACCAGCCTATTGGGTTTATTGTTTTCATGATTTTCTAGTAGACTTAAGGTATGGAGATCCAAATTACAGAAAGATCCATTATCTGGAAAACCCCAGGTCCCAAGCATTCTGAATAACAGGTCCCATACCTGTACTTCCTGTAGAATTGGATGTGAATGCTGAAAGGGGCATTGATGACTTGAAGAAGCATTTCGTATTCTAACTGTGGGACTTGCAAAAAAAAAAAAGCCAAAAAGGTTATCTGTGGGAACATGAAACGATTTATGTAAAAATTGCTTCTCTTAATCAGATCATAAAATACCAAGGTTGTTACATTTCTTGAAGCTGAAATTAGAGATGTGCAAATACACAGAGATGAAATTAGAAGAGGTTTATATCATATATTTTCTGTGGGAACATGTGAAATTAAAAGATAGAACACTTAGTATGTTTATTAGAAAGGATCTGTTAGTTAATCTGATCCATAGCACTTAAGCATCAAACGCAAACTGAGTATTTATTAGGGACATTTAAAGAAGCCATTTGACACAAAAGTTGAGGGATCAGGACAACCAATTACCTTAATCTTATTTCATCCCACATATATTCAAGTATTAAATGCTGGACATTTGTTTTGCTTTTATTCAGCCACGAGCATTAGTGTAGCTGGACAGCAATTTTGCCAGTGACTCCTTGCTTGCACTGAATATTCCAGTGCAATCCACAGGTGTTCAGTTGAATTAGGGATTTGTGCAGGCCAGTCAGGTTCTTTAACTACAGTCTCAGTACACCAGACCGTATTCCATCAAAGATTACATGTGGTATTACACATTGTGGTAGGCAGCTTTCTTTTGGCATTCAATAAACACCACACTTGTCTGTGGTTGTCACTGTATACTGTACCACATGTTCTTACCTAGGTTGTGCTTCATACACAACATAGAGACTGTGTTGTAACTATACAGTAGAAGTTTTCAGGCTCTCTTGGTTCTATCCTCTTTGAGGATCATCATATGGTCGGATCATGGTACCCTCTTGCCTAGTAACAAGCTTTTTGCTGTTTCAAGCCATTCAATCATAAGTGAAAACCGTAGTCTGTAGAGAAATTAAAAACATATGATCTGCAGACAATATATTTTTTTAATGGATTTTATCTGTTTATTTAAAAAAAAAAAAAACCCACTTACAATATCTCTTAAAAACACAAATAAAATGTATAAATAAAGGATCCATAGCACTTCTTGTTGTGTGTTGAAAATGTTACCCTGTGGAATCAACCTTTCTCCAGCAGATCTTAATTGGTAAGAAATGTGAGACTTTGCATTTCAAGCCGAAATCTGCTGAGTATGTTTGCGCCAGAGCCAACAAAAGGCTTCCAAACATTAATACAAAAGAGGAGTCTGCTGGCACTTGGGGTCCGAAATTGGTTTGCTGATTTGGGCCCGTCTAGCCCTAGCCTTAGCAATATTAGTGGTAACCGGAATCTTTAGAAGTGTGATTGCATACTTCAAAGATATGTTAATCAACCATTAAGGTCTAAAAGAGCATCGGAATCTCCGCAGACTCTGACAGTATAGTTTCTCTTCTAGCAGTCCTCAAATGCTGTGGACAAGATCTTGGTGGCATATAGACATCCACTAGGTTTCCTGCTTGCAAGGGACTAAAATGCCCGATTATCTCAGTTTCTCAGTGGACACTTGTGTGTTATGGTGATAAATAGTTATTATTTATCTGCTTTTCTGTCATTTTAAAAATTCTTCAAAATATTGCAGTCCATGGCAACCAGTGTGATGTTACTAGTGAAAGAAATAAGTCTAAAGGTCTAAAGTGAGCAGTAAACCATAGGTCATAAAAATCACTTCTAAAGCTCCACATACAACATGAGATAAAGTAACAAGTTTAATATTTTCTCACTCATCTATATCTTCCACTCCACTAAAGTGTTGCGTTATCTGCTTGTCGGAGTAGATCAACCAAAGACAAACAGCAGAGAGACATCTGCACTCTCGCTGCCTGAACCATAGTCCCAGAACCATAGACTGTCAGGACAGCTAATAAGTGTTCATTTCAAATCACCCTAAACAGCGTTCAAGTTCAACTTCCTTGGGGGTATTTTGGAATTGTAAGCTTAATCGTTTTTTGTCCTCACTGAGATATATTAAGTGTATGCTGTAACCTATGTTCTCATGAGACACCACTGGATTATTACTGTATACTGGTACACAAATGTCCACTTAGACATGTCCACTGTGTCCTAATGTTGCTGTGATAAAGTGACTTTTTTTATTGCTGCAAGGGTCTGCTTTTTTACTTAGTTATCAGTAGCCTATGTTCTGGAGTTCATCCAGCTTTCTGTTCCATCTAATTCACATGTATTGAGAGGTCCTTACTGGTTTAGACACTGAAACAACATCATCATTTAAGGCACTTAATATTTAATTCTTTCAAAAGTGTTGTGCATGCAATGTTCTTGTTGAGAGACTGGAAACACTTAGAACTTGGCTTAAACATCAGCTTCGAACTAAAGTGTCTGCATAGCTTCTATTGAAATTGCTGAGCTCTTGTCCACTTCTCTCTCTTCCAAGTGGCACTCCTAGTGATTTCGAGCTACTGCGTTGCCCTTTGGGTTGGAATAGTTTTGGTGTTACGCAACATTTTGATAACCCTTCAGTTGACAGTAAAATTCTTGATTTGTGGTTACTGTAAATAAACTGCTGTTTCAACATCTGTGATCGCATGTATTGACTAATAGGTGTTTTATGTAAGTATTGCACAATCTTTTAGAAATAAACATATTGGGCTTTGTTTGAAATTTACATTGCGTCATGGGTGGACTCTTGATTTGATTGCTGTTGTGCTACAAACAGAGTTTACATAACTGAGAAGGATCTTAGGGTTTTTGTAGATAAGTTGTCTAATTCCGGGCAGTGTCCTTCTCTGGCTACTACAGCAAATAAAGTTCTGTCTTTAAAAAAGGGCATTAACTCAAGGGATGAAAACATAATTATGCCTTGGTAAGACCTCATCTGGAGTATGCAGTGCAGTTTTGCCCTCCGGGCCTTAAGAGGGATGTAAATGAGCTGGAGAGAGTACAGAGATGTGCAACCAAACTGGTTAGAGGGATGGAAGATTTAAATTATGAGAGGAGACAGTCAAGTTTGGGGTTGTTTTCTCTGGGAAAAAAAGACGCTAACGCGGGGACACTAGGGGCCACCCCTTCAGACTAGAAGAAAATAACTTTCATTTGAAGTAGCGTAGGTGGTTCTTCACAGTGAGGACAGTGAGGTTGTGGAATGCACTGCCGGGTGATGTTGTGATGGCTGATTCTGTTAATGCCTTTAAAAGGGGCTTGGATGATTTCTTGGACAGACATAATGTCAAAGGCTATTGTGATACTAAACTCTATATTTAGTTTAGAGATGGTTATATATAATTTATGTGAGGGTATGGAGGGGTGTGTGTGGATGCTGGATTTCATTTGGAGGGGTTGAACTTGATGGACTTTGGTCTTTTTTTTTCAACCCGATTTTAACTTTGTAACTGTGTGCTAAACGTTACTTAGTTCAAGTGTAATGTAGTTTCCCCCTAGAATGCTGTCATTTTAGTTAAATACTTCTCTTTCTAGCAGTCAGTGTTTAAGGAATGCTGCTCACAGTTGCTTTGTTGACGTAGAGGCAGATTTACTATTATTCCCCAAAAAATCCCAGAATTCCTTAGAAATTCGATAAGCATTCGATAGTCGAAACAGTTTTAGGCAATTTTTTCCTCGATATTCGATCCCTCAATAAAATTGTACGATCGAATACCGATCACTCGATTTAATGAAAAAAATCGTACGATTCGAATGATCGAGGAGTTCGATCGTACGCATGGTATTCGAGCAGGTGATAGAAAAAAAAGCCTATGGGGGGATTCCCATAGGCTTCTATTGCAATTCGGTAGGTTCAATCTGGCGAAGTAGGTAGTCGAAGAAAATTTTTTAGTTAAAGTCCTAAGATCATCGAATGGTCGAATTATCGAATTTTAGGTATTCGATGATCGAAGTGGCCAAATTTGCATATTTGACAATCCGATTTAATCGTACGATCGGAATTCGGTTGAATTCCATCGAACTTCGATCTATTCACGTGAATTTCATAAATCTGCCCCTTAAAGGAAAACTATACCCCCCGAACAATGTAGGTCTCTATAAACAGATATTGCCTAAAACAACTCGTATGTAAAACCCTGCTTCATGTAAATAAACCATTTTCATAATAATACACTTTTATAGTAGCATGTGCCATTGGGTAATCATAAATAGAAAATTGCCATTTTAAAAAATAAGGACAGCCTCCTGGGATCCTAGGATCCAACGATGCACACAAACGTACCAAACAAACTATAAAGTTAGGTCACATGGGCCAATTAACAGACAGAGTTCTGTCTTTTGCTTCAACACTTCTTCCCTTTACAGTTAGAGTTGAAATATTTCTGGTCAGGTGATCTCTGAGGCAGCACACAGACCATCACAAAATGGTGGTTCAACGCAAGAGATGTAGAAGGGCAATATTTACTTAAATATATATACCAGGTAGGTAAGATTCTTTAATATGTCACTTAATTTGATATAAACTGTTGCTCAAAAATTCATTTTCGGGGTATAGTTTTCCTTTAATGTCCATGTATTGCTGCATGTATGTTGGACAGATGTTGCACCTAGGTGCAGTACTAATGACTCTCATTTTACACCAATATCCAAGTAATCTGGAGCTAGAAGTGTTGTCCTGTTGTATGTTCAGCTTTTAGCAAAATCCAAAATAAAATTATTCTAAAAAGGAATTTCCTTCAGTTGTCCAACAACTTTTTAAAGTCACATGACAGCCTCACATATTGACCACATTGTAGAAAAGAAAAACATCTGCTTGGTGGTCAGACAAGGAGACCCAGTATCCAGAAAGCCTTGAATTACAGGAAGGAATCTCCCATAGGGGCAATTTTAAGCAAATAATTCTCAAATTGGTGGAAAAACAATTGGTGGCGAAACAGTTGTAATAAGTCGGATGAATAACAAAATGTTTTTTTATCATACTTAAAATATGGAGATCCAGATTCCAGAAGAACCCCTTATCACAAAAAACACCCAGGTGCCAAGCATTCTGAATAATGGATCTTATATCTGTACCTGCATTTCCTAAGTTCTGTAGTTGCATAATATGCAGCTCTTTGTATTTTCATTCTAACTGAACTCCACTTCAGTCATCCAGTATTGTGTGACTGCACAAATCATCTTTCACCATCGACATGTAATGCAAATGTATTTCCTGTGGCAACGCAAACGATTTACATTTTTCAAATGCATATAAATAGCGTATTCTTTTTATTTTTAGCCTAGTCAGTGACTTACATGTGTGGCAGGAATGAGACATCTTTCTAGAGAGAACCTGTACCTTGTTTTGTCACACCCAAGGCAGCTACCGGGATAATGAGATTTGTCAGAAAATTACAGTCTAGGGAAGAAATAACTTGCATTATTGTCATAATGAATATTCATATATTTAATAGTAAATGAAAATCTAATAAGGTCTATATTAAATATCAACTTTCCAAGGCTAGGATGCATACTTTACTTTGAACACCCCTAAATATCCCAGAGTTCCTGCATCAGTATACAAAAACTCTTATGCCTTTCAAACATGGCACCAAGGGTTGAGTGGCCATGTTTGAGACGGTTTAAATAGGTATGTTTGCTGTGCACAATTTTCTAGTCCTGAAGAAGCAGCAGATACAATTTATCTATAGATTTCTGTAAGCTGTGCTTGTATTTGTCCAGCTTGCACAGGGCAGCTTTATTGAGCTTGGGGTAAATCTTCATCCAAAGGGAAATTTTGCTCAGTCCCTTATTATAGAGAGAAATTTAAATTCTAAGTAACTTTCCAATATACATTAACACTTGGTTAGTTGCTTGTTTCTTTCTGCACTCCTGGTTTTTCCTTCTTGAAACAATGTAGCAAGCATCAGTTCTTCTCCACCCCCAATTACAATTCCAAGTGCCAAGCCTGTTTTCTTCAAGTATGATAATCGGTTGGCTTCTGCTATAGTAAATGCTTCCTGCTGATTATTATAGGTTATTAAACCAGTAGTAGACTTTGCAGCATTTTATATTTCCCCTTCAATATTGGGGAAAAAGAATAGGAAACAGCCAATACAGAGATGTTTTTTTAAAAGCATAATAGAAGCTTCCAAGTAAAGTTAAAAGCTACCGCTTCTACTTGCTGTGAAGACATTGGAACTTAAAGGTGTTATGTTTTGGTTAAACAGAATATTTAGTAGTAATAGAATGTGTAGGTGAACTGGTTGCCAGTGCATTTACATATCCTTAAAGGGATCCTGTCATGGGAAAAAATTTTTTTTTCCAAAATGCATCAGTTAATAGTGCTGTTCCAGAAGAATTCTGCATTGAAATCCATTCCTCAAAAGAGCAAACAGATTTTTTTTTATATTTCATTTTGAAATCTGACATGGGGCTAGACATATTGTCACTTTCCCAGCTGCCCAAGTCATGTGACTTGTGCTTTGATAAATTTCAATCACTCTTTACTGCTGTACTGCAAGTTGGAGTGATATCACCCCCTCCCTTTCCCCCACCCAGAAGCCTAACAAAAGAACAATGAGAAGGTAACCAGATACACAAGATAACAGCTGATTGGTAGATCTAAGAACAGCACTCAATAGTAAAACACATGTCCCACTGCGTACTATTCAGTTACATAGAGAAGGAAAAACAGCCTGCCAGAAAGCAGTTCCCTCCTAAAGTGTTGGCACAAGTCACATGACTGGGGCAGCTGGGAAATTGACAAAATGGCTAGCCCCATGTCAGATTTCAAAACTAAATATAAAAAAATCTGTTTGCTCTTTTGAGAAATGGGTTTCAGTGCAGAAGTCTACTGGATCAGCACTATTAACTGATGCCTTTATAAACAAAAAAACATGTTTTCCCAGGACAGTTTCCCTTTAAAGAGATACGGACACCTGAAATTAAAGTTAACACCAAAAAATGAAAGTTTTAAAGTAATGAAAATATAATGTCGTGTTGCCCTGTACTGTTAAAACTGACCTGTTTGCCTCAAACACTACTATAGTTCTTATAAACAAGCTGCTAAGTAGCAATGGCGGAAATAAAAAAAAATAGCTATATGGCACAGGATAAATAATGGAAAACAGATAACATTATTTTCAACCGAGCTTATCTGCTGTGTAACTTGAGCCTTTTCTCCTTTGAATGGCTGCCCCCATGGCTATACAACAGCTTAGTTATATAAACAATAGTAGTGTCAGACAGTCAGGCTTAGGACTTTCAATTAACAATTATATACAAAAACAAACCTCTCCGCAAAAAATGATCGTGACCTACAGGTAACATTTAATATACATTCATATGTTAAATAAAATTTTTTAGTGTCAGTATCACTTTAAGGGGGAATTGTACACAGGGAGTCGGAGGCAATATTATCAATCTGTAATTTGTTTTTACTGTTGCAAAATTACAATATGGGTATAGCTACATCTGTGCAGAAAATATACCCATGTTATAGCGTTAGCCACAATGCAATGGAGTGTTGCTTTCTCCTCTACTGTATTTTGAATGCTTTTTAATCAATTGCTTTTCACAAGTGAAAACTATGTATGATGTAAAAATTTGTAAACTTGGTGCCATCCTGTCAAAAGCCAGTCAATAAAATAATACTCTGTAATAATCAGTGACACTTGGTAAAAAAAAATCTCATGTTTACTGAGCATTTAAAAACAGTTTTGGAAACCTAGAAAGGAATGACACAGGGGGGAATAGGTATCCTAAACCTAGCGGAATTGTTTCTCAGCTGTTTTGTTACTGTGTTACATAACTGTGATTCCCACTGCTACATGGAATCACTACTGCAAATTGTACAAATCATCTGGGATGTAGGATTTTAATCATGTCTGCAATAAGTATAGGCTGAGCAATGCATCATTTTATATCCACTCAAATCGGTGTATTAAAGGAAAACTATATCCCCCGAACATTGTAGTTCTCTGTAAAAATATTTCTGGTCAGGTGATCTCTGAGGCAGCACACAGACCATCATGAAATGGTGGTTCAAGGCAAGAGATTGTAAAAGGGCAATATTTACTTAATTATATATATACCAGGTTGGTAAGGTTCTTTAATATGCCACTTAATTTGATATAAACTATCTGTTGCTCAAGTATTCATTTTCAGGGTATAGTTTTCCTTTAAGTTGATGCAAACATTAAAATATAAGCTATTGGACGAACCATATGCATCTACTCCTCCCTTGATGCACTACTGATAAACCTAATGGAAGATATGAACACTGGGCATTAACTCAAACAGAGAAAGCACTAAGGTAGAACAAGCAGCATGCACCACCGTTGCCAAGTAGTAAGCACTAAGGGGTCCATTTACTAAAGTGCGGTAAATTTGACCATAAGTTTCCGCATGTATATATAAAAAGTAACTCAAAGCAACTGGACTTGCTGAGATATTTTAATGAAGACGTTTCAGTTGCTTTGAGTTACTTTTTATATATATATACCATGACCTGGATGAATGAAAATCTTCATAGTTAAGTTTCCGCATGTTATCGCTGAGAATATTTTTCCGCCAGAATATTCGCAGCGACTAAGTTTACTAAACAGCAATGTGATCAGAAGTCATTGTGATCACTTGCGGTAACTAAGTTAGCGAACCAGCTTACGTTAGCGGTAATTTTAGCGAGTTGCAAATTTTCTGGCGACAAATTACATCTGCATATATTCTAGAAAATAGTCTTGTTTTATGCGTTAATAATGGCATTAATTATGGCAATTTTTACTGTGACATTTATGGCTAGAAATGCATCTTCAAAACTCAAACTTTATTGACTGATGGTTATACTAACCAATAACATTATCAGAGTGACACCAATCAAACATGTCTGTATCATATAAACCCATACTTCATCCATCCACGCACACACCCTTCTGCCAATCGAATCATATCAACAAGAAATCATACCAGTTATCTTTTTGTATCATTTAAATGCACATTTTAATGAGAATTAAACTCCCATTGAGAATTTTCTGGCCAAAAAATAAGTTAACGCCACTATATAGATGCCGGTAAAATGTTGCGAATATTCTGGCGTTAATTTTGTCTTTCACACATTTTGCTGTTTAGTAAACCAGGCGTGTACGTAGCGTTATTTTTAGTGGATGCGATAGCTGTCGAACACATATTCTTGCGCAAGAAAATTCGCAAATTTATAATTACCGCAGGTTAATAAGCTCACAAAAACATATTCTGCGTTGAATTTGTTTTATGCACAAATTTTTACCGCACTTTAGTAAACGGACCCAGTGGCGGAACTACCAGGGGTGCAGAGGGTGCAAATGCCCTTGGGGCCCAGCAGAGCCACAATATTGGTTATGGCAGGTGGTTATCTAGGGGGAAATTTTACAGCACACATGCTATCCACACTCCAGCATGGGATTTATCGAGGTAAGGGCCCGACAGGGGGGCCCAGGTGCCCATCCTGTATCGGGGCCCACCAGGGAGTAGTTACGCCACTGAACGGACCCCTAAGGTAGAACATATTCCACGGTTACCAGAATACTAACCACTAAGTTGGCCATGTAATGTGCTTTCCTGTCAAGTACAATAACTGTAAGGGTAGAAAATCAAAAATGCTGCAGTCACCAGCAGGGGCGTAAATACAGAGGAAGCAGACCGGGCGGCTGCAGGGGGGCCCAGGAGGAATAGGGGGCCCATTAGGCCCTACTTAATGAGCAATTTCAATATATAGTGCTAAAACAGGACAACCTCTGGATATTTTGGGGGCCCTAAAATAAATTTGCTGTGGGGCCCAGTAACATCTAGTTATGCCACTGGTCACCAGCACAGTAACCACTAAGGTGTCTTATGATACTTCCTGCAGTAATCACTAGGATGATATGGTGAACTGATATTTCTTGCATGAACCTAAAACTTGAACCAGTCTTCCTTTGTTACAAGAAATGTTACTCCTGTGTCCATAGATGTAACAATTAAATCTTTCCTATGCCATCATTCATTTTCAATACAGACCCATAGGGGTATTTATTAAAGTTAGATTTTTTTTTTTGCTAGAGGAAAACACAATTGGGAAAAAAAACTATATCCTGATCTGCACTGGATTCCATTCAGTAATCTGAAAATTTCATGGTAGTGGGTGTCAAATCCAGAACAGTTGCAGTTTTCAGGGACGAATTCTGAAAAATCCGTACAATTTTTTTATTCACAATTTGAGTCGTTTTCTCACACTAATTTTTTCATGAAATTTTTATTGATAAATAGGAGAGAAAGTCAGTGCAGATTTGGTTGGACAGTTTTTCAAAAGATAGTGAGAACATTTTGGATTTTGATAAATAACGTCCATAGAGCTGAATTTTGAGATATACTAATAGATATACTAGTAGAAACAATAGAATTGTACCTGTATCTGACGATTTAGCTGTAAACTGTGGCCAATGTTTGGGTGCCTTCTAAATTTTCCAACCTGGCTGATCAACAAGCTAACCAAGTTTTTTGCCGCTAATACCTGACGTCTTATCTCCCACCATACATGCACCGAATATTGTACAAAATGTTTTTGTATGATATCTGTGCATCTATGGCTACCTTAAACTACCTTTAGGCAGTTGCATGTGGCAATCCGTTATTTTCATATACAAAACTTTAAATCCCCTAGTAGTTCTGCTCCAGCAGAATTGTGCAATGAAATCAATTTTTCAAAAGCGCAAACAGATTTTTTTTTAATATTCAATTTTGAAATCTGACATGGTGCTAGACATATTGTCTGTTTCCCGGCTGCCCCAGTCATGTGAATTGTGCTCTGATAAACTTCAGTCACTCTTTACTGTTGTACTGCAAGTTGGAGTGATCTCAACCCCTCCCTTTCCCCCAGCAGCCTAACAACAGAAAAATGGGAAGGTAATCAGATAGCAGCTCCCTAATACAAGATAACTGCCTGGTAGATCTAAGAACAACACTCAGTAAAAGCCAAGTCCCACCGAGACTGATTCAGTTACATACCTCCCAAAATTTTGTAAATGGAATAGAGGGACAAAGAGATTTGCCAATGCCCCTTTTTTGTGGGTTGCAGTTTTTGTTTAGTAAAACTGTAATAAATTAAGGTAAATTGCCATGTAAGCTGTGAATCTTCTTCTCACAAGGGACAAAACTGTTACATATGCATCAAGTATCTATTCTGGGCTCCGCCAAGAGCCAATTAATTTAGAAACATTGTATCTCTTTTGGCTGTGCAGAGAAATAGGGACTTTCCCGTTCAGTTCCGAGAGATCAGGTTTTTCGTTCAGTGCAGAGAGATTGAGACTTTCTACTACTTAACCAGGATAGCGGGTTGAGCTGTCAAAAGCGGGACTGTCCTGCTCAAAACAGAACAGTCATGTATGCAGTTACATTAAGTAGGAGAAATAACAGCCTGCCAGAAAGTAGGTCCATCCTAAAGTGGGGGCAGCTGGGAAACTGACAATATGTCTAGCCCCATCTCATATTTCAAAATGAATATAAAAAAATAAATGTTTGCTCTTTTGAGAATTGGATTTCAATGCAGAATTCTGCTGGGGTAGCACTATTAACTGATGCATTTTGGAAAAAAATATGTTTTCCCATGACCGTATGTATCCCTTAAATAAATGATCCTCAATGATACTGTAGGCTGCAAGGAGAAACAACCTCTTTGATTTAGCTCTTATTAGATCAGTGGCTAGTTTTGGGGATGTGGTGATGACTGATAGTCTGTAACTACTTTAGCAAACTATACAGAGACTGATGCAAACATGGTTTGCTTTGATTTTATGTGTTGACACACAATCTTGAAATTGTTTCCAGGAAAAAGCCTGTGAGTAAAATGTACACTTTTTCTTTAAAACATGGAAATCAGCATGCTGTTTATTGGGAAGATAGTTTTATGTCCCAGTTTACCTATAGTTTGCTGGCAGCTTTAAGTAGTTGGTCTAAAAACTCTAGCTGGGTAATCTATAATTTTGAGCAATTCTAGCACTGGATGTTGCCTATATCTTGAATACTATAAAGGTGAGAATATGCCTTTGTTTTTGCAGCAATTATTCCTCTCATAACTTACTTAACAACAGATATGTGTTCAGTTTCTGGTGCTGGAATGTGTTCCATGGTAACTAGACTTGATACAAACCATATCTCAGCATGGGACATTGTGTTAATATGTGCATTTTGCATTGTGCTGCTAAGAGAGGAGTGCTGTGTTTCAGCTAACTTCACTGAGCCCTGTCAGCTGCGACATTGAAAACAAAGACAGCACTCTTACTTACCCATCATATTATATTTACTTTGTAAATTTGGTGAAAAATGTATTTCATTCATAATTTACAAACCCTCAGTGAGATTATTTTCCCCCAAAATCTCTGTTTATTGTTTTCCAGGGGAAGAGGGATATAGAATAGAAAGAGGGAGGGAGGGGGAGGGGGGTACAAGTATTACATTTATTCATTACAATAAATTAGATCATAGGGTTAAGAACAAGTCATATCTCAATTACTTATGATACACTTAACAATTTGAGATGGTATGGTATAGTTGGGATGCTATGTAGTCTAAAACATGCTCACATTATACATATTCACATTATACATATTCACACTTATACTTTCATAACATTTTGTCGTAATTTAGCCAAGGTAACCATGTTAATTTGTAGGAGTCTAATGAGTTATTTATCAGACAAGTAATTAGTAATCTTCTAGTTTTCTAGTCTCTTCCACCAGGTTTAGTCATTCACTTGATGTGGGGGGGGTCTTGTATTTTCCATTTCCAGAATTAGGGTAATAGCTGCTCTTAGTAGATGTTGTTAAAGGTTGTCTGTTATGAGTCAGTTGGTTTTATTGTCTAAGTGAAATAACAATTTTTCATTCCTTGTTTTTCAGGCAAAAAGAGACAGATAGAAGATTAAAAAATGTACGTATACTTTTGTTTCTACAATAACTCTGTGTACACCAACACAATAGAAAAACATAATGATATCTAAAGCATGCATGTGGCTGCTGTTCTAGCCTGGGATGCAGCAGTTGCGGAACTACCAGGGTTAAGGGCCCACACGAAAATCGCTCTGGAGGGGGCCCCCACAGTGTATAGCTACATTACTGGAAGGCAGGATACCTAATTTACATGTTTAGTGGTCGCCGTATCAAAGGAGCACGGAAGGTCAATCCTGCTAAAATGGAAAATAGTAATTAGAAGTCAATTAATCTAGTGGTCATGGAATGCACTGCCATAAAATTAATCCAAGGTACTCACATTTAACGCAGAAATCCATGAACCTATCTGAGATCTGTTGTCTGAAGAAAAAAGGCCCTATGTCTAAGTTGACTGTTGTATATCTGGGTATAGGATTGCCACCGGTCTGGTTTTGGTTTTTTAAAGGGCTGTTCGGGTTAAAACTGTCCGCCCGGTTTTCCAAATTAGGAAAACTGGGCAGGAATTCCTGGAATTGATGCGACGATTGGCCAATTGCCATTTGCCATGTCATAGCTAGGGTTGCCACCTGGCCGGTATTTCTCCGGCCTGGACGGTATTTTTGATGGTTGGTCCCAATGTTAATAAAAGGAAAAAAGATAAACATATAGGAAGGCTGGTATTTTTTTCAAGAAAA
Organism: Xenopus borealis; assembly: GCA_024363595.1. Taxonomy (NCBI): domain Eukaryota; kingdom Metazoa; phylum Chordata; class Amphibia; order Anura; family Pipidae; genus Xenopus; species Xenopus borealis. The sequence continues at coordinate 114,316,331 of CM044434.1, read as the reverse complement.
GGTGGCAACCCTATTCATAGCCCTGCCCCCAATGTCACAAGCCCGCCCCCACAATGGCATGGCCCTGCCCACTACATAATTCCCCCCTCTCCGCTGCGTCACAGTCAGGGTGGTACCCTATCTGGGTATGAATGAACAAAAAAAAAATTGTGATTTTGGAATATAAGATACCTGTCTTTGAATATTATTTAAAGGAAAACTATACCCCCAAAATAAATACTTGAGCAACAGATAATTTATATCAAATTAAGTGACATATTAAAGAATCTTACCAAACTGGAATATATATTAAAGTAAATATTGCCCTTTTACATCTCTTGCCTTGAACCACCATTTCGTGATGGCTGTGTGCTGCCTCAGAGATCATCTGACCAGAAATATTTCAACTCTAACTGTAACAGGAAGAAGTGTGGAAGCAAAAGACAGAACTCTGTCTGTTAATTGGCTGGAGTGACCTAACTTTATAGTTTGTTTGGTATGTTTGTGTGCACCGTTGGATCCTAGGATCCCAGGAGGCTGTCCTTATTTTTTAAAATGGCAATTTTCTATTTATAATTACCCAATGGCACATACTACTAAAAAAGTATATTATTATGAAAAAGGTTTATTTACATGAAGCAAGGTTTTACATATATGTTGTTTTAAGCAATATCTTTCTATAGAGACCTACATTGTTTGGGGGGTATAGTTTTCCTTTAAGTATCGGTGTTAGTCATAAGTAGAATGACTTGTTTTATACAAATGCCAAAATATATTGTGAATAGACCCCAACTGTGGCTGTAAATGTTTTGCATTTTAATATTCGGATTCCTTATGCAGAGTGCAATAAAAAGCTGCAGAGTATGTCCACATTATTAAATACAAGCACAATCTTATTATTGACTCTGCTTTGAGAGCAATGTGTTGCCTATATTTGCTTATTTGGGAAATGATAAAATCTTTACAATTTTCAAATAACCTCTTGTTTTAAGTAATGATTGTGTCCTTTTTCCCCCTTCAGGTTCTGATCACTGTATATTGGCTTGGAAGGAAAGCACAAAGTGATTCATATTATAATGGTCCTTACCTGAATCTGAAGGCGTTTGAAGGATTATTGGGGCAAACTCTGGTTAAGGTGAGAAATTAAGCCAAATGTTACATTTTAAAAAGGCTGACCGTTTAGTTTATACAAAGAAATTGTTTGAGGTGGGTAGTGCTTCATGTGCGGGTGGGAAAATCACCAGACCTGTACCTTTAACGTAATGAGGTAACCCTAAAACTGCCATGTTATTATCAGAGCTTCTTGAGCCTAACCCAAGATCTACTTCTGTGAGAGTATGTAACAGTATATCAAAAAAATTATAGTGGCTTTAAAGTGCATACTTTGCCACAATTACTAAAAAGTAAGCTTAAAAATCAGACAATCTCTTACTTAAAAATGTAAAATGACAACTCAGTTTTAAACTTGTCATTCATGCTACATTACACTTTACTGGGAATTTTGGATTCAATTCCTGCTCTTGCAGCTTTGCATTAAAGTTGAAAATAAATATAGGCTGTAAAATAAAGGATGAGCCAGAAAACTGAAACTGTGTGTGTGTTACCTGGTGATCTAATTCTCTGTTAGGGCTGAGTGATGTGCATACAGACTGGTTTCACACACACCTTACCAAAGAGACTCTCAGTGCTAGTTGAAGGACTTCCACATTTCCATGCCTCTGAGTCATATTTTAATTCCAGTGAACAGTATGTGCAAAAGGATTGTTAATTTGATTGATTTCTATAGCAATTATGTCATCCCTTTATTTGTGTGGGGTTTGGCTTTGCATAGGAGGAAAGGGATGCTATTGCAGAATTTTTGCTAACTAGAATGCCAGGAAATGTGAAAATATTTTGCAACAACTGAAATTTATTTAAAAGAAAATTGGCTGTTGGGGGAAAAATCCACTTAAAAGAGAACCAAGCCCCTTATGCATAAAAAAAACCTACCCTAGATATCCCTGCCCCCCCCCCCTCCCCAGCCTAGGTGTAAACTCAGGTTATTGCCCCTTAATACTTACCTCTCTTTGCAGATCCAGCACAGCAAAGCTTGTGGGCGCCATCTTCCAGCTCTTCCTTCACTTTGACAATTCCCTTCACTTTTGGTGCATGCACAGCTGTCAAAAACTGGAACACTACTCCAACTGTGCATGCACTGATGCATCTCTTGCTACCGGAAGAAGACCGAAGAGCTGAATATGGCGCCCGTGAGCTCCACTGCGCTGAATCTACAAAGACAGTTAGACTTGGGGGCAATTACCGGAGTTTACACCCAGTCTGGTGGGGGGACTATGTAGGGTAGGCGTTTTTATGAATAAGTGGTTTGGTTCTCCTTTAACTGTAGACAAAATTCAATTCTTTTTAACGGTGTTCGTATTTTATAATTTTTTTGAGATATAAAAATGTTATTATGATGCTTCCTCAACTTAACGTGTCCTCAAGACAATACAGTCATGCTGCATGTGTGTTGAACATTGCAAACTGCTTGCTCATGCTGGAATCAGTCAGTTAGAGCAGACACTCTCAACATTAAAGTAACAGCTCTGTGTACAAATAAAAACTGGGTAAACAGATTGTATGTGCAAAATAGAAAATGTTTCTAATATAGTTAGTCAGCCAAAAATTCTATAAAGGCTGTAGTGAGTGGATGTCTAACATAATAGCGAGAATCCAACTTCCTGCTTTTAATCTCTCTAACTCTGATTTAGTCAGTGACTTGAAGGTGGGCCACAAGGGACATAACTGTTCAGAGAGTTTGCAATTGATCCTTAGCATTCAGCTCAGATTCAAAAGCAACAGTTCTGACCCATGTGCCCTCAAGTCACTGATTGGTTAATGCCTGGTAATCAGTGGAAACAAAGTGAGCTGCAAAACAATAATGTTCTGTTAGACATCCAGTCACTCCAGCCTTTATAGATTACATTTTTGGCTAACTATCTACTAGAACAGTTTTTATTTTGCACATACAATCTATTTAGCCAGTTTTTATTTTTACCCTGACTGATTCCTTTAATGTATCAGTTACAGTTGAACAAAAACACATTGAGCCACTCATAAAACCTTGAATATATAAATGACTGTAAGATAACTAGTGAATCCGATGTATTTAGCATCTACTACAATTAAGTTACCCTTTAAAAAGAAAGTGTCCTATCTTCATGTTGCCCTCCCAAAATAAAATTTGGAAACACTATTAAAACAGTAAAGTAATAAACAATTCTTGCTTTTACTGAAATTTAGGCACTTGAAGAATCCAGCAGTTTGAAACGAAGCGGCAGAGATAGTGGTTGTAGTGATTTGTGGTATAGAGACAGTGTTACTTCGCCCACTGTTCATAAAAGAGACGATTCCTGGGACAGTTTGGACTCTTTTGGTTCAAAGTCTTATACCAGTTTCTCATCAGACACAACCATTAAAGGGAGCAGTGAAGGTATGTTTTTGAGCTAGTGTACAGAACTTTCATTCTACAGTATATGTATGTATGTACAGTATGTTCCATGTCCACATTGTTACCATGCACCCCTCCTCTTACTGAGAAATTGGGCCTTGGAGTGCAGATACTTGGAATATATATTGTAAAATGCACATATGTGCAAAGGTTTCAGGCAAGTCTTGGGACAATATCGAATGATAGAACGAATAAATTGCATTTAACTGTAGTTTATTTTAGTTAATTTTAAAATGCTTCCACAAAAGTGCATGTAATTCATAAACCTACACGTCTCGGAACACATTTTACCTAGGTAAAGTTTTTTTTGGAGATCATTATTTGGGTAAATCCTCTGTATATATTTTGTCAATAAATGTTGTAAGAATAAAAGTGATTTACCCAAGTTTTTTTTCTACCTTTGGAAGTTTGAAATACTCTATTGATCTCTGCTAAAATTATATTATACATGGACTTGGATTCTAAATATGGATTTCAGTAGCATGGCAATAGTCATGCACTAAAGGATACCACAGTATATAAATTGCATATTCATACACTGCTAGCTTAGAAAGTGTATTAAGAAATAAGAAAAGTTACTTTTTTCTGTGGAAGATGAACCAAAGCCATTCAGCTTTCTATACTTATATAATCTGATGCCTAGGCCTCATGTGAAATTAACTCAGACTTTTAAGCTTGTGGATGAAAAGGGGTTAGTAATCTGATAACTGTATCCCTTTGCTAAAAGAGTATTTTTTTACCCGTTTACAGGAGGAGAAAGTGAGACGGAATCTGAACTTACAGACAAAATGCAGGACAGCAAAGATGACATGTCCTATCGTAGGGTGTCGGCTGTGGAGCCTAAAGTGACTTCAAATTTTAATCAGTTTCTACCAAGTAAAACCAAAAACTTCAATTACATGCCAGCACCACTGAGAAAAAAGCGTATTGATAAAAATGAGGACAACAGGAGGAGCTGGGCTAGCCCAGTTTTCACTGAGCCGGATGGAACATTTTCCAGGTAATGCAGTCCTTACTGCTGTATTTCTTTATAGACACAGATTTAGTACAGTGCTAATTTATTCTTCACCATACTTTTTCTTCTGTGATGAATTTTGCTTTCATATAAAATATAAGCCTAATTTATACTTATAAGACTGTGTTTGCTTATTGCTGTAAGTTACGTCCATTCAGCTATGCATGGTTATATAAGCTATTAATTTGTCATGTAGAATGCCTACATAGACTTCCTCTTTTTCAGTATGGAACAAATTGCTGTAATTTCAGCCCTTTCAGCTATACATGTTTATGGCAAGATATTAAGTTATCTTATTTATAGAACGTCATCATCAGTTCGGACTCTGAGGATGATGGGCGATTGCCTGATTTGGTTCTTGATGGTTTAGCAGGAAGTTTCATTTAAACAAAAAAAATTCCCTATTTCTGCTACCTCTGGTCATTTTTTAAAATGTGAAAGTCACTTTTTAAATATGGTTATGCCACCCACCTCTCAGACACTGCCACAAAGGTTTTAAACTTCAACAGTTCCTTTGCTAGCTCTGCATGACTACAAACATAGTCATGAAATACTCCCAAATTTAGAATCTGCTAATATCCCACTAACGTGTATGTACTTGGCAAATTAACGATGTTCAGCATCAATTAACTCATTTTTGGACAGGTCTTATGAGCATTTTCATTGAAGCATGCTTTGAATGCTGTTTAATGTAGACAGGAGCAACATGCTGACTGTTGGCTGTTTTGTATGTAAGCCAAGACCAGAAATGTTTTATTTTTCTTAAAAAGTTATGAGGTAGTATCCTACAGTGCTAACGTTCCTACCTTTGGGAGTTTGGAAGTGTTTGGGAGTGTTTTTCTGTCTTGTGTTATAATATATTTTAGGAAAATGTGTGTTTGCACTAGCTAAATTTAGTAAGAATTAACAATTGCTATTCTTGAAATGACACGTAATTCAAAAATATTTAACTAGATTTTTTTAATTAGTTTGAGCAGCATTCGTTGGTTTCCTCACAAAAGTCTGCTTTTGAGGTTTTCTTTGTTTCCTTTAATTCCGTATGATTAATATAGAGTAAGAATTCTGCACAGAATTTCAAACTTCTTTTGACATCTGGTCACAGGTCAGCTATGATAGCAACTGTTGATTTTGCATTGAACAGAAATTCTGTTTCACAATATGCCTCAAGCACAAAAAAGGGCATGGATGACACACATCTGAAACACTAAGGTGCATAAATTGCATGATTTGCATGGATGACCTATTTAGCCTTCTTGCATTGCTGCCATTTGATGAATTTTCATTTATTGTTGAACCATTTGTTGATGCTCCCAAGCAGAAAGGTGCTAAATACAATTACAATTTTTAGCATGCTATTTACAAGAGATTATGTGCACTTAATCCCTTTTCATTGGTTCCTCTTCATTTTATCTTGATGTTTTTGGCTACTTTAGTCAATTTATAATATTCCAGGCTTGACAAAGGATGTCATCTTATGCCTTGACATCTGAAACAAAAAATTACCCCACATCTGGTCCTTGAGTTAGGAAGCCACTATCTGTTTAAAGTAATCAGAAGGATACCACAGAAATGTTGCCCAATCTACAAAATTATGATTTATTTACAAGGTAAACCAGAACCATTCATCGCAATCTGGTTATCAACTCCTTTAGTTCGTGTCTGTGAACTAGAAAAAGATTTCATGTCCATCAAAGCTGGAGTATTCAGAACTTCCGGATAAACAATGATATGGCTATTTACAGAGTTCAGAATAAACCAAAGGAAATGCATATATCAGGTGCACCAGACAGTTACCAACCCCTGCCTTTTCTAGAGCCATGGACCCTACCGGAAGATAAAGTTCAAATTCCTTTGCATGGATAAAAAGCAAGAATCTACTTAAGAGGATTATTTTGGCCATGTGGTAAAGATGTCTCACAAGCTGAAGAAAGATGATATGTTGACTAGGAAGATGAACTTGGCTTCCAAAAGCCAAAGCCAAAAGGAATAAAAAATTATCACCAAAATGTTTTATTCCTGGGCCCTGCAATGAAGAGGACTTACATAAGTGGGAGTGGATTAGGGAGGCCAGCAAAGCAAGTCCTAAGAAAAGACTGCTGGTTGGTCAGCAGATAGCACTTTGGTGTTCTCCTGATTGATTGCAAGTTGTTGGCTGCATGCTTTAGTGTGCTTTTTAAAATAATGAATGCTTATGAATCCGCAATTCCTGTTTTGTTTTCTAGTTGTAATAAAGAGAAAAACCTCTTTCATGAATAACAGAAGGGGTTCAAAGAGAAATATGTGAAGCATGTTTGATATTTTCCTCTATACACAATATGTAATCATTTCTTATGCAAATTCTAAATCTCAATGAATCTGGCATTCTTGTGTGTGTTCGTTTGGCCATATTGAGTCTAGAAAACCATTCAGGGCTGTGCAGGTGGAAGAAGGAAGGGAGGGGGGGGCACAGAACAAACCTCTCGCTTTTGTAGAACTGTCAGATGTCCTGTTTCAGTCCAGCCCATGTGTTGCCGTCAGAGAATTCTGTTTTGACCTGGAATGTCTCTTGATTAAACAGAACTGTGCAAACATTGCATGCCCATGGTATGCGTTTGTTTTTGTGAATTGGAATCATGTCATGTGTGTTTTTTTCTTAGTTTTTAAGACTGCAATATTTTGGTTTCTGTCCTGACTTTTTCTAACATACTGAATGCAGCTGTATGAGCTGGTTAACTGTCTGTGGTGCATTTTGATTCATTTAAAATTGAATGTCTAACTATTTTGTTTCCCAGACTTCGGGAAAAGCTATCCATTAACTCAGGGTAAGTCCATGCAAGCATTATATCGCTTCAGCTGTTTGGGCTGCATCACATTTTGTTTGCTTTGTGTAGCAAAATATAGTCTGTGGAGGTTAAAACAGGGCAGGACAATATGTGCATGCTGCTTATAAATGCTGGGTAGGGTGATTTTGTTGTTTAATGCTTTTATGAATAGCTTTGTGGCTTTGCTTTTTATCCAGCTTTTACCTGCTTTAACATTCAAAGCTTCCAAAAAGAACTGACATGGCACAGAGCAGCCTCACGTTGTATCAAAGGGAAATAATTGGTCATTCTTTTCTTTTTTGCAGTAACCTTGCCAGGATAGCTTTATGTTCTAAAATGTGTAGTATGGTACCTACAGTATGTATGCTCTTTATTCACTGCTTTAGTATTATGCCTTATTTCTTTAACTGGCATGGGTAAGCAGGTGAAGTTCCTATTAACTGGAAACACATTATTTAGACCGCTCCAAAATGCAGTTATTTAACCAAAGAGCTATAATTTTTTGACTGGTATCCTTTTCTTTAATAATAATAAAACCGTACTTGAGGATAACTAAGCATCTACAGTGTTGGCAAAACAATCCTATTTAGTTTTGATGTTTAAATGCTTCTTAGTTGCTGTAAATCATATTATCTGTTGATTAAAAAATGCATAGAATTGTGTCAAGATCCTACTTTTATTTTGTTCCTATCACACTATAAATAAATTTTTTGATCATGGATTTTTAAAATATTTTATATAAATTTCAAGCCCATAATGTTAAATCACCAAAGGAGGTTTCCATAAAGCTATAGATCGATCTCTGTGTAAGAACACACAACACCACAGCACTGCAGGCTGTTGTAACTTATTTTGCAATATCCCACCACATACCTTACCCAGGTAGGGGCATGTTTACCAACATTGGAGATAAATATCTGGAGAGATTTCTGGAGATGTTACCCATAGCAGATAGTTGCTTTTCTAAAGGCCCCCACATACGGCCGATAAAAGCTGCTGTGAGACCAAGTCTGCAGCTTATTTGCCCGTGTGTGGGGCCATCCGACGGGCTTCCCTGACCGAAATCTATCCGAAAGGCAGGTTAAAAAATCATGTCGGCTTGTGGCCACATCTGTGCATTGATGCGGTCCTACGATTCGGCCACCTGTATTGTTAATTTTGGGCAACATCTTCAGAAATCTCTCCAGATATTTATCTCCAATGTAAGTAAACACACCCCTAAAATTGTTGGGAATCCTGTATAAAATCAAAATCATCATGTTTAGTATTGGTAGTTTTGCTTTCTGTACCTAACATTTTCTTTCTTCTGGCCCCCAAAGTAAACCTGCTTAACTCCCAATACATGGTAAATGATATCCAGCCTGCTACTCCACTAATATGTAATAGAAATTAAGAGCACCCAGATAGAGCCATTAGGAGAAGTATTTCTTTGAACTATGAATGCATAGATAAGAGCACTAAAATGATATATGCGGTCCTCATACAAGTATTTAGTAACAGCAGAGTATTCTACATAGTAAGTTAGGCTGAAAAAAGACTCGCGTCCATCAAGTTCAACCTTTTTTTTTTTTTAATTTTAACTGCCTAACTGCTAGTTGATCCAGAGGAAGGCAAAAACCCCATCCTAAAGCTGGCCATAGACGCAACGATCCGATCGTACGAATCCTCGATTCGTACGATTTTCGGATCGTGTGCGGAGTGTTCCGACATTTGTCGTGCCATGCCGATTGGTCGTTTGGTCGATCGGCCAGGTTAGAAAATTTTTGTCGGCTGACGATAATATCTTTGCGTCTATTGCAGATCGTCCGATTTTCAGTGGGAGACCGTCACTAGGTTTTTAATCGTACAACTTTCGTACGATCCTTGTCAGGGGCAGAACGTCAGCTGTCTGTGCTTTTTACTACTTTAGTTGATCTGAAGGTTAGTGACAGGTCGGGAGATGCAAAGATCCGATCGTTGGAATCATCTTACGATCGGATCTTTGCGTCTATGGCCAGCTTAAGCCTCTCCAATTTGCCTCAGAGGGGGGAAAAATTCCTTCCTGACTCCAAAAAGGCAATCGGACTAATTTTGGAAGAGATTAAAGTTACTAAGCAAATGTAACGATAAACGTTGGAGCATTCATATTTGGAAGAATATTGGAATGCTCTGGTTAGCCGTGAAACTGCATTTGAAAGATTAGAACCATATTATTGTATTTGGTTGACATTGTAAATTGGTGTTTTAGTTTATCGTGCATACTAGAAAAGCCTTTAAGATCAGTTTTGTTCTGCTTGCCCCTCTTACCCTGCTCAATAAATAAAAGTAAAGTGACTCCTAGGCACATGCTTTGTATGTAACATTACCAATGTTAAAATTACTGTATGTCTGTTATGGAAATGATTACTGAGCAACATTCCTAAGGGATGGGTTTAACAGAATCCTCTCAAGCCCCCTTCATATAACTTCTTCTCTAGAAACCTTGCTACCAAAATTTACTGCTTCTTATTGGTACTTTAGCAAATCAGTTTAGCAGCAGGCCAAATTATATTATTTTCTTTACTCTCACCTTGCTATTCTCTGCATTTTAGTTGTTTTGCAGGCAAGAAGCAATAGCAGTATGTAGAATCCGTAATTGGGTCAGGCTATGCATTACCATGTGGCCTGCAGTACCAACCTTATATTTTCCATTCTTTTAGTACAATTATGGGATCCGAACTACTGGAAAACCATCTCCCGTACACATTTTAATCAAATAGAATTTTTAATTGTGATTCCCGTTTTCCCTGCAATAACAAAACTGTATTCTGTACTTGATCTTAACTAAAATACAATTAACTGTTATTAGTGGCAGAACAATCCTAATGTATTTATAAAGATTTATAAAAAATACACTTACAGGTTCAGGAATGAAATTTGTAGAGTTGCAGTGTAAACAGCGATTTAGAAATAAAAACTACTCCATAAAAATCACTACAGAATCCCTTTAAGGTATGGAGATCCAAATTACACAAAGATGCCTTATCCGGAAGACCCCAGGTCCAAATCATTCTGGATAACGGATCCCACACTTGTTTTATTAAGTGAAATGTACGTACGTACGTATGTATGTATGTATATATATATATATATATATATATATATATATATATATATATATATATATATATATATATATATATATATAATTTTTTTTTTTTTTTATGGTTCACTTATGCTCCAATTGAGTCTCTGAGAACTTTTACAGATTACTTTTATTTTCTATTTATATTAACAGTGTGATACAGATGCGAATAGCAGTAGGGTAACAGAATATAGGAATGTAATTTAAATTTGATAGGAAGTTGCTGACACTCTGGGTCTTCAAATACAGCTGCGTGAGCTGAAGCATTATCAGTATAAAACTGTCCAAGGTGGCAAACCTCTCAGAAACCACAAAAAAGTGCTCCGCGCACCATGCTGAATGAGTTTCTTTTCATCTTTGCTGTTTAGCTATCCTTTTTATTTTATTATAAAACATGGTGAGCATAGTTTTGTATTATGTTTTGAATTTGTAGGACACAACTTTCTGGTATTATTGAAATTGTGTTCTGCCATTTCTACATAAAATTTTCCATTGTACCAGAAATACTTTACTGCCTGAATTCATCCCATTTTATTCAGTGGGTTGTAACATGTTTACAGTGGTATAAAATAATGATAATACATGGTATTATAATGATAATACATGGTATTATAAAGTAATTATGTTGCCTGGAATTGATATATGCATCTTAAATAAACTGGTTCTTGAATAATTTCCCTTATGAACTATGTATTTACCAACAGTGGTAGCTTGGATAGTCCGTGAAACCCTTTCTGTTGTCACAGACATGGCATTCAGAAATTCACTTGGGTTTGGATAACACTTAAATTGTTATCTTTAATCTTTCTAATTAAAGGAGCAAGTCACTGGAAGCAATCACAGCAGAGGAGCTAATTAGCAAACGGCAAGTTCGCTATGAAGAATTGCAGAAGATAAGAAGTCAGCTACAGGAGCAGGATCAGCAGTGGCAGGATGTGAGTGTTTAAAAATACCCATGTTGCCAGTTAATGGGATGTTCAAAGTGCAGTATAATAACATGGTGTTCTATACAGAATAGGTAGCATAAAGTGACACAATGTGTTCACTTTTAAAAACTATATTAAGCATTATTTAGGATAGCAGTCCATTTTCATGTGACATTTTCCATGTTAGTCACTCTGTGACCAAATATGATGGTCTGCTGATGCTATGATAGATTTTTTTGTGTGCTTTTGTATCATTTGATATGACATTTGCAGTTGGTGGGAGTTACTCAGGTTTTTCTCCTGCTCAGCTTGTGTGGCATTTAAACACAAAAGTTAGGGAGTGGCAGTGGATGCTTTCAGCAACCAGACCTTGTACTTACCTCCCATCTTATGACTGACGGGACAGATAGAGCTGGCCAGTGTTCAAAGCATGTCTGCTTTGGTGGATAGTTTGTTTTCAGCTGAAATTACCATAAACTGTTACCCATTTAGCTTTAGCTCTCTCTTAAATCTCAATGAAAAACCATGTCTTCATCATGAAAAGTATTGCAAATGCTTGAAATCTGATGATGAAGGCTAGCTTTTAAAGCTTGCTATAGCATTATTTTTAAATTCAACCATTTGTATAAATCTGCTATGCATGCTAAATTGTTTTATAGTTGGTGATATTCACTAATTGTGTTCTAAAATCAAAGCATCAGGTTATTTGTTTAATGTAATTCCCAGGATTTAACAAAGTGGAAGAGTCGTCGGAAAAGCTTCACGTCCGATATGCAAAAGAAGAAGGATGAGAGAGAAGAGTTGGAAAAATTTGAAAGTCCAGAGCGAACATATAAAACATTCCGAGAGATGCAGGAGGAGAGGTAGGCACAAGAGAACACTGTTTTCATGGGAAGATTTAAAAAAAAAAAAACTTAAAAAGAGACACTTGTTTCAGAGAAAAAGTTTTTAACATCTTATACCAACTTTCTTTGTGTTCCTCTTTCTTAAATTGTTGTATATCAATGTTATGGCTTTCACACCCATCTGTGCTCGTAATGGTGGCTAATAATCCCTAAACATGTCACTATTTAGTTCACAATGCTGAGTACAATTGTAATCTAGAATATTGGTTGGTAACATATGGACACAAATGGTATTTACAGAATCTCTTCAAGGAAAGCCTTAGGCCCTCATGCACAACCCAATAAAAGCTGCCGACAGACAGACGGCAGCATATTGGCCTGTGTGTGGGGCTCTCCAATGGGCTTCCCCGATCAATATCTGCGTCTGTCCATTGATGCAGTCCCGAGATGCGACCACACGTATGGACTCAATTGTGATCCGATAGTTGGGTCCTAGGGCCCACGATCGGATCAGCCTGATATTCCACCTCAATGTGAGCATATTGGGCAGAGATATGCTCCTTTGGTGTCATCAAGCGGATCTCCCCGTGCATGGCCAGCTGTAATCTAACCTGATAAACATCCAGTTTCAAATGTAGCATTACAGAAAAAGTGTACTTTTGTATATACATGATACGGTCTGTATGATTCATTAGTTAGGGAAGAGCTGCCAGTGTATATTGTCCTTTAAAAAAAAAATCTTATTAAAGGGGTTTTTCACCTTCAAACACCTTTTTCAATTCACTAGAATGTTTACAGTTACTTTGTATTTTCTATTTGTGACCATTTTTCTAATATGGAAGTGTAAAATTTCATAAAGCAGCTCTTGTTAGAATTGATACAATGTTTGCTAATATTTCACAGATACTGCTGAGAAATGTATCAACTAATTGTCAGAAAATTGTAACAGTTCAAAATGCTCCTGGATCACTGAGCTGCCAGACTGAAATAACAATAAAACAATAAAATTTGGACTTAAATTTTGGGAAAAAAATAAAAAATGGAAAGCAATTGAAAAAAGTCTTTGTTTATGGTGTACAATCTGAAAACAACTCAACTGAAAAATGTATTTGGAATATGAATAACCCCTATAAATATAAATGTTACAAATGAACAATTTATATTGTAAAATATATATATATATTTTGTTAACTAAAAAAATGTATTTTATCATATCTTTCACATTATTTTGCACCAAGGGAATCCCGAAATCAAGATAATTCTTACATGAACAAAGAAAGGTCAGACGACAGGAGAATGTACTCTTCCAATGAAGATGTTTTTGGTGATGTAAATGTACCATCAAAGCGTATGCTGGAAAGAAGCTATACTGTTGCAGTGGAAACCCCTTATACCATGAGTAAGGACACTGCACAGACTACATACAGTGTCCAAACGAAGGGAAATGATAGTGGTGCAATATCTGAACTGCTCCCACCATCTCATTCTACAGTTAAAACAGATGCAACTTACTCTATAAAGGCAAATTCCAGTTACACTGAGCAGGGCCCAGAAAAGTCAGATTTGAAAACATCCAGATCACTGTTTGAAAGAAGTTATATGGTGGAATCTGCTGCACCTTACAACAATAAGAAAGAAACCATTTATTCCAACACAAGTTATGAAAAGCAAGAAAATGGCCCACCAATGAACAACGATAGCCTGCTAGGCAAGCAGCATTCTTACAGCTCCTTTGTTACAGAAAGCAAACCCATTCCAGGATCAGCTTCTTTGCCAAGAAGTTACCAGAAGAATGATAATTCAAGATTATCTTCAGTAGTTACCCCCAGGCCATTTGGAATTCAGTCAAAAGGAATCACGTCACTTCCACGATCCTTAACAGTAAGGAAACTGTATTTCATACATTTATTGAAGTATTTTGATGCATAAAATGGATTATATAGGTAACGTTTTTGCCTGGAATTCTTAAAACTCCTAACTTGAAACTCCAAAACCATTTCATGGTTTTATGAACCCCATCAGTGCATATACTGGATTTTTTTCTTAATCTTCTCTTCTGAATAATTTTTGAAATCATTATGAACTGCATACCTCGGCCCCATAACCCCTCTACCTGCAGATGCTGATCAATAGCATCTCACTGCCCCCTACATTGTTGTAGTTGAACAACATCTAGAGAACCACAAATTACAATACCTGTAATTTGATCGGCAAGATATAAGTGACTAGTACATTTGATTAATGCTTTTAAGCATCATGTTTTTTGCCCTTTGTGGAATTCCAGCAATTCTGGAGTTAAGCGTTGAGTAAAACTGGATCTGTCAGAATCTGAAATCTGCATACTGAATGATTTCCTTTAATGCATGTATTTATACTGCCTCATATTATGGCCGGGTGGGAGGGGGGTTGAATTGCCTTTATCAGATGCCTATATATGCATTTTTGTTTTTCACGAACCCTTACAGTTCATATTGCACAGAGCAAAGAAGTTCCCCAGTTACTCCCTATGGAGTACGGATGTGCATTTGCAGTCAGTTGAAGGATTCTGGTGTGACAGATTTTAAATATGGGATAACCATATGCTGGTGCCACCTTTCCTACAATGTTGAATTGCCTACATATGTACCTTCTGTTTGTGTTTTGTACTTTCCTGGCTAAAACGAAACAGAGGACTGCCCCCCCAATAAATGGTAGATATTTAGAATAAATCTGATTTAATTTGGCAGTGGTCAGAGTCAGAACCTTGGCGTTTGGTATCTTTGAGTGCCTTATTTTGCTAATTGTAACATTCTTTTCCCTGAATGATTCTGCATACATTTATTGTGTATATGTTTTGGAAACAAAGACTGAAAGGATTTGATTTCTAGGTGGATGATCCTTCCAAGTACAATGGGAATCTTGGTTCTACAAAGAGTTCAACATTTAACTCCTACTTTAAAGTTGAAGAGAAAACCAACAGACCTCAAAAAATTGAAGAAGATGAAAAGGAAAGCACCAGAAGAAGTAATTCACCTAAACCATTCCCTGCAGTCAGTGCTGCTCCAGAAAAACATACTATTTCTGAATCAGTAAATGTCACAGCCAAAGCTCCAGGGCCACTGGTAGGTTTCATTTATCTGTGTTGTGCTAGCTCAAACCTTTCTTGTTTATACATGACCATTTAGAGCTTTGTTATAAGAGAAATTGGTTTGCTGTTGTGTTGCTGTTTTGTGGTTCATCTAAGCCAGTGATCCCCAACCAGTATCTTGCGAGCAACATGTTGCTCTCCAACCCCTTGGATGTTGCTCCCAGTGACCTCAAAGCAGGTGCTTATTTTTTAATTACTGGCTTAGAGGCAAGTTTTGGTTGCATAAAAAACAGATGTCCTGCCAAACATTCTCTCCTGTAGGCTGCCAGTCCATATAGGGGCTACCAAAGAGCTCATATTTGACATCCACATGGACTTTGTCATGCTTGTGTTGCTCTCCAACTCTTTTTTTTAAATTTAAATGTGGCTCGCGAGCAAAAAAGGTTGGGGACCTATTTATCATGCTGTGTTCAAAAACAAAAGACAAAGATCTGATTGGTATGAGCAATATCACCTTCAGTGTTTTATTCCACTTTATACACAGTATGGCAAATAGGCCCATAAATGTAATGAAAGTTGTAAAGCTTATATATGAGAATATGCATGGTTTCTAATAAATTCCACTAGGAGTCAGAGCAACTTTAATAGCTGACATCTCCTTCTTTGTCCTAAAGACAGCCATTTAAATGCAGAGTTAAAGTTAGCCTTACAGAGCATTTGTTTTTAGATGGTGTCAGTGATCCCAATTTGAAAGCTGCAAAGAAACAAAAGAAAATTGCAAATCATTAAAAAACTATGAAAAATAAATAATGACGACCAATTGAAAAGTTTCTTAGAATTGGCCCTTCTACAATATTAAACTTGAAGGTGAACCACCCCTTTAACTTATTGTATCCTAGCTTAACAAAACTTTACAGGTTATTACTATATTTTTTAAGTCCTCTGTCTTAGATTTGTTGCACCATAGAAGTAATTTTTTTTTACACTGATAGTTTTAATATTTTACTTCAGTTTTTGTCTTTCCAAACTATAAAGTGTGTTTCCTGCTTTAATAGACTAAATGGATATATATGACTTTTAGCTGTACGTTTCTCGTCGGTTGATAATTCTATCGCTCACTGCTCCCAGCCTCTTGTCTTGGATAAGCTTACCTCTCGCTGCAGTGACATAAGATACCCAAGTACTTTTTCTTTCCTTATAGGACCAGTACAGTGACCTGAGACTCAGCATTAACCAAAAACCAGGAAGCAGCCATGACTTTGGGTTTAAAACAAACTGGAACAGTGCTGGGGTCTTTGTAAAGTCTGTTGATGTAGGTAGGTAAATCACTTTGTGTGGGAAGGCATCTCTTCTCTTCTTCCCCTCTGTTCATTTAAACTCGGATGGTTCGGGAAACAGACAGGCAACAAGCAGACCTTCAGATATTGTTGAACTACAACTTTCACCATGCCATATGAGGTTGTCAGATCTGGATTGCTACCATTTACTCATTTTAAGTAGAGATAATGTATCACCAGTAAAGCCGGAGTACTTGCACGTCTTTTCTCTCTTTATAAAGCTGCATGCATAAGTACACAATATTGCAGTTAGTAAAAATAAAATACTGAGTGTCCTACAGGTCAGAATAAGTTTTTGTTTAGTTTAAAAATTCTAATTTGTATTACCCTGTTCGACATAATGTTGATTTTACGTAGACTCTGATTCTCCACCCTTCCTTTGCAGAACTTAAATTATTATTTTGTTTATAGGGAGTCCAGCTGAATTTTGTCAGCTGCATGTAGAAGATGAAATTCTATCTCTCAACGGCACAAAGGTTTCCTCAATGGACTACAACCAGTGGGTGGAAGCAATGGATCATGCTGTAGAAACTGGAAACCTAGCTATGGATGTCAGACGATATGGCAAGAATGGTAGGTTCATGAACAATAGCATCTCTATAGATCTCTATAGATGTGCTGGCTCAGGCTGGACAAACAGGAACATTTTGCCTTTGTCTACATTATTGTCAGTTAAGCTGCTGCACATAATGTTATTTGCAAGGTCTGTGCCCCTGAAAATGTGTTTTTTTTGTGGCACTTTGGCAGCTCTGAGGACAAAATAGGCAGAATTTTCTTATGTAAAATGTTCATGGAAGAATAGTGGGGAAGTAAACACAAAAAAAGGATGGACTTGGCTAATTTAGTAAGCAAACCTAGCTATGGTGTAAACATAGATTTTAAATTTCGAAAGAGTTGTTTGCCTAAATATATAAGTTTTGCAAAGATAAAACTTAATTATGTTTTATTTTAAGTACATAAGGGCAGCAGCTAAAAGCTCTTCTGGTCAAAAGTGGTAGTAACGGTAGTTGTGGTTGTAGTTCTTCAACATTGCCATTAGCGTATTTTGCAGAGATCTTGAATTTCATTTTTTAAATGGTAGGGAACAAATGGAGAGAGACTAGAAGGGACTGGCTGCTTCACTGCCTTGATGAAAATATATGATGCCAGTGATCTCTTTAAAAAAAAAAAAAACATTTCTTGAAAAACAGGACTTTGAGTAACATTATGAAGCCTAACCTTTTTTTGTGTGTACTTTTCCATAGACTTGTTTACTAAAGGTACTAAGGCTGTGGTGTACTGCACTCTAACACATCTGGTGTTTCAAGTTTTGCCTTAATTTTGGTGCTGAGTGACACAAGTTGGAAATGGGAGACCTTTTACCTATGCACCATCAGTTTGCCATTGTTAACACACACATTCACTCCTCTTTTCACTAGAATTGCACAGTCTGTTGCATCTAACTTATATTTATCTGTGACATGATTAAACAATTGGCCATTGTACTGATCTAAACAAAATATCATACTGTAACCTTTAAAGATATATTTGTAAAAATGTTACATATTTAAAAAAAATGTAAGAAATTTGAAGAATGTCCTGTTAGCTCAGTTTGCAACCATATTTGATAGAAAATAGTAAACAGGGAAAAGGGCATAACTCTTCCCCCATAAACTTCTTATGAACACACTATAGAATATGTTTAAAATGCCACTATGTCAAACCTCCAATTTACCCTTCTTTTATATATCTCTCATTCACACATTTAAATAAGAAGCATAGCAATTCACATTGTAGAGCAGACCATGGAGCAGCCACAGAACAGAAACATGCATATTGTACAGTATGTACAAACACAGACAATTTTATTCTTGTTCACATTTGTGCTTTTGTGCGAGTCCCATAGTGCACCTAATGATGCAGTTTGTTGCATGACCAAAGGGACTCTATAACTCACTAATGTTTAAATGCATGTCTGGGAAGGTGGTCTTTCTGCAAAAATCTAACACTGCTCATTCTTGCTTGCTTCTTCACTGTTCTGTTTGTGTCGTCCCATATATTTGTATTTTCATTAACTTTCATACTTGATGTTTGTTGCTGCATTCATTACTTACCAATCAGAATGGGGTAGAGACCCACCTTCCCTGCCATACAAAAGCCATAAAACCCTCAATCTGACCAGTATGGATCCAAAACTTATAGGTTCTCCTGAAAATAAATGGATTGACGCAAGCAGATCACAGAGCACCACCTTGAAAAAAGACAACCCTGACTCTGGTAAGGTGAGTACTTTACAATTTTCTATCCAAATCCTGGAATTTTATTTTTCACAGTAAAGCAGTTTATCTATATTGCTAATTCTTAATTCATTAAAATCTTATCTCTTTTGTATAGATGGTTAAAATCATAGCTGTTCCCTTGATTATAGACAGTTGTTTACAAAGCACAGTGAGGGATGCTGGGCTGCTCCTGCCATGAGGCAAGGTGGGAACCTAATCTCATGTGACAGCCAGCGGCTGGTTAAAAGCCTCTTGTAACTTTAAGAGCTGTATTTCTGGATTTTAACCCAGAAATTCTTCTCCGATATTGCAGAGTGCGCTATTACGCTTGTTGCACTAGCAATGTGCCCTCCCCTTGGCTAACTTGGATGACACTGATTTAAGTGCTGAATTGGAGAGGGACAGCAGCAGCCCCAGGATCACCCTTGCAGGGGTGCAACCACCTTCTAGGGTGTTATTTAGGAAAGAACATTATTGTTCCCCTGTGTCTAAACCACAAAATAGGCATTTTGGACATGCCTTATTGTTGTTCCCAGTGCTCTAGGGTTTAAAACTAACAGTTGCACATTCCTGCCCACAGGCACTGCAAAACAAGCAACACGTGGCCTAAAATTGTGGATTAAAACTAAAGCACTGTTTAGGATGTCTGACAATGCTTTGGGTAGCTATCATTATCTTCTTATGACAGTTTAGGGTGTTGTTGTATTTTACTGAAACCTTTGGTTTATCTGCAGCCAAGTTACATTATACACTGTATATTCCAAACTGTTGTATAACTTTCAATCTTCCAAGACTTCAACAAAAATAAAATCTGCTGTGCAGTTGAACGATTGTTTCAGGAGTTTAGCAGAATGAGTTTTTACTTGGCATTGTGAAGGCTTATACTTAATATATATATATATATTATATGTAAACGCTTAGCGCTTAACTCTTGTGGTGGCCATACACGGGTCGATAAAAGCTGCCGAAGAACTGAGTTTGCAGCTTGTTGGCCTGGGCATGGGGCCCTCCGATGGGCTTCCCTGATCGATATCTGGCCGAAAGTCGGCCAGATGTTGATCGGATCGGGACTAAGAATCCCATCGGATTGCAGCTGCTTATATACGTTAATGTTTTCCCTCTATCCGACTGCCAGTTAACACTTTGTTCTGATCCAATCGTTGGGCCCTAGGGCCCATGATTGGATCATCCTATCGCCCACCTCAGGGTGGGCATATCAGGGAGAGATCCACTCGTTTGGCAACATCATGCCAACCATTAATACACACTTCGCCAAAAAAGCACTCCTGGCAACTGGATACAAATATATAAATATAATATATACACACACACGGATTAATAAAACTATCAAGGTAGCTGATGTGTTTCTTTTGAAAGAAGCATTACACGCCTATAATGTATTTTTCTTCTTTTAAGGCAACAACTCGGTTAAATGGAATACAGGACTCGGCACAAAAAGGTATTTACACAGCCTTGTACATTTTCCATGTTACTGTTCTCGTAATATTTTGGTATATATTACATTAATGCAATAATGGTATTGTGATGGTAAACCACATAATTAGCTTGTTTCTACTTATATCAATTTGTGTTAATTGCTCATGTTTCTGCCCTTATGCTATATCCCCTGTATCCCTATGTGAAAGAGAGAGACATCCACTGCTGAAATCACAGCCTGTTCAATGGTGGGAAAGTAGGGAATACTTACAGATAAATCATCCTACAATACCATCTATCTATGTAGTATTTTATTAGTAGCCATGCTGTGTGGTTCTATGTTAAGTTAATAATGTCATTTAAAAATCAGGGAGACGTTTAAAAATACATTTTGTTCGTAAGTATTGCAAATAAGGGGCATTTTTACTAGAGGGCGTTAAAAAAATGAATTATGCCAAGCATCAACATATTAAATTGGTAGGTCACCTTTAATTAACTTTTAGTATGATGTTGATAGTGCTATTCTGAAACAGTTTGCAGTTCATTTCTATTTTTGGTGTCATTTTCTTTTTTTTAGCAGCTCTCATTTGCAATTTCAGCAGCTATCTGATTGCTAGGGTCCAATATACCCTATTAGTACAGGTTAAACAGGAGATCATTTTTGTAGAATACAACAGGTTTAGCATTCCTGTTTAAGAAACAGTAAACCCAGTGTATTCTGCAGAGTGTCTGTTATTTACCCTATGCCAGATGAACTACCTCTTTAAGGAATACCTAAAAATGTTCTCCCATTGGAGGTGTGGGCTAAATGGCCATACCTCCTCTGGATAGGGAAAGCAATATATATATATTTTTTTTCAAAGAAAAGCAATCTGGTTCCTGCACCAGGAGGGAGTTCATATTGGGGCACACATGCACATAATTTGGGAGTTCCCTAGTTTGCTTGTTATACATGTGTGTGTTTACTGTGTGGATGCCCCAACTTGCTTATGCATAATGAGTGAAAGAAGTCACTAGCTTAAGTAAATGTACCTCAGCATGGCTGGAAGAAGCCATATTGCTCAATAGGGCACTTTTCATATTATTGTTATTTGATGTTGTTTGGTACACAATCCTGCTGGTAATCTAGTGATGCTTGGCATATTTCATGTTCTCTTTCATTTAGAGGATTTAGCCTTGTAAAAGCCAGAATTGAGCACCCTCCCTTTATACAGTGTTTTCACTAAATTGGGTTATGCCAAAAATTACATAGTACAAAAGAAATTGCCATAAATTACAGCATTAGTGTCCTACATAAAAGAAATACATCAATTAACTGTTCTTCATGACCTTTATAAATATCCCTGTTATTTTACATCACATTTTATGTAGTTGGTGTTTCTAAGATTATACACTATTTATAAAAGAATGTCCTTGAGGTTCCACCTGATCCGGTACCCTTTACTTTATTTCTTAATGCTCTGAGAGACATTCTCTCCTGTATAGGATTGGAGAACAGAGGACTGGCTTTTGTATTACAGGTATCAATAGTATAAAGCACCAGAGCCCAGATAAGGCAATACAACTTGTAAGTTGAGCCTGTTGGTAGATGCTAGGGCTACAGTATATAGGCAGGATGCCAATTTATAAAGCACAACTAATGTTTCTGGAACTGACTGCATTGCAGTTTTGCTCTGTATTTGTGTTTTGCTTCATGGCTTGTTCTTAAAATAGGTCTTGCTGGTGCCCAAGCAGTTATTAGTGCCTTTATGACACACTTGCCTGGAGACAGAAATCCTCTACCTGGCCACCTTACTTAAATATCTCATGAAAGTGCAGCCAGTTGATACTTCAGAGTTCTCTGGTGACATTGCTCTCAGGCAGCTAGAAGTAGGTAAAACAATAGGAGTGTTTGGTGGTACATGCTGCAGTCTCTCTGCTAAAGAAGAAATTCACAGAACATTTGCTGCAAATTTGTGGCAGTTTTTTGCCCATTTTACACCTTTATGTAGACTTTAAGTAGATCTTTTTAGGGATTTCATCGATTTATGTTTTAGTTCGGGATCCGGCTGAATCGTAAAAAACCTTTTACAGTATACTAATTTGGTAAAGCCGATGTAAACCCAAAAGAATATTAAATACTTAAAGCACTGGAAAAATGAAAACAATAATTTTTTTTCTTTACATAGTATGCTTTTTTGTTTTTTAATATGCAAATTGAGGTTCTAATTCAATTTAGTATTCTGCCAAATATTTTGGGGATGATTCTGTATTAAGGATTTAGTAAACCTCTCTTAAACCAAGGGCCATGATCTAAAACTCCTTCTATTAAAGGGAGATCAGAATAACCACAGTAATTTGTAATCTCCAGCTACATCCATGATCTCTTATCTAAATGACTTGGCCAACCTCCATTATTTCCTCTTTTGTCCCATATTACATTTGCTTTTTAAATGTATTATTTTCTTCTAAAGGCATAATGTTTATAGTTTTTTACCTATGCTACCACCCCAACCATGGAACTAACCGTGTATAAACAGGCCCCTTCCTTTCCCTTATTAATGCCTGTGTCTCGGGCATACAGATAAGGAGGAGTTTGCTGGCATTTTACTGTGAGTAAGATCTGATTATATAACTTGTACTCCACCCACAATTGTTCTGAAGCATCAAGCAGGTCAAATCTAGTGTAAACTAAGTTATGTTCCCTCTGTTTCAATAATGCATCTGTAACACAGTCTCTATTTATTTGGCTCATGCTGAATACAAGTCTATTTTGACCCTGTAATCAAAACTGAAGATAGAGATTTGCTTGCTTGTCCTGTCTTTTGTCTTTTCAGAAAAAGTAGTATATGATAAAAATGTAGCGCAATCGGAAAATGCATGGAAAAAGAATAAAGACCCATAGAAAGCTGATATAATTGTTATTCATTGAGACATGTTTGTGTAGACTGGTTGGGCCTTTTCTGGCAACCAGCCTTTGTGTTTTTGCGTTGTGGTTCATTTGGCACCAGTTGCTTTTTCAACTGTTTTTAAGATATGCTAGGCCAATAACGACCAAAAGCAACTCTACAGTGCTAACACAAACACATTGACATTGCTCCCACTTTGCTTCCTGAACAAAAACTGCTTTTTTTTCCTGGTAAAAACTGAACAAATATTTCCAATAACGATACATAGCAGCCACTCATTTTTTTTTTATTAAACAGGATGTCATGCATTTCCACAAAGCCAACCAACTGTACTGTAGCATGGAGCAATGATGTTGGGTTAAACAGCATGATTTGTTGTCTGGCCAGAACTGCGTATTCAGAGTGGCACAGTCCTTTTGATCAGTGTTCAGTCTAACTGAAGTGGTCGTTTGTGCACACTTTTAAAGACATGTAAGGACAGAGAAGTGGGGCTGAATTACTTGTAAATAATGTATTTTCATCCAGTAAGTTCTGTGTGCTATTTGCCGATGTGCCCTGTACACAAAACACGTTTGCTTCCTTAAAGGAAAAATTAATCGCTAAATGTTTTTTTTTTTAGCATTGCTCTACAGAATTAAAGTGGGGATGTAAGTTATTTGATGTAGATGTTCTGTGTTTTTTTTTTTCAATTAGAATCTGAATCTATTTCTTTGAAAAATAATAAAAGAAGGTCACAGTTTTTTGAGCAAGGTAATAAGAAAACCCTCTACCTCCCCTATCACTAGTCTGCCAGGCATCTTTCGTCACGACTAACAATGGTGTTGGGCTCTACACCACATCTATTTCTGGTGGATGCAAATTAACATATATATTCTTTCTTTAGGTTCATCTAGTTCTTCTTACAGTTCCTGGGTCTACTTATGTGGTAATGGGTGCTGTGTGTTTTCAAACAGACATCTTGCCCTACTACACCACTGTAAAAGAAAAAGCATAAACAAACAGCACAATTTCGAGTCCTTTGTAATGGACAAAGTATCCAAACAAGACATCCTACAATTAACAGTGCAGTTAGATGCATGTCATACAGAAGAAAACTTGGTCTTCTTTGCTTTCTGAATAATATCTTAAGTCTGCCAATTAAAAACACCACTATTATCACCCCATGTAGTTGTACCACAATCTGTACATTGACACCATTGCTGTATGTATTGCAGTATGCTAAAATATTTAAACAATAAGATTAAAGGTGTAATTTAAAGGACCAGTTACATCAAAAAATTAAATTGTTTTAAAGTAATAAAAATATAATGCAGTGTTGCCCTGCACTGGTAAAACTGCAGTGTTTGCTTCAGAAACACTACTATTGCTTAAATAAATAAGCTTTTGTGTAGCCATGGGGGCAGCCATTCAAAGGAGAAAAGGCTCAAGTTACACAGCATCTGTGTAGATCTCTGTAGAACATAATGTTATCTGTTGTCCATTACTTCTCCTGTGCCATATAGCGATTTTTCAATTTCCGCCATTGCTACTTAGCAGCTTGTTTATATGAACTATAGTAGTGTTTCTGAAGCAAACATATCAGTTTTAACAGCAGAGGGCAACACTACATGATATTTTCTTGCATTTAAAACACTTACATTTTTTGGTGTTACTGTTCCTTTAGGACCAGGTGGTTTTAAAAACAAGTAAACAATTTTATTACACATTTTTATTACAGTTTCATTATTATTATATTCCAATATATATATGAATGAATAGAAAGTTTTATTGTGGTGAGCTCTATTCTAACAAAGTGTTTGTTTTATCACCCAGCATTTTGTAGCTTAAAATTGCATTTATTTGAAAGTGGATAACCTGAACATGCCAGAAAGATTCCAGTGTGGGGTAATAACATCCTCAAAAACAGCATTTTTATTTTAACACTTTTCTCTGCTTTCACCAGAGTAGGTTGTAAAACTCACTCTACTAGCTTTGGCTTGTGGAGTTGTAGTTCAACAACAGATCTAAGGCTAAGCTCACACAGGAGGTTTGGTCTATTTCTGTGTTTATCTCTACTCTATGTTGGCCCTAGTGCAGCTACACTGAATGGATATTGGGCAAAAAAAGACTGTGGAGCTACAAACAAAAGGGATGGTATGTCCATTGTAGCCTTCGCCCAGTGATCTCCCTTGGATGTTGCTTCCAGTGGTGTCAAAGCAGATGCTTAGTTTTTAATTCTTGGCTTGGAGACAGTTTTAATTGCATACAAGTCAGGTGTACTGCCAAATAGAGCCTCTTGCCAGAGCTTCAAAATATCCAATCACAGCTCATATTTGGCACCCCCGAGAACTTTTTTCATGCTTTTGTTGATCCTCAACTTCTTTCATATTTGAATTGGCTCACGGGTAGAAAAAAAGCTTGGGGATCCATGCCTTAGCCGATGTGTTGCAGGATGAACAGTACTCTCTATTCTGCACTTTTTGTAAGAGACAGCGTGATGCCCACTGACTGCCCTGGGCAAAGGGGAAGCAACTGGGAATTTTAAACAAGACTGTCCGAGTTTGGCACTCTGTGGATTGTCTATAGTGTCCCTTATCCATAAATAGATCTGTTTTATTGTGACACAATTGTTCAGTCACGTTCTGTTCAGTGTTCTGATATTTTGTTCCTACAAGGGAACACTATATTAGGTGGTGTTTATAGTTTTCTGCATATAATCCAAATTGAGTATTAAGGTTTTACATCATTTCCAGATGTTTAAATCCCATCTTTAAGCTTGCTATAAAAAAATATATCATATATGACAATAGACAAAATGCAGGTTAATGCTGTTTGTATGGCTTTTTCTGTTATGCTTGCCATGCTTTGCCTGCTTCCTAATCTGCATGTCTTTGTTTGCCGTCTCATCTGTGTGTGTTGTCTGTGTAACATGCACGCTGCTGTTGTATCCTTGCACTTTGATCAGGTGTGTCCTACCTGAAGCCTGGGACATTTCCAGCTGCTATTCTGCTACAGGCATAGTCACTCAAATCCAACAGCTTTCAGAGGGTGATGGGAGTTGTATTTTACTTAAAGCTCTGGAGATGCCAATTGATGCTTTTGATTTTGATTCTCTACATTAAGGGGCAAGTTTATCAAAATGTGATATTAGAACTCACCACAGAAAAACTCATTCATTATTCATTCCTATGGCATTCTTAGAATCATATTTATCAATGGAATTCACCATTTGATCAATAAGCTTTTAAAATAGAAAATGAGTTTTTCTGTGGTGAGTTCTCATCTCACATTTTGCTAAATCTGCCCCGAAGTGTATATGTCAAACACATTGGGGGTCATCTATAAAGTTTGCGCAGCGCATAATTGTTTGCAAATGGTTGTTTTGCCCATGCTTTTTCCTGAACGCTACAATATTGCACTACTGTGCCCGTCTTTCTGGTTTTTGCGAATTCGCATTGTGAATGAATTTTCGCAAACAACTCGCAAAGAAGACGGGTCTTTGCGTGAGTACAGGCACTTTGCAAGGTTGTTGTGCACGAAAATAGCGTTAAAAGTAACTTAAATTCGCAATTTGCAACACAGTTTTGCGAATATTTTCTCAGCCACCAAAGTTGTGGAGCAGAGTGTTCGCAATTTGTGATTTTTGTCATATTTATAAAGCTCCTATAGACATTCGCAATGTGAAAAACAAATTCGCAAATCTGTTTGCACACTCTTATTCAGTTTTATAAGGCGCAGGGCAAATATATTCACTCTGCGAACCAATCTGCACTGCGCAAAGTTTATAAATGACCCCCACTCTGTTACACTTGGGGGGGGGGGTATTTGTCAATGCTAGAATTTTAATTTTGGCCACAATTTAAAATTTTTTATTTAAAACAAACTCAAATTTTTGGTATTTAAGCACAAAAAACTTGAATGCAAAACTTCGACATCTAAAAGCTTGTGAGTTCAGCGGGAGTTGTCCTAGGCAAACTTCAAGCTTTTTTTTTTATTTGAGATTTTTGAGCTTTTCATGGTTTTTTTGAGCTTCGATTTTTTTTTTTTTTGTTTTCTTCATGGTTGTTTTCAATCAAGGTTTTTATATTCAGTTTTTTTTAATAAATAAACATTCATGTTTTTTAAGTTATGAGTTTATTTGAAGAAGATAAAACTGTAAAACCTCACAAATTTGACTTTTGAGAAATAAGTTGCATTGATATATGCTAGTATATTAAAGCAACCCTACAAACATTATAGAATCACAAGTCTTTTGCCTGTGTTATTCATTTGTATTATAATACACAAGCCATGAATATTCTTTAAATAATATACTTATAAATGGTGTTTAGGGATGTCACCTGTTATTATAATTACTTAGTGATGTTATTTCTGTGACTTAACACAATTAATTTTGTGTATTATACTAAAGTGCTCCCTGTTGAAAAATATTGGCATTTTAGAAGGCCTTCAGTCTTGTGCTTTAATATGGCAATGGAACGCCTCAATAATTTATAATATAGGATATATTATATAGAATATTATATATTCTTATATTTTACATTACGGGTACTTTCTTCACTATATATTTTTATGGCCTCTGTAGAGTATTTTAAATACTCCAGAGAATATCCTACATATGGTCCAAAACTGCAATAAAAACACAAGATAATTAAACTTTATATATGCCACAGCACATTACAGATATTCTATCTGTCTTGTCCATTCCAGCCACAAAGGATTTTGCAATCTAATTGCCCCATAATATCCATTCATGTTTGCACATTGCTCACTTTTCTCTGAGTATTCAGTAACACTATACTGGATCTCTTATAAAAATTCAAGGCTACTTTTATGTTGATATAGGAAGATTAAGCATTATGCTACATTTGGAACTAAATATATATATATATATATATATATATATTATATTACCTCATTGTGCAGTTCATATACAAGGTCATGTTAGTGTGTGTAGATTTTATATTCTGTAATTGTTGTGTATGAGAATTGTTCTTTCATCGTCATGATATTCTTTTCTTTTCTTTCCAATCAACTAATAGGAAGTTCGGATTCTTCATTACTTGATGTAAGTAACTCATCTGTACTCCTTATAGAAATAGCACAATACTACTGGATCATGTTCATCTACCCGCAACAATACCCCTACAGACTGAAAACCGGCTTATAGAATTTCAGGCATACTCAAGGGACAGAAAACGAATAACCAGAATGTCTTTTGTTGATATTATTTTTACATACCAGATGCCAGTTCCTTCAATTAATGTTTCAACACGTCGGTCTTGGGATCCAGAAGATGAACGAAAACGTCAGGAAAAGTGGCTTCAGGAACAAGAACAAATTCTGCAGGTAGAAACTAGTGAAGCTTCGAAGGCTTTGTATTTTATCATTGTTACGTTGCAAAAAAACAAGTGTTATTATGTACAAGTGTATTTTTTCTCTGGGCTTCTGTATCAGTGCGCACACACCAGCCTTGGGTATCTAAAGTTCTACTTGTAATAACGAGACTTTGCTGAGATGCATGTTGGCACTTCAGTTATCCTGCTTCCAATAGCAGTTCACTGGGCACAACAATATTATAAGGTACCAAGAACTGCAAATGTAGTTCACAATTCCATAGACAGCAGCATATGTTTTTGTATATGTGGGCCATGGAAAGGAGTGTGTGGGCTGTGTGCAGTACTGTGGTGAAAAGTTAAACAAAGTTTTGCACCCATTACAGTCCGCTTAACTTAAAGTGCCCAGATTTTTAAGGAAAAAGATAACCACAGGAACAACATATTCAAGCAAGGCTAATAAACCACATGTGTGCTGAAGCATGGACTGTCCCTGCCTTTTCTACCAGTAAGCCTGCTTACCTGTCTATTAACTCTGCTTGTACCAATACTTATTGTCAGCATTGCTTTATTATCTGACCGGTCTTCAATATAAAGTCCTACCTTCTGTAACTCTAATATACTGATACACTAATAAAATTGATTTCTTTTTTCTATACATGTGAAATATAGAAGAATGGGGAACATCAATAATCCTTGTATTATTATTGTGGTTTGTACTGAGAAAATATATTTTCCCACCAGGAAAAATACAAACGTGAACAAGAAAAACTTAGACAAGAGTGGGAACGTGCTCAACAGGAAGCAGAAAATGAGAGATTTCAGCAAGTGAGTTATATTCTCTGCCATATTATTTGCACTCTGCTTGTACCTAACTGTTTGTAGTACTACACATCTTAAGTCTATCATTTGAGATTATATTGCTAATTCTAAGCAAAATTCACTGTGCACTTTTTCTGTAATTTTTGTTAATTAAGATGTAACATACACACATTGCTATCCAGTTGTCCATTTCACATTTAAGGTAAAAGAAAAGGGGGATTATTAAGTACAATGGAACCCCCCATTTTTACATTTTATGTAAAATCTGGGAAAATGTGAAACCAGAGAAATGTGTTAAAGTAACTTTTTTTCTCAAGTACTGAAAGGAAATAAGCACAAGAGTCCATTTTACTTTGAGATACACTATTTACTGTGTTAATAACGAGGGTTAAGCTTTGCAGCATTAATGGTATGCTATGAGGGGCATGTGCAAGGCTTCTCTGCCATTCACGTGCACAACCTAAAGCAATAAATTATTGGTGCAGGACTGTATAAGGGGCAGGCTAATCGGAATTGACCATTTACAGGCAAATATACATATGGTTAGCATTTAAAAAATAATAACATTCATAGAGGGCAACAAAAAGCAGTTTTTTGGTACATCAGGGGAAAACATTACTTAAAATCAGGGAAATGCACCCCTTGAATTGCATTCTAAATTGGTGGGACCACAAATAAAAACTGTAAAATGTGGAAAACTTAAAATCAGGGGACTTAAAAGTGAGGTTTCACTGTAAGTCACTTAATAATAAGTTTACCAGGTCACCACTTTGCCCTGGGGAGCCTTGCATAAAGATATCTTGTATGCCAGCAATGGTTTGAATTTATTTTTGCAGTACATACTTAAAATAGACCTGTCACCCAGACACAAACATCTGTATAATAAAAGTCCTTTTCAAAGTAAACATGAAATCCAATTTCACATTTCGCATTCATAGCTGTTTTAAGCTCATTTTAAAATCTCAGCTGTCCATCAAATATTGTCTGCCACTCCTCTATGCCTTAGGCATAGAGACGGGACAGATAATTACTTTCACTTTCCATTCAGCACTTCCTAGATGCCACTGCTCCCCACACATTCCCCCAGTTCTCTTAACCATTTAATTGTGTAGCCAGGACATGGCGATAGACATTGGGTCCCCCCGTTCTGGTGCACAAACAAGATTCTGAGATGATACAAGGCTTGTCTTAATAACAGTGTCCACAAAATGGCTCCTGCCTGCTTACTATAATTATGAGTTCCCACACTGAAGAAAACAAGATTAAAATAATTTATA
The DNA here is from genome assembly GCA_024363595.1 of Xenopus borealis. Classification (NCBI taxonomy): domain Eukaryota; kingdom Metazoa; phylum Chordata; class Amphibia; order Anura; family Pipidae; genus Xenopus; species Xenopus borealis. Next base: position 114,285,774 of record CM044434.1, on the reverse strand, counting down.
TAATGTAATTAATGTTCATTTTACTTTACTAATGTGATAAAATAGGATTTTAAAGCTTATTTAAAGGGATAGAGCCCTGTTCACTTCCTAATACAAACTGTTTTTCCAACACTTATCAGGCCTTGTGTGCCAAAATCAACATTTTATTGAGTTGTGCTGGAAGTTTTGTTCTATGGAATCCTAGCACCCTTGGAGTTATACAGTTGCTGTTTAAAAACCTTAATTGATTACATTGAAAAATAAGGCATGTGTTTTTTTTATTTTTTAATACAGGAACATGCCCACTCTAGCTTGCCCGTAACATCACAGTCATCATACTGGAAAACATTTGGCTCTGAGGTATCTGATGATGTGCAGAGCAGTGAAGAGGAAGACCGACTAAAAGATAGAAGATCAGAGGAGGAACTAGAGAGTGAGAGACAATGGAAAAGGGCAGAAGAAGAAAGATTGAAATATTTGGAAGCTCAACATCACCAAGAAGTAGAGGAACAAAGACGTCGTCAGTTGGAACAAGAAAATCTGCGTCACCAGGCAGAAGAGGAAAACCGTCGTCGGGCTGAGGAGAACGAAAGACAACGTCAAGAGGAGGAAAGAAAGAAAAAGGAAGAAGAGATACGTGTTCAAAGAACTAAGGAAGAAGGACGGCGTAAAAAATTCCAGGAAGAAGAGGAGCAAAGACAAAAGTCAGTTAAAGATTCTAGGTTTTCCTTTTATCCTCCATAAACCTGTACTGAGTTTTCTATTAACAAAATTCATAATATCATAGGTCTATGGGTCATTCTGTATGGACTGCTGGTTATTTCAGAAGTCAATAATTTAGTGAAAATTGGCTGTTTCTAAATATTTCCATGTTTAATTTATTAATCTTTGCCAAAATAAAGATGAATGAATCATGGGGAAGGTATTTTTTTCTTTTGTTTTGGAACAAAGGCACTTACTCCCTAAGATACCATAACTTATACAGTTTTTCCATAAGTGGTTAGTGTACTGCTCGTTGGTCAAACAAAATGAAAAGCAATGTTTAAAGGACCAGTAACATCAAAACATGATATTGTTTTAAAGTAATAAAAATATAATGCAGTGTTGTCCTGCACTGATAAAACGGCAGTGGTTGCTTCAGAAGCACTACTATTGTTTATATAAATAAGCTGTTGTGTAGCAATGGGGGCAGCCATTCAAAGGAGAAAAGGCTCAAGTTACACAGCAGATAGCAGATAAGCTCTGTAGAACATATTGTTATCTGTTATCCATTACTTATCCTGTGCCATGTAGCCATTTTTCAATTTTCACCATTGCTACACAGCAGCTTGTTTATATGAAGTATAGTAGTGTTTCTGAAGCAAACAGATTAGTTTTAACAGCGCAGGGCAACACTACATGATATTTTCTTTACTTTAAAACACTTAAATTTTTTGGTGTTACTGTTCCTTTAACAGTAAAATTTCATCAGTATTGCATACATCTTATTTCTCTCTTTCTTCTCTTGATTTTCATGTAGGAAAATGTGATTATTTATGTGACTCTTCATGAGGAGTTCTGGATTAAGGGCATCCCTAGCAAACAAATTAACTAGATTCAAGTATCTTTAACGTCTGGGAAAGCACTGATGTCCTATATATCATGTTAGGCCAGTTTTGGATTGCAATTGGACTTTTAAGATAACTGAGAACTGGGCTGAAGCTGATGTGTCCTTTTAAAACCGATCCCAAAATAATGCTAAACAGACAGTCATCTGACTATAGAAACTTGAATTGGTTGGGTTGACACCTTTTATATATGTATTAACATAATTCTTGTTAATACAATGAGGTGTTTTTGTTCTATTAATCTTGCATATCAGGTTATTTATTTTTACTCTAATTGATAAGGAGGAAGCTCATATAATCTTTTTTTCTTTTTTAGGAATAATGTTTTAAAATCAGATGATTCTCATACCCCCAGCAATGGTAAGCAGACTAGCCCTCTCTATTATTTTATAATAGGATTTATATTTTTTTGAAACCATTAACATCATCTATCCCCTACATGCCTTTTCCATTACAATGACTATTACACCTTACAAAAAAATACAGAGGAAAAAATGTATTTAGAGTTTGTTTCTCAGTATATACAGTGTGGAGTATGTTCCTGTTATCAGTTGTTATCCATCCCTTTATATATTGTCAGCTCTTGCAAACAGTGACATCCTACTAACTTATAATGTAAGCTTTGCTTGTTAATTTATTGTAAGACACCTGTTTGTCATTTAAATATTCTTAAGTAGTGATGGGCGAATCTCCCGAGATTTGCTTCGCCGAAAAATTTGCGAATTTCCAGAGAAATTCGCGAATCGGCGAAAAATTTGTGAAACGAGTTGCGCGACTCTTTTTTTCGGCGAAATTTCGCTGGTGATTCGCGAATTTATTCGCCAGCGGCGAATCGCGGGAATTCGCCGCGAATTCGGCCCTGGCGAATAAATTCGCCCATCACTATTCTATAAGTGCTGCATATTTTTCAGTTGCTTTATAAGTAAACAATGAATATTGATACAAAAGTGCATTTGATGTACAGGAGAATTTTGCCGGAAGTGAGCACGGTCTTGTTATTCTTTTCATAATCAAGCTATTTTTTCATAGCCAAACAGTAGAAAAAAAATAAGCAATGGTTACCTCCCAAATCAATAATTAACTCAAAACATTAAATAGGAATATCTGGGAGGCCGCGGTATGGCTTAGCCCATTGGCTGATTGAAGATGAACAAAAAAGAAAAAACATGAAGTTTTCTCAGAGCAGTGTGCCATCAGAATTGGAGGCCAAGAGAAAGCAAATATTTAATCAGATGAAATACCCTGAGCTGTACAGAGGTGGGAGAAAGTCTTTTAATGTCCCCAAATTGCACACAAATCATTAAAGAGAAAAGTGAAATCTGACCAATCTTGTGGTAAAGCTGTGTGAGTCCCTGCGTTGATTTCTGCGCCGTCGATCACTATAATCAGCAAATAAAAATGCTTGCTCTATTTTAGTGCTGCACTTTTTAATCATTTCCAGCTTTGACACATTTGTAAAATGAGGCTCAAGTAATTTCCCTCTGCCTTTCTGCTGATCAGCTTGTTGTGATGCTCTGAAAAGATTTCTGCTACTGAACTGTTCAAATCATTTTAACCTTTTCTGTAGTAAGTCACAGGCAGGCTTAGCCACATACATTTGCTTTGGAGACATACAGGTATGGGACCCATTATCCAGAATGCTCAGGACCTGAATAAGGGGTCTTTCCGTAATCTAGATCTCTGTACCTGAAGTCTACTAGAAAAATCATGTAAACATTAAATAAACCCAATAGGCTGGTTCTGCCTCCAATAAGGATTTATTAAATCTTAGTTGGGATCAAGTACAAGCTAGTGTTTTATTATTACACAGACATTATTTGATTATAATGGAGTCTATGGGAGACAGCCATTCCGTAATGTGGAACTTTCTGAATAACTGGTTTCCGGATAATGGATCCCATACCTGTGTTATATAAACTGTTGTTTAATAAATGGACTAATCCTGCTGATCTTGGTACAGATCATTGTACTCACTCTTATGCTGGCCATTATACATACTGAAAATAATCAAGCATTGTAAAATTATTGGAACCTGTATGGTGGCCCTCTCGTTCCGATGTTCTGTGGATATCCGTTGGTTTGGGGATTGGGCTAGATTTTTTTTTTTTTTTTTTTTATTGGCTCCTGTCCAATCTGTCAAATAGTGCAGGAAGCCACAGGGCATATGGTTGCCTTTAGGATTGCTGTTTGGCCACAACCACAACTCTTACACCAGCAATTGTGAGATCATTTGCTTGAGATTTATTTGGGGCCTAATTCTAGTTTTAAATTGCTATAAATCACTTGTGCTTTTGTCACTAAGTGCCTTATGGAGAGAAACACAGGGACATTTTAATTTAAGTTTTGATTATTTTGTTTGTTTTTTTACAGACAACAGATATCACATTGAAAATTTCCTAAAAGTACAGCCATCCACAGTTTTTTAATAAATGAATGTTTCAGACATATTTTTTCAGAAATACAGTTGATGCTGTTTTAGTGGCAGTCCCAATTGCCAGCTCAACTACCAGCTTGTGTGTTAAGGGACATGTGTTGGATAACAATAATATTAGATTTAGTTCAGGTTATGAGGTATCTGCTCTACTAAAGTTTATCTGAATTTACCTGCATGTTGGCTAGAAATCTTTTTCTGCTTTGATCATTTTTTGCTCCCAATTAATTATTTTTCTTGTTAATCTACAAGTCTGTTCTAGTTGAAAAAGGCAGGCGATAAATGGTATATTTTATATTGTAGGAGATCACACTGATTCTGGCACTAATGAGAGCACACGTCCATATAAGGAAAAAGCTCAAGGTTCAGAAGTGGAGAGGCAGCGAATCCTTCAGGAAATGAAGAAAAAGGCGTCGCTCAATAACGACAGCAGCTGGATTAGGCAGCGCAGTTCTAGTATGACAAAGGATACATCATCCCTTCCTAACTATATGAGAAGGTAGACCATGTGTTTAACTTCGCAGAACAAAAATGACAAAAGTGAAAGCTAAAGTTCGTTTGTTGCGCATTGTGTCTTTTATAAGCCTAACCTACAATGTAAAAGTAGCAGATGCCATTGAATCCACAGTAGACAGAAGATGCCCTTTTTGTGACAAAGGCTTGCTTGCTGTACTCTGTATAGATCTAACCACAAACAAATAGAGCCATCTAGCCACAAAGGAATAGCTTGTTCAACTCTTCTACTGTTTGTCTATATCCAAAGCCTGTTATAGCAATGCACAAGTCATATACAGGTATAGGATCCGTTATCTGGAAATCCATTATCCAAAAAGCTCTGTGTTACAGAAAGCCGTCTCCCATAGACTCCATTTTATCCAAATAATCCAAATTTAAATAATGATTTTATTTGTAATAATAAAACGGTACCTTGTACTTGATCCCAACTATACTATATATTAAATTTACATTTATATAATTAATCCTTATTGGAAGCAAACCCAGCCTATTAGGAAATAAGTGAAGGGCTGAGAGAAAACAAACTGCAGAACTTGCTGCTAAGTGACGTTTATTGCGCACTACATGTTTCGGGCGCAAGCCCTTTATCAAGTGTGTGTACACTTGATAAAGGGCTTGCGCCCGAAACATGTAGTGCGCAATAAACGTCACTTAGCAGCAAGTTCTGCAGTTTGTTTTCTCTCAGCCCTTCACTTATTTCCTATTAATCTAACGCACCTGGAGCGGAGGTGTATTGCTGAGATTGAGAACTCACTCCATTCCCCAGTCACACTTGTTTCAGAAACCCAGCCTATTGGTTTTTTATAATGTTTACAAGATTTTGTAGTAGACTTAAGGTATGAAGATCCAAATTATGGAAAGATCTATTATCCAGAAAACCCCATGTCCCAAACATTCTGGATAACCGGTTCCATACCTGTACAGCTTAAAAAATATTTTCTCTCTCATTACAGAGGGGAATCGTTGGATAACCTTGACTCCACCTCAGGTTTGCAAAGAGTTTCACCTTGGGCAAATCAGTCCTCATCTTATAACTCAATGTCATCAAGTCAAGACTTCAGTCGACCTTCCCAGGTTGTTTCCACATCTAATCGTACCTTCATGCGAAATTCATCTAATAGTTTGCCTCAGTCTTCTGCTGGCTCCCTTAAGAGTGCCTCTCTATCCCAAACTTCTACTCTGCCTCAGACTCAGCCAGCATCCCAAACATCCAACCAGCAACGCAATAAGTAAGTAAATCCACTTGTAGTCCTTTATTAACTTGATATGCGTTTAATGATATCCACTTCTTGAATACACAAGATTCTATATGCAGGTCCTTGGAACTTGTACGGATATGGAGAGAATGCTGTTCTCTTGTTAATGAGCAAAACATTCAGTATTTATTTTTTTTTATCCAACTTTTTTTTTTTATTAAAAGGCATTTAATAATGCAATTCCCTTTCATATTGGTACTCTGAGCAAAGAAATATCTCACCAAAGTCTCAGATGATTTCTCCCATTTCCCTCCATCCACTTGGTGGGTGATCACAAGGATTCACAGCTTTATTTGTCCTCTTCTGACACACTGCTGCATTCCAGACCATCATAGACTTCAACAAAAGGCTCAGTCATATTTTCATTCTATATCTAGGTCAGTGAGTGGGAAGAAATTGTGCTCTTACTGTAATAACAGTCTGGGCAAAGGAGCAGCCATGATCATCGAATCTCTTGGTCTTTGTTTTCATTTACAGTGTTTTAAGGTGAGGCATGTACATAAATCTGCACAATACTTAATGTTTGCCGCTGGTTGTGGGTCGCAATACTAATCAATCATGCTTCCATGAAACAAGCCTAGTGTATGGTTACTCTACAATAATAACATTTTGCCATTACTATATAGCAACAAAATAAACTTTCCTTTTTATATACGTAAATCTATTTTCCCTACTGCAGTTAAGTGGAACAGAAGTACTGGAGTCAATTCACCTGTTGCTTGTTATACTGTATAATGCCTTGAGCTGACAAGTGTAGGCATCCATCTGGAATGCTCATATCTTAGGAGACTTTCACGTGGTTCAATATTATAAATACACAAATAATGAACCTTTTTTTTTTTAGTTGAGCAGCAATGAGTTCTCGAATACATATACAGGTATGGGATCCATTATCCAGAAACCCGATATCCAGAAAGCTCTGAATTATGGAATACCAGTCTTCTATAGACTCCATTTTATCTAAATAATCCAAATTTCTAAAAATTATTTCCTTTTTCTCTGTAATAATAAAACCGTAACTTGTACTTGATCCCAACTAAGATATAATTAATCCTTATTGGAGGCATTGCCGGCCTATTGGGTTTATTCGATGCTTACATGATTTTCTAGTAGACTTAAAGTATGAAGATCCAAATTATGGAAAGATCCATTATCCGGAAACCCCAGGTCCCGAGCATTCTGAATAACAGGTCCTGTACCTGTATTTAGTAAGTGTTGAGTACCAGCATATTTGGCAATACAGTTATGGGATCCATTATCAGGAAACCTGTTATCCAGAAAGTTCCGAATTTATGAAAGGCTGTCTCCCATAGACTCCATTATAGTCAAATATACCAAATATTTATAAATGATTTCCTTTTTCTCTATAATAATAAGCCAGTACAATCTACTTGATCCAAACTAAGATATAATTAATCCTTATTGGAAGCAAAACCAGCCTATTGGGTTTATTTAATGTTTACATGATTATCTAGTAGACTTAAGGTGTAAAGATTAATTACGGAAAGACCCAATATCCTGAATGCCGTAGGTCCCAAGCATTCTGGATATTTGGTGCCATACCTGTACATTTAAAAAAAAAAAATTCTCTTTAAGGCTACAGGTTTATTGTTATTGCTACTTTTTAGTACTCCTCTTTCTAATCAGGCTTCTCCTATTTATATTCCATTATCTTATTCGTCAATTCGTATTCTTGCAAAATAGAGAGCTGCTGAATAAAAAGCTAAATAACTCAAAACCCACAAATCATAAAAAAAAAAAAATGAAAACAAGTTGCAAATAGTCTCAGAATATCACTTTCTGCATCAAACTGAAAGGTACACATTCCTTTTTTGTCCGCACCCCCCCCCCCCCCCCCCCCCCCCAGACTATAGGCTATAACCTTTCCATCAGCTTGATCATGGATTTGTCTGTCTTCCCTATGCACTTGGTGTCAAATAATTCTCTTTATTGTGCATTGTCTGCAGGTGCCTGGTGTTGGCTTTTACTTAGAAATTAGTCACATTTGCTTATTCGTCTGTATAAGTGAATTGCATAATGTGCTTGGTATGTCTGCTTGTTCTACCTGACACTGCAATCGATCTACTTTAGCAATTCTGATTCATTCTAGGCTTTGTATTTGTTGTGCCTAACCTGTTGCTACTAGTGATGGGCGAATCTGTGGAGAGTCGCTCTGCCGAAAAATTCGAGAAACTCGGTTTTGTCGTGCAGCCAAAATGTTTTTGTCGCATTTTGATTTTTACACGTCTTTTTTTTTTTTGAAGAAGAAGAAGAAGAAGTCGTTATACAGTTTCACAAAAAATTAACTGCGGTGAAACTCAAGGATTCACTGCAAATCTGCCCATGGCGATTTTTTTTTTTTTCCGCCCATCATTAGTTGCTACTCCACTGCTGTTGTACTTCAACTCCCATCACCCCCTGATAAGAGACTGGGGGCAGTTGTAGTTCAACAGGGTCATCATTGGAGTTCCCTGATAAAAATGATCTGCAATAGTAATGATTTAGTGTTTCTATACAGTGCACTGCATGTGAGACCGACCTTGGAGGCTCCGAATCTGGAGCTGAAGTCCGAATCCGCAACAGTGAGCTGTACTGCAACAGCTGCTACATCAGATTCAAAGGTAAGTATTATTTCTTTTAGTTGTTTTAACTGTTATTGAACTTTAAAGTACACAACCTGTGGCCCAGCTCCCTCTGGCTAAATCCTGAGCAGGTAGGGCCCTATTTCTCATGTTGTGTGGAACATTGAAGACAAACCTTACCAGTGATGTTGCCCAGAGCAACAATTTACATCTTTGTTTTTGTTTTCCAACATGTAGGTGACTGTTAAAATATAATTGCTGATTGGTTGGTTTGATCAACATCACCATTGATGTGTTTCTCCGGTCTTTTATACAGCATGATAAACAGGACCTGCCCTAGTGTACCTCCGTGTATCACAGGCCAATGACATTTGCAATACAGTATGTGATTTATAGCTGAAGAGAGGCAATCTCCCTGAAAACACAAAAGCAGGCATTTTTGGGCTGCAGAAGAGAGCAATAACGAGCAATTCGGGCAGATTTTCATTATGTGTATGTAAATGTTAGGACATGGGGGGAGCTCCCTACTGGTGCGGGTAGCCTAATGCTGGCGGGGGGTTTAAAAAAAAAAAAAAAAACTACTGTTATCCCCAACCAGAATGCAGGCTCTATTAGCCCGCACCTTTTGGTTGGGGATAATATTTTTACCCCACAGGTGCCCTTTAAACAGCCATGTTTTCAGTAGCAGGATATCCAAAAGCTCTGCAGCAAACTTTGCTCCATTGGCTTTAGGATTATGCATTGCAGCTGCCTTCTTTGTCCTTCTATAGATTGCTGACATCTACTTCTTTTCATGCTTTTATCCATTCACGATCGTCTCCAGTGAGATACTGAGTGTAATTAACAGTCAAGCATTTGCGGTGTCTTTCAGTTGGGCAGCCAACCTCCATGTGAAGAAACGGTCAGCCCAGAGCCGCTTGAAGAAGTAGCGGAAGAGGAAGGAACGGATGAGGATATGAATGTCTAGCTGCAAAGTGGAATTGCTGTTTAAACATCTATTGTTGTCATCGTAGGACTTAACAATCTTGTATTTTTGTATTACCTTTTGCATTGGACCTTTCCCTATGAGATATTTATGAAAAGGTAATCAACTCTAAGATATTATATTTTCAGTGTTCTGAATGCAGTATGTAAAGATAAAGTCTGTTTGTATTTTCTAAATATTTTTAAAATCTTTCTGCTTTTCCACATTTTTTGGCATCTAAAGAGATTTAGTGGAAACATAAAACTAATATTTAAGAAACAATTTTGCAAAAAAATGACAGAATTTACTGTTGTCTATAGAACAAAGTGAAATCAAATGCACTCAGTCTTAGAGGTGTTTTTTTTTTTTTTTAACTTCCCTCCACAAAGTATACATATATATTTATGTATGCTGAGCAATATACAAGTACAGTATACCTGCTTCAGGGTGAAGGTTGTACATATTCTTCACTTTACAGTATTGACTTCTCTTTGCAGAAATCTAGAACTGAAAGATTCCTGCTGTCCCAAAAATAATTACTGAAAATAAATGCTTCTTTTCCTAAATGAAATCTGTAAGAAAATATTTACTGATTCTCTTTTTTTTATGTAAATAAAAATGTATTTGGACTGCATTTAAATCAAACTTTTTGCTTGCATGTTTTCATCATAGAATGTAATACATTACCCAGACAAAAATAAACTTGAAAAACAAAATAATAACAAAAATGCTACGGATTTGGATCAGTTTAAAGATAAAGCTACCGTAACACACACTAGGCAACATTGGCTCATCTGATTTATGTGGAGCAGTTGGTGAGCTACAGGTGTTAAAGAACAAGTAAATGTTTTTTTTTTCTATCTCTAAATTTGCTCTAAACAGCCCCTCAAATTAATGTACCTTAGTCCCTGCTGCAAGTCTGCTCTGGTTTCTGTGTTATCAGCAGCTTGTTTCACCTTCTTCCTGGTGCAGAGTGAAGCCCTGCCCCTTAGCTTTCTGAGCTGACCTTATCTCTTGGACTAGTCCCGGAGATCATTTGCATACTATGACATAGCAGAGACCAGTGTGTGTAGCACCTTTTGCTTGGGGAAACTAGCTTACTAATGAAACACTGGCTCCCTCTTCCTCTCTATTGTGGAACAGCAGCAAATGGACTGCTCAGTAAACTAAGGGGCTGGGCTTCACTCTGCACCAGGAAGAAGGTGAAACAAGCTGCTGATAACACAGAAGCCAGAGCAGACTTGCAGCAGGGACTAAGGTACATTAATCTGGGGGGCTGTTTAGAGCAAATTTACAGAAAGAAAAAGAAAAACATTTACTTTTCCTTTAATGGCAATTTATTTGTATAGATAACAAAACACTATTTGTGTTGTGTGTAATGATGCAAATTATATGACTCTAATGGGCCCATTGGCTAACCATTTAATTTCTATTTTTTCCACATCTCTTGAAAAAGTTGTGTTTTTTTTCAATATTTTTCTAATTTGTAGAGCTTTGAAATGTAAAAAAATCTCTAATGCAAAACTTTACCAAGTAAAAGTTGTCCATGGGAGTGGTGCTGATCTTATTGGACTGCTTTTAATCAATTCAGAATTTGAGTTTTACAAGAATTAAGAATTTAAGAATTGCCAAATTATCTTTTTTTAGAGGTTAAAGGCACACTTTTTATATATACAGATCTTTTAAAAGAGAACTAACCCCCCCCCCCCTCCCATACGACTATACCAAGAGCCGGAAGATGGTGACTGAGACCTCAGCTGCACTTCTCTGTATTTAGAGCCACGATTTTTTTAAGTTTTGTTTTTTTTTTTGTTTTTTTACACTAAAGCACATGGGCGGGGGGAGCCTGCACATTTGGAGGGGGGGACTTTTGGTAGATGGGATTAGTTCTCCATTAATAACTTTAAAGACATTAGTGTTTTTAGAGTTCAAAAACCTCTAGAACCAAAAAAATTTTACTTTTACTAAATAAGCCTCTACAGGGCAGATTTATCAGAATGTGAGAAGAGATTAATGAATAAAAACTCCCACACATTCTATTCATTCCTATGGGAATTTTACAACTGTATTTATCAGTGGGTGAAAGATAGAACTCCGTTTCATAAATGCATAAAAATCCCATAGGAATGAATAGAACGTGGGTGAGATTTTATTCATTAAGTTCTCAACTAACATTCTGATAAATCTGCCCCTAAATACAGTTGAGTTTGAAACCATATACCACAGAACCCTCATTTTCAGGGGACCAAGAAACGCTGAGTCAAATTCAGTCAAATCAGGGAATTTAGAATGCATTCTATATAGGCGAGGCCACAAAAACTATGTAAAATGTGGGAACACTTAAAATCATGGGATATAAAATTTAGGTTTCACTAGCCCCTGAGTGGGCCAAAACCAAAGATTAATATTTTATAGACATTGCTAATTTGTAGAGATTCAAATCCCACAGCAGTAAAAATAAGAAGGCATCTACCCCGAAGTATATGTTATGGGAGGCCAAAAATATGGTATATTCCAATATTTGCTCCCACAAACTATAAACACAGATAGTAGATGCAAAAATAAAATCAACTATGCACCCTTTTGTGATGTAGATTGATATTATCTTAAAGGAGAACTAAAGCCTAAAAATGAAAATGACTATAAATGCCATAATTTATGTAATGAAATAATTTTAGCAGCCTAAAGTTTCAGCTTGTCAATAACAGCAATGATCCAGGAGTTTAAACTTGTCACAGGGGGTCACCATCTTGGAAAGTGTCTGTGACACTCACATGCTCATTGGGCTCTGAGCAGCTGTTGAGAAGCTAAGCTTAAGGGTCGTTGCTACTTCGTCACTTGGCGGCACATGCACAATAGGAGCATTTACCGGTTCAACCAACTCTACTGCGCATTCAACGAAAGTTACAAAGTTTTCCAATTGAAACTTTGTGACTTTTGGCGCATGCGCAGTAGAGCTGAACCGGCAAATGCTCCTACTGAGCATGCACCACAAAACGCAGATGGATCCTGGAAGAAGACTGCACTAGAGAAGATGGCGCCTGCAAACTCCATGGTCAGGACCTGCGCTGAGGGGGTAAGTATCAACTTAAGGACTTTTGCCGGGGGGGCTATGGGGGGATGGGTTTAGAGCATTATGGGTTGACTTCTTCTTTAAAGTCAAAACATCATAATTGCCACAAATGTTTTGATACAAAATATGCATAAGATTTGCTATATGTTCTAGAGCAGTGATCCCCAACCAGTGGCTTGTGAGCAACATGTTACTCACCAACCCTCATAACACCAGGTGTACTGCCACACTCAGCCTCCTGTCAATTATGGTCCTTATTTAAGGAAGCAAGACAGCAAATATAGTGCATTTCTGGGTTGTTCCAGATATTGTTCATAAGAACAGTGTATTTAGATTAAAAAGTTGATTGGAGAGGGGAAACTATACAAAGAAGTGCATAAAATGATAGGCTGCTCAGCTAAAATGAACTCAAATATTTAAAATGGCAACTGAAACCTGAAAGATGTGAAAGAAAATGGAAAACCACCATTGGAATGGATGGAAGAATAGTCAAAACGACAGACTCCACCAATGATCAGCTCCAGGAAGATCAAAGAAGGTGTAAAGTTACCTGTGAGTACCTTTACAATTAGAAGATGCCTATGTGAAGCTATTGACAAGAAGCACCCACAAAGTCATATACAATTTGTCAAACAACTGGCCTAAAGAGAAATGGTGCAACATTTTGTGAACTGATGCAAGATTGTTAATTGGGTCTAGGGGCCACAGACCATTTGTCAAACGACCCCCAAACACTGAATTCGAGCCACAGTACAGTGTGAAGCATAGCGGCACAAATGTAATAAAGTGGGTGAACCCCTTTATTAATATTAATATTTTGTATGAATTCTCATTAAGAACAGACAATAAAAAATATGCAAAATCAATTATTAAGCCTGGTGAACGGTTAGTGAGCTATGACTTACACTCACACACACAAGTAAGATAGACTTTACAAACATTTTCTTAACTTTGTATGAAGGTAATAACAAGAATAGAAAGTTCAGCATCAATTCAGCACAAATTTGGGAGCCCCACAATCTTTGGCATTTGACCCTCAGGTTCCCGACAATCAATCGATGATCCAAATCCTGGCAACCACTCATGGGTCCGAAGCAAAGCTCCTTTGAAGGCTCCCTTTTATAGAAACCCCCAACCCAAGTGCTTACTTGAGCGCTAATGTGTTGTGCAAACAAATAATACAAGAACAAAGATATTGTACCTTGAACATTGGACAATAGCCCTCCCAAAATCTGCTGCATTTCCTTGGATTTGATTCATCTATCAAAGCAGATTTATATATTGTACATCATTATCAGCTAGGGATGCACCGAATCCATTATTTTGGATTCGGACGAATCCTTCCTGAAATATTTGGCCGAATACCGAACCGAATCCGAACCCTAATTTGCATATGCAAATTATGGGTGGGAAGGGGAAAACATTTTTACTTCCTTGTTTTGTGCCAAAAAGTCACACAATTTCCCTCCCTGGCCCTAATTTGCATATGCAAATTCGGATTCGGTTCTGCCAGGCAGAAGGATTCGGCCGAATTCTACTGAAAAAGGGTGAATCCTGGATTCAGTGCATCCCTTTTATCAACCAAACAATATGCTACAACAAGCATCATGATATGGGAATGTTTCTCATACTATGGCGTTGGGACTATTTATCACATACCACGGGGCATGGATCAGTCTCAATACATCAAAATACTTAGAGGTCATGTCGCCTTATGCCAAAGAAGAAATGCCCTTGAAATGGATGTTTCAACAAGACAACAACTCCAAACACACCAGTATATGAGCACCTTTTGGTTCCAGACCAACACGATTGATGTTATGCAGTGGCCAGCCCAATCCCTGTAACGTAATCCAATAGAAAAATGCTGTTTGAGGCATAAACCAAGAAATGCTAAAGAACTGTGGAATGTAACAGGTGCCAGAAGTTGGTCAACTCCATGCAACACAGAGGTGCAGCAGCTCTCATACAACTACATATTAGTTCAGTGATTCAAAGGAAAGCAAAATCCTTTTCTGTATACAATGTTTGTGTTAATCTTAAATCTGTACCAGAAATAGCTTCTTATGAAAAGTGTTTTGACATTTAAAAGATGATATAATGAGTGTTATTTAAATCCTGCAATAGAATTGGAACATACTGTATGCCATTACATAGCAACTCATTCTAAAAGAAAGCAATAGCAAGAATGTGCTGGTATAAATAAACTTGCACATAAAGACAAGGTCTATTGGCTGACAGTTTTGTGCTTCCCACTTGTGCCACCAGTCTGAGGAAGGAATTTTCGAGCCTAATAAAAACCTTAAATAGGAAAGGATGAACACAAAGCCCCAATAATAACCCAATTGAATTGCTACATGAACTTGGATTCCTCTGCAAGCAAGGCTTGAGCCCCAACATCAGCAAATGCAAACAATATAGTAGAAAAACTTCCTAGAAGAGTAAAGGTTCTTGTAGCAATAAGCAGATCAATGTTATATTCATGTTTGGAATGAGATATTGGACACTGTACCTTACTTAAAGTAACTAGGAAAGTCTCAATTTGTAATAGTGTAATATTCAGTGATCGGGGGTTTGTTGTCCCATAATAACCACAAACCCACGGTTTACTGTATGTTTCTTTGTGTTCAGATTTTCCATGTCCATTTCATGTGACCAGCCACAGTGAAGAATAAGTGTATACAGTGCACATTTTAGAGGTGCAGGGGCTGAGAGACTTGTGACGGTTAGACAATGTGTTCTTTTTAATGCAGAACACTGGTGTAAGCTACATACAGTCCATCCAGCGCCCATTGGCTTGTTTAATGCACTGTTGGTTCTTACAAGTGCAGTGTTACAACAGGAACCCAGTAGTGCACCGCGGGATCTGACATCCTGGCCTCCATATTTATTTTTTTAAATTAAATTTTTTGAGACCACAGATGCCTTTTAATTATAACACTGTACAAATTCAATTTGAATGGCGATTGTCAGTGGTGTAACAACACTGTTGGACCCTGCAGCAAAA
Organism: Xenopus borealis; assembly: GCA_024363595.1. Taxonomy (NCBI): domain Eukaryota; kingdom Metazoa; phylum Chordata; class Amphibia; order Anura; family Pipidae; genus Xenopus; species Xenopus borealis. The sequence goes on along the minus strand of CM044434.1, from coordinate 114,270,359 downwards.
GAATGTTTGAAGGTACCTGGCACCGCTAAAACCTTCCTTTTATTGCATGCAATAAAGTTTTCCATTCAGGCACGTCCATGCCTTCCGTGCTGACTTTTGTCATAGATACTGTGACTCACGTCCACCTACTCGAGTGTGTGCCGCTTACACAGGGAATAGGCTCACTAATGAGTTAGTAGTTTGGCTATAGAGGAAGCTGAGCCCCCACAACTCCTGGATGTGCTACCTCTATTATTATGCCACTGGATATTGTAATGCAATACAATGTTTGTCTTGCACCAATAAATATGTGATGTCTTATTACATATGGCCATTCTGCAAGTAGCCAGCGACTGAAGTCCCCCACTGATATTTCTTGTTAGTATTTGGCTTCTACCCAGCCTGAAGCAGATAAATGAGCCACTTTGACATTTGATGCTTTTTCCAGATGAAAGACTAAATCAGTGCTATAAATATGATGTTCGAAAGCCTTGGTATCCTGCAGAGACTAGCATTTACACTAACATTTTAGAACAGTTCCAAGGAACATTTTTAATAGATACAATAGACAAAGCCTCTTTCTGGCTGAGCCCAGTTTCAGATCTGTGGATAATTTAAAGGAACAGTTCAGGGTAAAATAAAAAAAAAATAAAAACTGTCTAAATAGGCTGTGCAAAATAATACTTTTTTTATTAAACAAATCCTTTAAAAAAATCTGAGAGGTATCAGGCCCTGTTTGGTATTGTAGCATGATCATTCAGTATACAGTGGATTCTGACATCTTCATGCTGCGCCTGCCAATTGATTGGCTTTGCACCTGGAGAATGTGGTGCAGAGGTTTAGACCGAGGTTTAATTCTTCTGGAATGCAGCTTGGGTTATTTTAATGATCAGACCTGTATGCAGAATGGTATATGTAGAGACATATGAGACATACCCAAGTCTTCCCAAGGTATTTCACTTACCCCTGCCAGCAACACAAGCTACAAACCACCGACTGTGTGTTTTACACAAGCAGTTACCAGAAAATAATAACATGCAGCAAGTCATTTATATGAGGGTAGTAATAGTGTTAAACCAAAATTATATCTATGAAACATCTGGAAACAGGGAGCATTAAAGAAGGACCACGTGGAAGAAATGGTTAGAGACTAGTGAGGCCATTACAGCCCACCTCAGAGGTAAGAGGCAGCTAACAAGGACAATTGTGACCCCCAAGAAAGAGTTAAGTGTGGGAACTACTAGTGAGTGTAGTTGGAAGAAGTTGTACTGTGTGCTACTGAACATGACCGAGGAGTCGGGGGAACAGCAGTCGTTGGGGAGATCCTCTTTAATGGTTTACAACACTGTGCCTGTGAAATATGCAGACTACAGTGGGTCAGTGCAAGGATATGTATGTGAAGTTTATTAATAAGGGCCATCAGTGCTGAGTGACTGTTCTACTGGTACCTTCACCTTGGACAAATGAAAGACCTTTGTTCAGTGCTTCTATGTGTATCGTGAGTGCTTTCATCAGTAAAGGAATTCATTGTACACTACTCACACAACGATCTGATCAGCTGTAAACATAAGGAAATGGAAAGAGGCAAAGTACCATACAGGATCCATTATAATTAGGAACCATTTATGATTAAAAAAAACACCAGGGTCATTTACCTACTGCAGTTTGCAAAGTGCAATGTCAGACACAAATGAATTGTTTTCCTTACAATGGAGCATTCCCCCCCCATAAATCCAGGGTCATCAACACATGCAATTGCACTGAAAGATTTTTGTTCTCATCATCATTGTTGGCATCATTTCTGGAGTTCAGTAAGAGTGATGTGAGTCCTATAGTTACTGTAACTCCTGGTTAGCTGGTGGCAACAAGCTCCAGGGTTTCCACAGCTGCCTACATCGAAAGACACAACTATTCTCAATTCAGAACAGGAGGCAAGGAAGTGCAAGGAACACAGGAACCTTTAACAAATTGGATTTTATGCAACTGTGACCTTTTTCAAAATAAATAGAATTGCATTTGTCCAGTGCTATTCTCATTAATTAATTAATTAATTAATTAATTAATTAATTACAGAATGCACATGCTTTTCTGGTTAAGACAATTTGCAGTGTCCCTTTAAATTCCCTTGGAAAAAATTCTAACAGTCTAATGAAACCATTTAGCAGGTTCATTCAGTTGTAGCAAGTGGAGGATGGGACAACCTGCATACTGAATTGCACTGTCTACCTTACTGATCGTGATTGTGCATTATAAATATCATAATTTCATGCCATCTGCTCCAACTGTCATTTTAATATTCAGTGCTGCTTTCTGCAGAAATACCAAGGAAACTGTTGTTCTGTCAAGTCTGGGGGAATGAGAGATTTGCTTTATCTCTGTATTATATATAGCTGACACAGAGCAAAGTTTCTGAAGCAAAGAGGAAAGAATGACACAAAAACAGTGTCAGACTAGAAAAATTCAGTTTTGGTAAAAGGAGAAGAGGGCAGAGAGAAATCTCATAGTGAGTCAGCCATCTTTGCCCTCGGATTAACAGTACTAAGTGATAAAGTGATACTGAAAGGGAGGGTTCCTAATTCTACTGATGTGATGTGTATTTAATACATGCACATATACAGTATAGGAAGCTATATAAACACTCTCATAGCTCTGGGCTCAGATTACAGCAGGGAGGGGGAAGAGTGAGAGGAGGAGCAAACTGAGCATGCTCAAGCCCTAGCTCTGAAGGTTTATGCTGAAAACAGGAAGTCTGATACAGAAGCCCATGTGTACATGTAGCGCTATAGTAAACTGATGTGACAGGAGTCAGTTATAGCTACTTTCAAATGGTATTACACCACGAATGAAACTCTCTTTCTCAGGGATAAGCCTTCACAGCGAGGTGGAGGAAGGGTGTAGTATAACTGTAACTTGGTGCTATTTCACACAAATTGGGCGCCAGTGGTTTTCTTTAATGCTTGAACCAACTGTTTATTAAACAGTGAACATATCCTCACAGGGATCATAACGAGAGCATACAGCAAACATAATATACAGACAGCAATGTACTCACAGTACCAAATAGGATTTCAACCCCCTCTGGCACAGACTCAGATCAGTGAATGGAGGCAGTGGTGTAACTACTTGTCAGGCTCTCCCCCTATTAATTACACATTGGAGTTCTTCTAGTCTCTCCAGCAGGCCCCAAGAGGGAGCGGGTCCTGGTGCAATTGCACCCCCTGCTACCCTGGTAGTTACGCCACTGAATGGAGGTGAGAGGTACAGCCAGGGAGCTTTATCTTAAGTGCAGGTGGAGTATCCCTGTGTCCCTGATCCTAAAAACTTATTGCCTGATTCTGGGTAATTTGTACCCGGGATCTTAATCCCTCTATTTCTCCTGGCGGAGCTTGAGCTGCTCGACTCACTATCCTTTCTATCACTCCTAGAGTGATCTATGGCAGAGTCTAACTATCCTAGATTAAAGCATAACTCCCAAAAGATAATACTTCTCCCTTCAGCCTGCAGGGCTGACTGAAGCAAAAGGCCCCAATCACATGGTTCCCATTAACTTTATACTTTTGCACAGTGCCATCTAGTGTACACTGTGAGAACTACAGTTGTTACATAAGCACAAAGTCCCCATTAGGCGTCCATATCATTAGGAATGTACCTGTTAGAAATATGTGAGGGTGTCTAATTTTCACATCCCTACATACACAATAGAAGAAAAGAAATGTTGTGTTTGTTTTGACAGAAAACTCAGAGCGGAAATACTTTGAGGGTTTACTGGTGTATTTATATAGACCTTTCTGATAAAGCTTACTTAATTGTAGCATTTTCTTCTCCTTTAAGGAACCTACATTCATTTAGCTGCTGCACAGTTTGTGGACATATGGTATATTTCTAGCCTTTCAATGCAGTGGGGTTTGCATTAAGGTTTTACATTATACTGTATCTAGGCTGACTAGTCACTATTTAATATCAAATAATAATATAGTGTTCATCTATACCTGTTTTTTTTTTTTCTAGTGTTGTCTGTCTTTCATAAAGGTAAAAAGGAGTTTTGTGAATTTAAGGTCCTGTGCCAATTATGTCTGAATGAGATTCCATCCACAAGACTTGAAAGGATTTACAGTATAAGTAATTCCTCACCTTTTGTACAGGTATTGGTTGTGATGTATGTATGTTACTCCATATGTTCTACTTATGTAAGTCATGGGATTTAGTTGAATAAACACATTTACTTTGCAGCGCTGTGCAATATGTTGCTGCTCTATAAATACATGTTCATAATAATAATACAATTCTTGGTTTAACGGTGGCTAAATCTAAATACATTTTATTTACAAGATTAAGAAAGGGCATGTTGCTGATGTGCAGTTCATTCTGCCTGTGTTTTCCACGGCAGCCACAAGATGTCAGTGTTTAAGTAAGATTACTTTCACTACCCATAATCATATTAGATGAGAAGTGATTGTGAGTTCCTGATTACTCATTCAGCAAAAAATTGGGCAATAGGAGAAAGTTCCACATTCATCCAAAACATATGACCTTTATATATCTTTCTGTATGTGAATGGTGCAAATGATTTGTAACCCAGATGTCTAATAAATTGTAGAGAAGCACAACCCTTTGGTTAGAGGATTTTATTATTAATGATACAAATGTATGATTGAGAAATGGATTGAATTTGCAGTGCTATGCAGTTTACTCTTGTTTTGTTGCAAGTAGCACTGGATTGTGGGCTTATTTGCACAATAATAAAAATGCAGGTGTTGAAACAGTAACAGTTTTAAATTACAACTCTTTAGAGGAGCGCCATGAGCCCTCTATTCCCTAGTTAATGAGGTTACAACATAGTTTGTACTAGGAGTCTTTTGTTAGCTTCCCCTTGCCTTGTATCTTACTTAGGGAAATTTTCTATGGTTCTTCAATGGCTGGATCATAGGAGTTCTGCAGATGTGGAATTAGCTATTAGTACCTTGTCTTTCAGACAGTGTCGGACTGGCTCACCAGAATACCAGGAAAACTCCCGGTGGGCCAAGGTGTCAGTGGGCCCTCATGCTGCTAAACTTTTGGCCTATTTCATGGCCATTCCCTATTTCTATGAGAACAAAGAGGCTAAATAGATGAAATAATTGATTGTAGTATGTAAAGAAAACAAACTAGGAGAATAGAGGTTGATTGAGGAGATGAATATTAGTACCAAGAGTGACCCCCTGGTCTAAGGTTTTATGGTGGGCCCCTGGTCTAAGGTTTTTGGGTGGACCTCTGGTGTCCCAGTCCGAGACTGCTTTCAGATGATAACATGAGATGTTTTGCACCTAGTGATGAGCAAAAATTTGGGAAAAAATAAACAACTTTGCTAAAGCATTGAAGTGAATTGGTGTTTTTCATAGCATTATTTTTTTCATGCAAAATGCATGACTTCACAGTACCTCTTTTTCTCGCTTCAAATGAATTAATCATTAAACTAGACATTTTTGGCATGTTTTTAAGGGTTAAAATGTTTCTGGTGCATTTTTTTCCGTGAAGTTCTGAAAGAATTCACCTGTGATGAAACACAGGATTTCACCACAAAGCAAAAAAAAAAATGTGTTCATTGCTATTGTTGTGGAACTTACAGTTAAAGGAGAACTAAACCGAGAAAAGGAAACTAAAGAGATAAAGGAAATCCTTTTTTAAAATTTGATTTATTTGATTAAAATGGAGTCTAAGGGAGATGGCATTTCCATAATTCTGAGTTTTCTTGGATGACAGGTTTCTGGATCCCATACCTGTACTAGTAACCCAAAACACAAGTGAAAACACATTTCTGACCTACAGTATATGTGAAGAACACTGAACACTGCTACATGTATTGTCTTGATTTTAAGTATTTTCACAATGACTCAGTATGCCTTGTCTCCAAAGGCCTCAGCGTCTACAGATCAAGAAGGCAATGTACTGACATCAGAGCCATTGATTGGACCACAGTATGTAAAACACAAGATAATATTTTCCCCTTTAATCCAAACAGGAAAGGTTCTCAACATGGTATTCATTATATGTATGTACTAGTTCTCTCTTCTATACTAAATAGTCTCAAATACAAAATTATTAGATGGCAAACAATAAGCTATAATGGGAACAGGTAATTGTAGCTATGTAGTAGTAATTGTACACTTGATACCTACTGTACTGAAATAAATAGTAGTGTCCACAATAAACAAGAAAGGAAACCATTTGATCTTTGTAGTCCTTACGTTGTAGAAATCTCTCCTTTATTTAATGGGATCCTGTCATGGATGCATCAAAATGCATCAGTTAATAGTGCTGTTCCAGAAGAATTCTGCATTGAAATCCATTTCTCAAAAGAACAAATAGATTTTTTATATTTCATTTTGAAATCTGACATACTCCAACTAGACATATTGTCAATTTCCCAGCTGCCTCAAGTCATGTGACTTGTGCTCTGTTAAACTTCAATCACTCTTTACTGCTGTACTGCAAGTTTGAGTGATTTCACCCCTCCAACCCCCCCCCAGCAGCCTAACAACAGAACAATGGGAAGGTAACCAGATAACAGCTCCCTAACACAAGATAACAGCTGCCTGGTAGATATAAGAACAGCACTCAATAGTAAAAACCCATGTCCCACTGCGTACTATTCAGTTACATTGAGAAGGAAAAACAACAGCCTGCCAGAAAGCAGTTCCCTCCTAAAGTGCTGGCACAAGTCACATGACCAGGGCAGCTGGGAAATTGACAAAATGGCTAGCCCCATGTCAGATTTCTCAAAAATTAAATATGTCGCTCTTTTGAGAAATGGATTTCAGTGCAGAAGTCTTTTCCCATGACAGTTTCCCTTTAATCACACCCACATACCCACAGTAGTTAGAGTATATTGCAAAAACAGACCAACATTGCACAAGTGAACCAAAGTGTGGTGACATTAACAATTAAATAAAATATAGACATATACAATAATAAAATAAATAATAAAATAAAATATACATATAAAATGTACCATTGAAATTAACATGAATCACACTCATACTATGGCTTTGAAATTTAGAATGTGAGCTCTTTGGGTCTTTCTTACATGTATGTCCCCTACCACTTGGCCATTAATATCAATGTATTCATATTCATTTTTTACAATAATGGTCTTCCTTATTTGCACTTACAAAGGTCGCCAATTATACACAATTATATACAATGAATAAATACACTTCTGATATATTACTTTCAACCATTCTTTTCTATATAACGTTGATTCAGTTTTTATCACTAACTCTGCTGGGCAGAAAATTGCCAAAGAAGTTGAAAGTTAATAACTGTAAGGCTAGGCACTTGGGCAAAAAGACACTCGTTCTGGTTATAAACTAAAGGACTTGTACTGGGGCCTAGTTTAGATTGTAACGCCAGACCATTAATTCCTTTCCACCAAACTTTACAGTTGGCATGCACATGCATTCTCCTGGCATCCACTAATCCCAGACTTGCCCATTTGACTGCTAGAAGGTCATCATTTAAAAAAAAACTTGTTAGTATTTAAATTATGTTCCCCTGAGATGGAGAAGTGGTTTGGTGATTTCATTTATGTAACATAACTTCACAAATTCACTTACCTGTCTAGTTGCGCTAGCGAGGGGTTCGCTAGAGGTCGCTGCACTTTGCCAGGCGTATTTTCGCTAGTGCTACGCAAATTCACTAAAATGTGAATTTGCGCTCAGGGCGGTGAACGTTAGTGAAGTTGTGCTACCGTTACATTGTTAGGCAAAGTGAAGTAACACTAGCAATGCCTAATTTGCATGCGGCGCAAATTCTAAAGTATAACATAACTATATGCTGCTGCCACTTCATTACACATTGCCCTACACATGTGCCCCCTGTATGGGTTAGTTGCCATATGTTAGGAAATGTAGGGGGGAATAAGGGTACCCTAAAAAATGTAACAATCTTTTTCAGCCTATCACCCTGTTAAAATTTTCAACTTTTTTTTTCACTAAGTCCTATCTACACTATTGCACTTTGCCTACTCTGACCTTGGTGAAGTTAACTCTGGAGAAGGGGGTAACGTTCAAGAAAAAGAAAAAACTTTGCGATGTTTCATCTCCTTCTACCAGAGTGCAACTTCGGTGGCATGAAGGTGCAAAGTGTCGCTACTCTAGCTATATCGCTAGTGAAAATTCACCAGAGTCGGACTTTGTAAATTTGTGAAGTAACGAAATGACGTCACACTGGTGAATTTTCGCTAGCGTTAGCCACCTCCCCCTTTAGTGAATTTGCCCCATAGACTCTTCTCAAGTCTGTCCAAATTTTGTTTTGTAAGTATAGCATTAGTTTGGGCTACTGCAGACAAACTTGGAGCACAGCACCCGATAATGAATAAAATGCCTTTATTTAAATTTTTCTGGCAACAGTCTGGACATGGCGACGTTTCAGACCTCATAGGGCCTTTTATCAAGCTCACCTGCTGGTGTACAAGAGCTCTTTTTTATACATAATTAGCCTTACGCCATCTAGTGGTCTGGTTACAAAGTTTCAATACTTCATTCACATGGTTACAAAGTTTCAATACTTCATTTGCATAATATATGTGACAATGTTTCAATGCTTCTTCCACATTAAGTGATATTTATAGCTTCATGCAACATTGTTATATGTCATATTATCTAACATTTTGTCTCCTGTTCCATGCTATTTGCAAGCCAGGATGTCTGTAAGACATAAGTATTGAAAAAAAGAAAAAAGTGTTTAAAAACGTATTTAAAAACAATTAAGTATGAAAAATAGCCTGAAGATCATATTCCCTATTTAATCCCAAAGGATTAAGGGTCTCTAGTTTCCTTATCCATTGGGCCTCCTTTTTGAGTAATATTTTTACCCGGTCTCCCCCTCTACGTATCTTGGGGACATGGTCCACCACTTGGTACCGTAGTTGCTGTACCCCATGGCCCTTTTCCACAAAGTGTGCGGCTACTGCTTGTTCTGTCTTTTTGGTTCTGATAGCAGATTTATGTTCCCTGATCCGTTCTCTTACCATACGGCTCGTCTGGACAACATATAATAGGCCACAGGGGCATTTGATTATATATATATTACATAAGATGACATACATGTATAATATCCCCGTATTTTTATGGGGGTCCCTTTACGTGGGTGATGTATCACATCTCCCTTCTGACAGTTTGAGCAGCAGCTGCACGCTAGGCATGGAAAAGTGCCATGTTTGACTGGGTATATTGTTCTCTGGGTGTCCCTTTCACTTCCCAAATCGGATTTTACCAGCATTGAGCCAATGGTTCTGCTGCGTTTATATGACATTACTGGGGGTTGTTGAAAACAAGGTATCCCGGGAATGCCATCTCTTAAAAGTCCCCAGTGTTTTCTAATGACGCCAGCAATCTGTGGGCTCAGGGTATTATATCTAGAGACGAAGGGAATACGATTCATTTTTCTCTTGTTTCGGCCAATTATTGAAATTTCTATATTCCTGTCCTCTATTTCCTTACGTTGAACCTCTAAAAGTTTTTTGAGGTAACCTCTCTCCTTAAATTTCTCCTCCATCTCATCCAATCTTTCACTCATTAGTTTGGGCTACTGTCTGGTTAACCAACAATGCATAGAAATGCTTGCCTGTGTGTTATATGATTTGTTTCTGCAGAAATGTCAACTTTTCATGTCTGAACACATTCAGTTGCATTGAGTTTTCAATGAATAAATATAATTTCATGCTCAGTGTTATAGGGAAAGCAAATTGGCAGCTATCAAGCTTTCAGCAATCAGGGAAATAATTGCTTACACTATTAAGCAAAATGAAGGTAGGTCAAAGTCTGAAATTAAACCTTGCTTACAAAATAGATTTGATGAATGTCTTTTGAAAGTTTTGACAGAATCCATTAGAATGGCCTCCAAGGGTTTTCTGCATTGTAGAACATAAATCTGGGGTACACTGGATACTCATATTGCTACGTGTGTTTTCAAAAAGTGTGTTTTCTCTGTTCATTTACTGCCAGTTGAACAATGAATGGGTATACTCTTACAATATAAAAGAAAAAAACCTACTTTGACATACCTGAAGACATACATTAGCATCACATATACAGCATATAGAAGGGTGCTGCTATAGAACTGATATGTACTGTATGATTGCCTGGATTTCTCAAGAAGCCAAACTAATGACTGCTCTCAGGTGCTGAATCTCATAAACGGCTGTGGGCAATTGAACATTCTTTATTACATCTTTTTTATTGATCTTGGCCAAATCAACAATCATGGAAGCACAAGCATTTTTTTCAGGTTAACGGATGTTTGCAGTAATAAATTGTTCTTCATGCTTTGGAATCGATTGCTCCATAATCATCATTCAGTTTGCCCCATAGTTTCAAGAAATATTATATGCAATTATAGAAAATGTTTCTAAAAGTAGAAGCAAAGAACCTTTAAATGTTATCTTTGGGGTGCTATAATGAAAATAGTTTGTGTATTATTCTTCAGTAATGTGTGAATACATTGAACATACTGTACAAGATTACTTACAAAAATATCCAATACAAGAGAGAAAGATGGCCCTGTCCATATGAGCTTACAATCTATAAGGAAACTGTATGAGACACATTGGGGCATATTTCGAATGGTAAAAAATTTGAAATTCAACCATCAAATTTATTTTTGGGGTTCATTTCGATCGAAAATGATCCCCAAAAATAAATTTGATGGCTGTATTCGATCAAATTAAAATCGTTCAGATCCGATTTTTCAGGACAGGTTCTAGGAGATCGCCCATAGGCTAAAATGGCAATTCGGCAGCTTTAAGGTGGCAAAGTGGCGAATTCGAAGGATTTTTAAAGGGCCAGTACTTTAAATTTGAATCTTCAAATTTTTTCAATTCAAATTGAATTTTGGGCTATTCGATAGTCAACCTAGCCCAAAATTGCTGCGAAATTTTTGAAATTCGAATTTAATTTGAATTTTCACTTCAGCCCTTAGTAAATGTCCCCCAAGATGTTAAGCATTTAATTGTTTTAAAAGGTGGAGAGCTCCAGTACACAACTTTGAATGCCATTAAGGTTTTAGAGATGCTGAGCCTTTAAGCACTGGATCTATGAAGCCCAAGGTTGCTAAGTTGTGCATGACCTCCTGAAAGGCAGAGCGTTTTGGTTTGGATAGGGGAAGTCTTGAGATGAAAAATCTCCTTGGTGGAAGTTGGGTGAACTCCTTTGCCTTTGGCCTTGTGAAGGGCGAAAGGGACAAAAGAATGGCCTCCGTTTGAAAGTAAACCAAAATAACCCAACACTCGATGCCAGTGGAAGCGGGGACAAGCCCCTGCGTGTTTAATCCAAGTCAGTGATGTAACGTTTCGGGGGCGTGCCCCTTCGTCAGACATGCAGATAGCTTTACAACACAGATATTTATAATTAGTGACATTAGTGGTAATTACAATCACATGTGTGCAAGAAACTCCGTTTGAAAGTGGCACGCTTAGGTCTGTTTTGTGGCAGTAGGGTGCTCTTCCCTCCCACCCATGGGGTGGGAGGGAAGCTCTCCAGCCTGCAGACCTCTGTAGAGCGGAAAGGCTAATAGGGCACTATGTAGAAGATGGGGATAACCTGGCTGGAGAGGTGCTGTAAAAATAACACCGACCCCTCCCCTTGTGTGTGGCTATGGCACCCTGTACCACTTCTTCAGCCACTTCGTGTCCGTCCTCCTTCTGAGGACACTAAAAGAAAACTGAGGATTGAGGAAGTAGGCGGGGGATGAAGCCCAGAGCAGGAGGAGTAGCTACTTTAACCTTTTAGTGTCCTTTCTCCAAGCAACAGGATCTTCATCCCCATGGTGCCTGTGTCCCCCAATCTAGGCAAGAGAAATTCAGTTTTGAAATCTGACATGGGGCTAGACGTTTTGTCAATTTCCCAGCTGCCCCTGGTCATCTGACTTGTGCCAGCACTTTAGGAGGGAACTGCTTTCTAGCAGGCTGTTGTTTTTCCTTCTAAATATAACTGAATGGAATGCTGTGGGGAATGGGTTTTTACTATTTAGTGCTGTTTACTTGTTCCAGCAATTTAGGAGGTAATTGCTTTCTGGCAGGCTGTTGTTTTTCCTTCTCAATGAAACTGAATTGAATGCTGTGGGTAGGGTTGCCACCTTTTCTATTTTCTTTTACCGGCCTGCGGGGGGCGGGACTAAAAAGGGGCGGCGCATGACATCAAAGGGGGCGTGCCTATGATAGTTTGGGGGCGTGGCCACGACGCTGCGCGTTGAACAAGGGGAGGAAAGGTAAGTATACAGGGGATTGGGGGCTGGCCGATGGGTCTTTTTAAGGGTATTACAAATTTACCGGCAGCTACATTGCCGGTAAATTTGTAATACCGGCCTTGGCGGGTGTTTTACCGGCTAGGCCGGTAAAATACCGGCCGGGTGGCAACCCTAGCTGTGGGACATGGGTTTTTACTATTTAGTGCTGTTTTTAGATCTACCAGGCAACTGTTATCTTGTGTTAGGGAGCTGTTATCCGGTTACCTTCCCATTGTTCTGTTGTTAGGCTGCTGGGGGGGAGGGGGTGATATCACTCCAACTTGCAGTACAGCAGTAAAGAGCGATTGAAGTTTATCAGAGCACAAGTCACATGGGGCAGCTGGGAAATTGACAATATTTCTAGCCCCATGTCAGATTTCAAAATGAAATATAAAAAATATCTGTTTGCTCTTTTGAGAAATGGATTTCAATGCAGAATTCTGCTGGAGCAGCACTATTAACTGATGCATTTTGAAAAAAAAAAAATTCTGATGACAATCTCCCTTTAAGTGAAAGCAATCATTTATTTACAATGTTATTATCAAAATATTTTGGTTCTCATGTAATTCTGAACACGTTGCAGAGATCCTGTGGCCAGACAGGTGTAACTCACACTTATAACTGAGTGGTGTATGTATGAGCAGGCACTGTACTTGGGCTGGGCTGGTTAAGCTGTCATCCAAAACTGAAGGAATGAGCTATGATACTTTTAATCATTGTATTTCTTGAACGTTATCTTGTATCAAAAAATATTTTAGGTTTCGTTTTTTTTACCTTTTAAACTTACGAAGTGAAGGGTTAGTTATTACACTTTATGATAAAACCAATAATAATATGTAAATATAAGCCTGTGATTCATGTGCTGCCCTGCTTAGCATATTTATAAGGTTTAATGAATTCTGGAAATACATTTTCCATGCAGCCTTTGTATTTTACACTAAATATGTTCCAGCGCCTTATGATCAGAACAGTAGTTAGTGTAGGAGTCAGTAGGAGAAAATGAGGCAAAAGAAGACAATGAAATACACACAAAAAAACCGAACACAAAATATGGATAAAATGAACATATACAAAGCATTCGCACATAGCAGGGGTATAATGCCACAACATGCACAAAGAAGGGAACAAGGGGTGTTTAAATGAAATTATTTTGGGCATAAAACTGCTACTGAAATGAATTGCACATAAATCAAACAGTCGGTGCCTTTGTTCCTTCCTTTTTATGTTTACATACAGTAACACCTGGGAGAGGATTGGCTTTCATCACATGTAGAACTTGACAGAAACGGATTCTTATTAGAAATGTAAATGTGTCATTTCAATTGTCCAAGAGATCAAGTAGAAAGATTGCCTATAAATAGATACTTATTGTTATTTCAGGAAAATCACAAAATAGGGGATTTTGCTACTCTAGGTGTCAATACCCTCCTGTGGAACAGCGCCTAAAGCAAACGGAGAAAGCAGAAATAAAAACAATATATGGTGTAGTATTTTTGATTATTTCTATACACCCTTGTGCCAAAAAAGAGAAAATAGAAAATATAGATATGGTGTTTGGTAGATTGAGTTCCCCTTTAGAAGAAACTTTTTCCTCCTGAGCCAGAGGTTTGCGCAGTTTGTTTGTTGTTTTCAGGATCTTTCACCAATTATCGTCACAAATGCTTACTTACAAGATGCTGTAGGTTATGTTGCATATAGTACCCGTTCTCACTCCTCTCCTCCATCAACCAATGCTAGGCTCCAGGATAGGGATATACAGATGAAGCCACTTTGGATTGTACATTTGACACAGAAAAACTTAACTCATCTATCCCATTTATCCCACTTAGCACAGAATATTGTGTCACAGCATCCCATCCAATTAAAGAGTTCACCATTGAAAACAATGGTGCTTTGGTATGCTAATGAAAAGGTTAAATGCATTAAATGAGTTAAGATGACTTTATATAACACAGTTTCTTCAATTAGCCCTGAGTCACGATGCATTTAACTCACAAATCCCAGTGGCTGCATCTGTAGAACGTGCATAGTATAATAGCGTTTTATTCCTGAGTGTGTATGTTCTCCCCATACTTGTGTTGGTTTTCTTTGCTCTGGTTTTCTCTAATGGAGCTTAAATTGCAAGATTGACTGGGGCAGGAACTGATGTGAGTTATATGCAAAAAATGAGATGTTTGCCATATATAACAGAGGGAATGGATACGTTGAAGGCCAACTAGCTAGTAAATTATCTGCTGCTTTACAACATCCAGCCATATATATTAATAACTTGATTCAGAGCATCCAATGGTTGTGTAAATACAGTATAGGTGTTAATATATTAGGGATGCACCGAATCCAGGATTTGGTTCAGTATTCGGCCATTTTCAGCAGGATTCAGCCGAATCCTTGTGCCTGGCCGAACCGAATCCGAATCCAAAAAATCATGTGACTGTTTGTCACAAAACAAGGAAGGGAAAACATTTTTTGTTCTCACACTACGTGCGCAGCACGCTTTTTTCCTCCACCTTGCTAATTTGCATATGCATATTAGGGTTCGGATTCGGTTCGGTATACGGCCGAATCTTTTGCAATGGATTTGGGGGTACGGCCGAATCCAAAATAGTGGATTCAGTGCATCCCTATAATATATACACCATATCATTAATAACTTGACACAGACAAACAGAGGAATAGTCAGATAAGCACTGAGGCCTCGGCGGGTGACAAATAGGTCGGATACATACAAAGAATTTGGTTTTTGGAATTAAAGTTAATGTGGGTTAAGTGTACATCATGTTCAACACTTCTGGGAGATTCAATTCCAACAAATTTGTTGACTCTCTTTATGTGGTTACATACACAAATATATAGACGTACATATATTAACATATATGCAAATACACACATAAATACATTCACACATATTAAAACATTCACTTACACACAGGCCAAACTGTGGCTAGTCAGTGGCAGAAGCACAAATACTCATTCAACCTGTCAATAACATTATTTTTTAGTCAGTATAGAAAAAAATAACAAGTATGGAGTAAGCCCCAAATATGATGCCATCATAAGTTATCTTTCCTGCAAATCATGGCACTTGTTCTAAAGGTGGCCATTCATGATACAATTACAGTCCTTCCCGCGTTTGTTTTCTTTACTAATGTTAAGAGCTGAAACGTCTGATGTAGGTAGAAACAAAAAAATTCTACCACTATCTGACAAATCAGTATTTTGCCAATGTTTGGCCACTTGATAAAAATGTATCTGGTTTGATTGGTGAGATGAGCCATATGCCAGGCTTTTGCTGATATTGGTTGCCTTATCATACAAGCACTGAATATTGTAAGAAACCTTGGATTGTGTTATTGTAAAGGTGTGTGTAGGTTGATTCTCCCCAAAACACAGTAACAAGAACAAGGAAACATAAGTAAACACAAGCCACTTATAGGGACTGCACTAGGCAAATCCATTATGGAAAAGGACCTTGGAGTCCTTGTAGATGATAAACTTGGCTGTAGCAAGCAGTGCCAGTCAGTAGCATTAAGGGCCAATAAGGTCTTGAGCTGTATTAAAAGGGGCATAGAGTCACGGGAGGAGGGGGTCATTCTTCCACTTTATAAAGCACTTGTAAGGCCACATCTAGAATATGCTGTACAGTTTTGGTCTCCCTCACTCAAACAGGACATTATTGTATTAGAAAGGGTACAGAGAAGGGCAACTATTATTAACATGTATTTCTATAGCGCCAACTTGTAAAAGGTATGGAAAATCTGGAGTGAAGACTGGTCAAATAAATTGGGGATGTTCACGCTGGAGAAGAGGCGTATAAGGGGTGATATGATAACTATGTATAAATATATAAGGGGATCATATAATAATCTGTCTAATGTTTTATTCACCAGTAGTATGGTATTTTCACACTGCACTCCCGGATTTTTACTCACATCACTGCTTTCGTGGTGCTGGTAGTCCGTTGACCCGACACGGTCCCTTAGCAACAGCAGTTTCCAATAATGGATCCGCACACACTTATTTCTGCAGTGGGGGAATTCCCCTTTTCTTTTATTCAACCACCAACTTCAACTTCAACGTTTCGGAGGGTACAACCTCCCTTCTTCAGGATAAAATTACCAACTAATGAAATTTATAGAGATCAAGCAGATATACTAGTAGAAAACTTTTGTCAGCGAGGATATAACAGGAAAGAATTAGAAAAGATCAAAGAGGAAGTACAAAAGATAGATAGACAAGAATGTCTACAGGAGAAAAATAAAAATAATAGAGCCAAAAAACCGGACTCTATATGTGTAACAACATATGGTGCCCATTCGAATTTCCTCAAAAAAGCAATTCTACAACATTGGCCAATATTACAAAGGGACAAAACATATGGCAAATTATTTATGGAAAAACCCCTATTTAGCTTTAAAAAGGGAAGAACAATTTCTGACGGGCTCATCAGAACAGATTTCAAAGAGAAACCCACACCTAAGCGAATTACAAACAAAAAAGGGACCTTTCCCTGCTACAATTGCGGACACTGTAATAGTGCGATTAAAGGTGATATATGTAAACATCCAAGTTTAGGATATGATATTAACTTAAATTCCTTTGCCACATGCGACACAGAGGGAGTAATTTATCTGCTAAAATGCCCCTGTGGATTAGGCTAAGTAGGCCAAACATCTAGGTCATTTAAAATAAGGATGAATGAACATAAAAGTGTAATAAGAAACTTTAAACCAGAAAGTAAAGAGAAAAAACTTGGTGATAAAGAGAAAGAAAAGGAGAAAGAAAAATTTAAGAAAGAGACATTATTAGCTAAACATTTTTATGACACAAAACACAATATATCGCAACTAAGGTGGCAAATCCTAGAAGTGGTTGAAAAAAGTAAAGGTAATGATTTTAAAAGATATTTACTAAGACGTGAGGCCTTTTGGATTTGGCAATTAAAAACGCTGACACCAAGGGGTCTCAACGAAAACTACAGTCTGGCATGTTTTTTATAAGGAACGGTTTTAAATACAGCTAAAATCCCTGCCCCCCCTCCCCCTTTTTTTACCTTTCTGTTTTTCTCAATAGATCTATAAATAAGTAAAATGTGGGCAATAATTTCCCCCTAAATTGTATTTTCTCTCTTACACAGATAAGAAATGCCAAGAGATAGACAAAATAATAAAAACAACAAAGGTCGATAAAGACAGTGTATATCTATTGTATTATTATTAAAAAAACATTTGATAAAAATGAACTTTGGAAACACAAATTTTAGAAAATTTATATCACTATGTATAAAATATGCACTAAAGACACTGTGATTTTTTTAATAATTTATTAGAACCACAATATACACACATTGTCATTTTAAGTATTTAAACACATTGTATGTGAAAATTATTTTATAAAGTATAAAGTGATAATATCGCACTAATTATGTCACATGGAAGAAGGGGGTGGAGCTATGTTGTTAAAAGGTGTTTTTGCACATTGGTAATTTTATCCTGATGAAGGGAGGTTGTACCCCCCGAAACGTTGAAGTTGAAGTTGGTGGTTGAATAAAAGAAAAGGGGAATTCTCCCACTGCAGAAATAAGTGTGTGCGGATCCATTATTGGAAATTGCTGTTGCTAAGGGACCATGTCGGGTCAACGGAAATAAGTGTGTGCGGATCCATTATTGGAAATTGCTGTTATTCACCAGTAGGTCACCCATTCCATTTAGAAGAAAAGAGGTTCCGCCTAAATATTCGGAAGGGGTTTTTTTTACAGTGAGAGCTGTGAAGATGTGGAATCATGATAAATCAGTGGTACAGGCTGATACATTAGATTGCTTTAAGAAGGGGGTTGGATGGCTTTTCACCAAGTTGATCCAGGGACTATTCTCCAAATTGGAGAGGCTTCAGATTTTTTTTTGCCTTCCTCTGGATCAACTAGCAGTTAGGCAGGTTAAAATAGAGTTCAAAGATTGAACTGGATGGACTTGTATTTTTTTCAAATGAATTTACTATGCTACAAATGCACATGGAGCATAGATTAACATATTACAGATTTCAGCCTCCACTCCCCAAAGCTAGGAACAATGCAGGGATAAAATTGAGTTTGTGGCTTTATCCAGCAGCTGGAGCTGTGTATGCGTTCCACTTGCCTCAGTCAACACAGCAATGCCTTGTGTTTGAATAAAGAGTCTTTTTATGATTTTTTTTTATAGATGTGCTGTGGTGAAAGTTAGTATTTGTTTCTATGTAGTATAAACTCCCATTATGGTTATTTTATCTTCAGCACGATGTTACTTTTACCTCTGCAATGAATATCCAATGTGTTTTTACTATGATCCAGCCGCCTGAAACAATAAAAAAGAAAATATACTGACCATTTGGAAGGAATGATGTTTACTTCAAATCTTTTTTGTGTGTTTATAATCCAAGCAACCATTGAAGCTTTTGGCTCGGTTCAGTTGCTAGAGGGTCCTGTTTGGTTCCAGCATTTGCAAGAAGTTTCTCATTGTGGCAGCTGTGGCTGTTCTTACCAATATACAGAAAGATAAATCAGTGAAATATGTACTAACGAAGATTAGTATCTCTGCCGAGAATAACATACGCAGAAACTTTGTAGGAAACATGATTATAAGTCCCCCTTTATACAGTTTCCTTTTGTGGCAATTATTATGGCTTAAAAGGGTTGTACTTTTAGCATCATGTTGAGATTGATATTCTAAAATATTTAACAGTTGGTTTTCATCCTGATTTTGAGCTATTTAGCTTTTTCATTGAGCAGCTCTAGCGTTTGCTTTTTCAGCCAACTTGTTACTAGGGTCCAAATTAGCCTAGCAACCATGCATTGATTTGCATAAGACTCTGGATTATAAAAACAAGAGGGCCTGAATAGAAAGATCAGTTATAAAAAGAAGCAATAACAATACATTTCTAGCTTTACAGAGCATTTACTTTTTGGATGCTGGGTCAGTGACCTGACTCTATGGAAAATAGATTAAAAAACTATGAAAAAAGAAATTTAAGCCCAGTTGAATAATTGCTTAGAATTGTCCATTCTATAACATACTAAAAGTTAACCTAAAGGTGAACCACACCTTTAAATATGGTATATTTATATAAAATAGTTATATCCTATATTACACTAAACGCACCGAATACCTTGCTGTAACATAGAGGACATTGGATTTCTTGTGACCTTGTGGTATCTATTTTCTCATTGTTTAATGCATAACATGGACTTTTCATTTGTAACCTCATTAGCAAATTCATTTTCATGTGCTCCCACCCACTATTTCATGACTGTTTTCCTATAATGAAATGTGTTTTCCTCTCTAGTCACATTGACCTTTCTAAACCACAAGGATGTAATCTATGTACATTATCTGCCATTCCTGCTCAGTCATGTCTTTATTGTCTTAATCATAACAATACAGATATTGGATCTGTTATCCATAAAGCTCTTATTAATTATGGGAAGGCAACCTCCCATTTTAATCAAGGAATGAACATCTTTAAAAAAGATGTTCTTATTCTGTATAATAAGACTGTACCATGTACTTAAAGGGATCCTGTCATGGGAAAAAACATTTTTTTCAAAACACATCAGTTAATAGTGC
>CM044434.1:114196995-114248660 GCA_024363595.1 Xenopus borealis | reverse complement strand
TGATGGTTGATCCCAATGTTATTAATAGGATAAACAGATAAATATATAGGAAGGCCGGTATTTTTTTCAAGAAAAGATGGCAACCCTAGATCTACTGCGCATGTGCAGAAAGTCATGATCTTTCCGAAAAAAGAAATTGGAAACTTTGTGACTTTTGGGCGCATGCTCAGTAGCTCCATACCGGCAAATGCCTCCTACTGCGCCCTGAAACTTTCCGGAAGATGGCTGCCGTGAACTCCGCCGGAGAGGACCTAGAAGGAGGGGTAAGTAACAAGATAGGGGCATTTGCCCCGGGTGGGAGGTAGGCTGGGGGGGGGATTTTTGCACCTAAAGGTATACAGTAGTTCTCCTTTAAGCCAAGACATAATGAATCCTGTAATTTAGTTTATTTAATGTTTGATTTTTTAGTGATCCCAATCATTCTGGATAACAGGTCCCTGTATTGTGTAAGGTTTTAAAGGCACATGACCACACAATGTGCAGGAGATGACTCTGAACTGCACCTCATGGAGACACCCATATAATAAACATTCCTTAATAAATAAACACACAGACATTAAACAGAGAATGTATACTTTTATTATAGTCAGTTACACATAAACATTAATATGGTAAATAAAATGACACACAATGAACCCGTGATTGATAACCCAGAGTAGTTCTTTTGTTTGTACATTATACTATTTCTTATCTCTTCCACTGTGTAATTGCAAAACAAACACAAATAACTTACCTGCCAAATTAAGATACTGTGATTTTCCACTGACTCACAATGTTGTGTTTCTATGTGTTACAGGTATTATCTCTATTATTCAGAATGCTTAGAACCTAGGGTTTTCTGGATGTGGGATCTTTCCATAACAAACCTTACATCTTTCTCCTTTAAGGAATAATTAGAGAATGGTCTATATGAAATAATCTTGGGTACTATAGAATGTAATGGGGTTGTGCTATGTTATGACACAATACACACACAAGGAGTTGTGTTTGCAGAAGCTGGATAAATCTTTGCATACTGGGCATTAAACTGCGCATTAGAAGGAAATACCAAAAAAGAAATAGCAAAATGGCTTGAAAGTGGGTGAAACCAGAAAGTAGTGGTCGCTGAGGCTTTTTTTTAACAATGGGTGTGGCTTATGGTTGTAGGAGGGGCTTATTTTAGCACATTGCGCTGCACTCATCCCACAGAGTATCCCTTCACTTTTTTTCACTTCAATTCAAGCACAGAGCAGACCCATTTGGTCTCAAAAGAAACAACATAGAGGCCCCTTTATCAAAGGTTCAATTTCGAATTCATGTGAGTTTTTTTAACTCTAACAAATGAGAATATACTCAAATAAATATTTGGGAAAAGACCAAATATCTAAAACTTGAAACACACACACACACGACAACAGCTGCCATTAAAATAAAGACATCTCTTTTCTAAATGACACCTCCCACTGTTTTGGCATTCAAACTCTCATTTTTCAGATTGCAGTTTGACTTCTGCCATTTGAGTCCCACAGAGCTTAGGTGACAGAATGAGTATGTGATTCCTTTATAAAATACACCCCTTTGGGCTTTTCCCATCTGGAGTCTCACAATGTGGAATTGGCACTAAGCAAGAATACAGCTGCTTGATACCTTCAGAACAGGATCTCAGAGGCTTTTAGTCACCTACTAAGCCGTGTGCAGTAAATGTGCTCAGTGCATGTGACCTCTCTGTTGCAGTCTATTAGGGCTGTGACACACTAGGCTATTTGGGGAGATTGAGTCACCTGACGACTAATCGCCTCGATTTTGAGGTGACCAATCTCCCTCACCCTGCGCTCGCTTAAATGAAAAATCGCCAGCACTAATCACAAGTGGCGATTTGTTTTCCAAAGTTGCCTCACAAGGAAACTGCGGGCGACTTTGGAAAATGCACTGGCGATTTTTTTATTTAAGTCAGCGCAGAGTGAGGGAAGGCTTTTGGGAAGATTGGTCGCTGCAAAGTCGAGGCAATTAGTCGCCAGGCGACTCATTCTCCCCAAATAGCCTAGTGTGTCACAGCCCTTACTCTGCCATTATAGTTGCCAAAGCTGGGCTCCTCTAAAATGTGTGCCGTTTGTATATGCACAAAAGCACTGTGCTCAAATCTTTGTGGTCCTATTGAATACATAGTAGAGGTTCTTCTGACTTTCAAGGGAAAAGATAGAAGTATTTTTATCTCTCAGCCCAGATGCAGGACCAGGGACATGTTCTAAATCACATACGTTTGGCAGCTAAATTATGTTTGTTTTGAGTGTGAAGCAAATTGACGTATTAAAGAAAACTCATCTGAAAGCAGTTCCACAGCACAAGTGAAATGTGGTTCTTTGCTTGACATTTCATCAAAATTATTTGTTCGCTTTATTTTCAAGATTCAAACTAATTGCCATTTGTTAATCAAACAATATGCCAACAATTAAACACACTTGGTAAACCTGTCATTTAAAAAAAGTGTTCAGATGAGCTATGCCTCAATATAATATACTAAACAAGGATGACAAAGCCCAAATATGTAAGGGGAGGAAAGAGTTAACGTCACATTTCCATGGTTACCAACCCTCAAACAGATAGCATTACAAGTCAATTCCTCTGATGAAATAAATATGTTTAGTACATCTTCCTTTACAACCCTTACATCAGTGGTTCCATTCACACAACAGCAGACAAGTAGAGATTTACAGCACAATTACAATCACTTTTCCTCCCGGCTAAGCCACAACCTTGTAATCCATAGTCACCAGTTCTATAACCATTTCCAGGGTCACTCACCTAGCAGTCCTAGCAGCCAGTGTATGACTATGCCCCCTGCCCTACTCCGGGTAGGAATTTCTACTCCGCCTCTAAGCCTCAAACTCCTTGTCGGGGACAGAGCTGCCCATTCTACCTTGCCCTGTCTAAAGTACCTAGTACTTTCACTTTTGTACTAACACTATCTAGAGATGTTACTGGAATGGAACCACAACCTTTTTATACACTTCCTAATTAAGCTCAGCACTCATCTACTGTACATGTGCTATCCCACAACCTATGCATGTGCAAATAGAACATTTCCTGTGCATGTGCTATTCCACAACCTATGCATGTGCCTGTCAGTTATTTGAACACATGAAAGCTTCCCCCACCATTTGTAGCACTCTGCTACAATCTAGTGGTGACCCATAGCAATTACATTTTAACTTTCTAAAACAATTTAGCATTCCCAATCATCAACATTCATACACACACTTCCACACACATTTTGATTTACATTTGGTCACCCTCTTACAAATATAGATTTATTATATATTATACGGCACATGTGATTCATATTTATTTGAAACAGCTTATAATACAGTGCCACAAAACAAAATAAATTGACAGGGACAATAATTAAGCAAGGCTGGTTAATGTTAAGAAGTGAAGAAAAATGTAGACCATGATATAAAAGGAGCATGAAAATGTCAATAGGGTTTTGCAAGGTCTGACTAATCTTCAGAGAGACCTTTTTGGGATAGAAGAAAGGAGGAAGAATGTCTGAGAAGTTATTGGAAACAGGGAATGTCAGGGGAGTTCATGGAAGCTGGGAGTGTCAGGGGAGTAAGTGGCAGCAGGGACTATATGGGGAGCTAAAGGGAACTGGGAGTGTAAGAGGAGTTAATGGAAACAGAAATGAGTATTTGGGGAGCAAGTTTGGGGACAGTGAGTATCTCCAGAGAGCTGGAAATCTCTAAAAAAAAAAAAACATACGCCACTGCTTATGTTATTTGAAGGGCAAATTACATTGTGCTGCAATGGAAATCAGCAGCACGACTCCCTGCAACAATGAATTACAAATGAGAATACCTAAAAAAACCTAATTAACTTTTCCTTTTCCTTTACACTGGTGATCATTAGGCCATTTAGATCACTATCTATTTTTGAAGGATACAAATAACATCCTCCTATCTATCAATCAATCAATCAATCAATCAATCAATCAATCAATCAAAAAGAACATTATTGGTTAATGGTGTCTCATTGTTTCCCATTTTGCTCATTGCACTTCTATAATACCATACTGTGCATTTGGTATGAGCACTTTGGTATGAGAAACATTGTAAATTCCATGTGCAACACAAGTGACTAAGCTGTACAGTACCTGACCTATTTTTAGAGAAAGACAAATGCCAGTGAAACCGTTTGTCTTAGAATGGATAAAGGAACGCCTATTTTTATAAATTCAATATAATGATCTCTACAAAAACAGACTTGACTCAGGAAGCTTTTCTTGATGGTGGAATCCTTCAGAAGGTTATGGTAGCAAAAGACACAAAGGTCAGTGAATGACTTGATTAGAAAATGTAAAGCATTTCTTCCCTGGAGTGATACAGGAATGGCTACACTGGGTATTGCCTGGAATTGTGTGGCTGCAGTCCACTAGCTCAGTGTAATTCAGTTCCCAGCTGTATAAGGGCTCATACAGACAAGTGGTTTTTCTTGGGCTCCCTGTGTTCGGTTTTAAAGTGTTAAATCCCAGGGAAGTGCAAGAATTAATGCACACAACTCTTTTAAATGGTCTGCCTTCCACCTGCATACTGTTCTTACTTGTGCCTGTGCACATTGGACCAATTTGGCCCAATTGGGCCCCGCTCTTATGGGGGGCCCCGCTCCAGAGTGAGATCTGATTCCTATTCCCTTAAAGGGGTTGTTCACCTTTGAGTTAACTTTTAGTATAACGTAGAGAGGGATATTCTGAGACAATTTGCAATTGGTTTTAATTTTTTATTATTTGTGGTTTTATAGTTACTTAGCTTTTTATTCAGCAGCTCTCTAGTTTGCAGTGTCAACAATTTGGTTTCTAGGGTACAAATTACCCTAGGAACCCTGCATTGATTTGAATAAGAGACTGGAATATGAATAGGAGAGGGACTGAATAGAACGATAAGTAATAAAAAGTGGCAATAACAATACATTTGTAGCCTTACAGGGCATTTGTTTTTAGATGGGGTCAGTGACTCCCATTTGAAAGCTGCAAAGAATCAGAAAAAAATTGCAAATCATTAAAAAACTATGAAAAATAAATAATGAAGACCAATTGAAAAGTTTCTTAGAATTGGCCCTTCTACAATATACTAAAAGTTAACTTGAAGGTGAACCACCACTTTAATCCCCCAGTAGCCCAGACTACCCCTAATCCAGATTGGCCCAGCCTGCTCAGACCTGATTGGCCCAGGCCACAGCTGAACCTGATTGGCCCAGCCCAGCCCACCCACAAACCCAATTCAACCAGCCCACCCCAAACCCAATTGGCCCAAATAACAAGTGAAATGCATTAATGTTGTTCATATAATCCCTGGTGCTGCACCAACAGTTTACATTTTCTCCCAGTTGCCCAGCCTGCCCCCATCCCCAACTGGCAGCCGTCACTTGGACAGAGGGGAAAGCAGCCACTATTTGCCCATCCAGCTCTGTGACCCTGGGACAGACAGCAAAGTTCCTTCTAGGGGGCCCCGCCAAAATGGTTCCAATTGGGCCCTGCACTTGGTACAACCGGCTCTGTGCCTGTGTCAGTATGGACCCTTTTAAATGAATTAGATGTTTTCCCTCCTGCGATACCCTGCAACTGAATGGTATAAAACTGAACACAGGAGAACACTCGTCGAGCCCTAAAGCACATATCAAGCTGTGAATGGCTCTATTTGCACATCTACTAATTAGCATTTAAATATACAAAATATTTTTAAGTGCCTTCAGAATATAATTTATTTATGTATATTTCCAAAAAACCCACCCATTTTTCATTTTCTAGCACACTGGGTTATGGAATGCACCCTAGTGCCTAAGAAGGCAGATAATCTTCTATTATTCTTCATACATATCTTTTATGGTATTCTTCGCTTGCTATTTTCTGCACTGCTTGCTCTTAAAGCAATATAGCAAAAGGCACAAAACACATAAAGACTTCTTTTAACTGAATATTTATTTTGGAAGTATTCAATGTCAAGCCTGGTAAGAATAAAGGTTAACTTACCAAATGTGATGGGGGGTCCAGGTGCTCAAGCCCCAGACCTTCAGCTCGGGGAAGGCAACCACAATGCGAGTATATAAAGATAGGCTGCCGCAAACCGGATGACACTCCATTAGTAGATGCAGTTGAAAAGTATTTTTATTAAGCAAAAATATCTCAAAAAACATGCCAAGCATGACCTCTAGTCATAGACCTCTAGTCTATACAATAACTATGAAAGATACTGAACATGTTATAATATATAGTGAATAAAGTACCCTTTCCTAAAATATAAGGATATTATAAGTTCCAGAGGAGTTTCATGACCATATAAAAACACGTGGCCAAAGGCCGAGTGTTTTTATACAGGTCATGGAACTTCAAGGTAACTTCTAGTATCCTCATATTTTACAAGAGGGGGTACTTTATTTATTATAGTACACAAGTTTCAGTGAGTCATGTGACAGAAATGACATCAGAACTCACAGTTTATAACTGATGACATCAGAACTCACCGTTTATTAGGATATAATTTACAAGGTATTCACAGCTTTTGTGTATTATATATACATGATTAGGAAACATATAATATTTATGGCCATCCAATA
Organism: Xenopus borealis; assembly: GCA_024363595.1. Taxonomy (NCBI): domain Eukaryota; kingdom Metazoa; phylum Chordata; class Amphibia; order Anura; family Pipidae; genus Xenopus; species Xenopus borealis. The sequence goes on along the minus strand of CM044434.1, from coordinate 114,242,075 downwards.
TTTCGTGAGCATGGTGGGTATTTTAGGCGCTACATAGATGATCTATTCTTCCTATGGTTTGGCATACCATAGGATGAACTGTCTAAATTCACTGATGATCTCAATAACATTCCTTCACCAATAAGATTTTCAGTACATAAAAATCGTTACAGTATTGATTTTCTAGTCGTAACAGTATACAAGGATGTGGAAGCCCGAGAGTTGCACACTAGGATTTTTCAAACGCCTACGGACAGAAACACAATATTGCACTATACCAGAAGCCACCCCCAACATTTACTTAATTCCCTGCCCAGATCACAAATGTTGCGGGGGATTCAGATAACCAGCAAAAGTGAAGAGAGAGTGGAAGCCTTGGAATCTATGGCCAGGAAATGGTGTGTACAGATGTGATAATTGTGCCATGTGTAGTTCTCTAATAGTGGGAAATAAGTTTTTTCCACCCACACACGGGTAAGGCATATGAAATTAAACAGAGGCTGACCTGTACCTCCCAAAATATGATATACATAATTAAATGCCCCTGTGGCTACCTATATACTTGAAGACCACTGAGGGAGCGTATAAGTATGCACTGTGCAACCATTAGGCCTGCACTGGATCCAAAACCGTCAAAAAAAGAAACCAAACAAGATATTTCTAAACAACCAGTGGCTCAACATTGGTTGAAAGCTAAACATCCAGCTTCTGCTTTCAAGCTGCCAATTGACTGTATTGCAGATTTAAACAATGATCAAGCTTTATTACGAAGGGAGGCTTTTTGTACATATCAGTTAGACTGTGTATCTCCGAAGGGTTTGAACAGCTCATTGTCGTTGAACTTTGAAGTTGGACTTCCTGTGAACATGGGTTCCAAAATCATTCTGACACACCAGATATACATTGACACCAGTGTTTCTTCCAGGGATACGTGGTCTGTTTCCTATGGATTGCATTGTGGATATAATACTTTTTTTAGACTCTGCTCTGCTTTATACTTAAGACTGTTGTTTAATACGTAATTCAACTATAGAACAGGTGGAGTTCCCACAATTGTAGTGATTATATGTTAATACAGTGTTTTATATTGTTGGAATATGACAAAACTGCTTTCAATAGACATGTTTTTAATGTTGTCACATACACATTATTTTTAGCAATATTTTATATACACCTTGTAACTTTCAACTGATTCCTTAAAATTACAGATTTTTTATCTATTTATTCATGCAAGGTTGATAGTCAACATGTCACTATCAGTCACTTTTATTAGTAATCACTCACTGACTATCGGCAAAGTTTATTTTATTACACACGGATATGCAGACAGCAGCCACTAATTGGTAATTAGGTCACTTCCTTTTGGTGGGGATTTTTGGGGAGTTCAAATGTGAGCATGGTTGCCATGAGGAAGGTGGACCGAAACGTCACGTCGCCTATACATGCAAATGTGAATACACTTTGATTTTATTGCACAAATGTCCCGGTGTTGCTGGTCTTTTTTGGAATATTTGAACTATTTACCTTTTACCCGGGTCAAGCAATATGAAGGGAGTGTTGGCCTTGCGAAGAAATATATATATATATATATATATATATATAAATATATGAAAAAGTCCAGGAAGCCGGCAAGCTCGTTTAAAAGTGAACAGTGCCTGGGTGCATAAAGCCAATAATTTTAAATAATAAACAATAGAAAAAAGCTTGCACTCACAGGACTTACCAAAAAATAATAATATTTATTTGCAAAAAAGAACGCCTAATGTTTCGGCTAGCACTTTAGCCTTTCTCAAAGTGCCATTGGTTGGTGCTCATTTGTGGTGGCACTTTGAGAAAACTAGCCGAAACATTAGGCGTTCTTTTTTGCAAATAAATATTATTTTTTGGTAAGCCAATGGTGTTAATGTGCTTTAGAAGAGGAAATGCCAGATATAGTAGAAGAATGATGAAACAAAAGTGCTTTTAACATTCATGTTGCATGCTAAACCCTTGGAAAGATTTAACTACTGGGTGGGACAATACTGGAACATGTTTCTACTCTCCCCTACCACAAATAACCATACTGGGGCAGACATGGTCTGAACCAAAGGAACTGTTTATGGCACAGAGCAGTTTCAAATATGGTGCTCAAAGTGATACTTATGTTAAGAACTACTCTTCAAAATATTAATGTACGTTAAAAGTTGCCTAGAGGTCATGCTTGGCATGTTTTTTGTTGTTAGGGCTGCTTTTGTAAGTAATTGTAACTTGAATTTCTGAACCTGACTGTTTTGCCAACCTGACTGTCGCATCCCAACCCATCAGTTTCTAATGCTAACAGACTACTGCTGCACAAACATGGCAGCACTCCATAAAGGAATACGGAGGATCATATATGTAAAAGCATTGGGAAAATACTTTAAGGCAAAATTATAAATGTATGATAAATGTATGATAGATGTAAAGAAAAGGTTTGATTTCCGGTGTGTCTCTTTAAGGTTAGTGTACCTTTAAAGGAGAACTAAACCCTATAAATGATGATTGCTAAAAATGGCATATTTTATATACTGAACTTATTGCAGCAGCCTAAAGATTTAGTTTGTCAATAGCAGAAATGATCCAGGTCTTCAAACTTGTCACAGGGGTTCACCAACATGGAAAGTGTCTGCAACACTCACATGCTCAGTGGGCTCCGAGAAGCTGTTGAGAAGCTAAGATTAGGGGTTGTTGCAAATGATCAAGCTTAAAATGAGGTTGGTCTGTAGTAGAAGATGATGCTACAAGACTGATTCTGAAATCCTTATGTTAGTTGCAATGGTTCCTGTGCTGCCATGTAGTAGTGTAATTATCTGTTTTAATTACTAATCAGCCCTATATTGTGACATTTCTATTCTGTATATACAGTACATTGTGCATTGCTCTCTAAGCTCAGTAAGTGACAGCAGCACAGAGATGTGCACTGAATCAGCAGAAAAGAAGATGGGGAACTACTGGAGCTTCTTCTGAGGCCCAGATCTTTACTGGTAAATGGTTGTGGTTGCCTTGGGCTGTTACAGAAACACAAAACTTCATGTACAACATTTATAGCTACGTACTTCTTTAGTTAAAGGGAAACTATACCCCCAAAATGAAAACTTGAGGAACAGTCAGTTTATATCAAATTAAAGAATCTTACTAAACTGGAATATATATTTAAGTAAATATTGCCCTTTTACATCTCTTGCCTTGAACCACCATTTCATGATGGTCTGTGTGCTGCCTCAGAGATCACCTGACCAGAAATACTACAACTCTAACTGTAACAGGAAGAAGTGTTGAAGCAAAAGACACAACTCTGTCTGTTAATTGGCTCATGTGACCTAACTTTATAGTTGGTTTGGCAGGTCTGTGTGCACCGTGAATCATACAATCCCAGGAGGCTGTCCTTATTTTTTAAAATGGCAATTTTCTATTTAATGATTACCCAATGGCACATGCTACTAAAAAAAAGTATATTATTATGAATATGATTTATTTAGATGAAGCAGGGTTTTGCATAAGAGCTGTTTTATACAATAACTTTTTATAGACACCGACATTGTGTGAGAGGTATAGTTTTCCTTTAATCTTTAGTTCTCCTTTAAGTCATCATCTGTATTTTTTCAACATCTGTTTAGTACTTTAAACACAACTCTGGAATAAGGACAGTTTATTCAGCCTGGAGAGCCTCTTGGCAGTTGTGAGTGTGCCTGGCTTAGTCACTGTGGAAGCTGGGCAGTGTCACATTTCATTGCTTTGTAGCAACTATTCTTTCTGAAGCTCACTCTAAAGTTTACCTACAGTCAAATTAGATAAAGACAGAACCTTTTCTAAAATGTACTTTGACTAGGCTGCTTTTTTTTTTTAACTTTTCTTATATCGAATTTATTTAATACGGAACTTGAATTAAATCCCATGAAAACAGTAATGTTTGTAGTAATGCAGAACCAATAAAGACAAAATTTTCTCATAATTGTTATGAGTGCTTCAGTCACAATGGCACATTTTAACTCTTCTCAGAGATGACAACTGAATTCTGTGGGGTTACTGTGATGTAACTCTTCACACCTCTGTGCACATGTGCCATTGTGATTGGATTAGTGGAAGAGTTTATATGCCAATGACTTCCCATACCAGTCAGTTGAACTGAAGAAGCTGCTCGGATGAGTAGTGAAATGCCTTCAATGATTACTCAGCAAGTCCAGTTGTTTTAGAATTACTTATATCAGATATACCATGACCTGGATGAATGAAAATCTTCAAAGCCATTTTTTTCTGGAACTTTTTGAGGTAACAAGTTCATGGTGTAAATATGACTTATCTATCTGAAAATGTAAGAATTTTTAGAGGAATTTAATCGAACTGGATGTACAATTTCAGAAAAGCAAGATATATAACCATATTTATGGTTTCTTTTATACAAACAAATGTGCCATTTTAAAGTATAGAAAAAAAGATTGACCACCAATCTACTGGTTGTAACATAAGGGGTGACCGTCATCACCAATATTGACCACCAATATTTCTGGAGATGATTCTGAACTAAACATTGTAAACTCTTCTCTATGTTTCCATTTTGCTCTGCAACCTCTAGTTTCATTCCTTTGGGCTATAAGCTACTTTTTTTTTCATTTTCAGGAATTTTTTAACTAAGCATATATTTACACATCAAATTATAAATGTTTCTCTTTCTAACATCCCTCTCACTTTATCTCATCTGCAACATGTTTTTCCATCGTGTCTTCTATTATAGCTCCCTTCATGGATTTTGACCACCAGTGTACTTATTACTCTGCTCTTGCAATTATGATTGGCTCTAAACTTTCCTAAGTAGAGCATTTTTGCTTTGTCTCACCATTCCAGCTCACTATTGGAATATTAAAAAAATAAAAGATAACAGGAATCTTGACAATGTCACATGGACATACAGTCTTATTGTAACAGTCTGTTACCTTGAATCCTATGGACACGGATACTCCTTTACGGCTCCGGTCTTCACCGACGCCCTTTTGGGGCTCCGGGCTTTCTGAGGCGGAGAAGGCAAATCTGCAGGGAATAGCCTAGATCGAGGTACCGTCAAGGATCGAAACAGAAGCGAAGTCAAAACAGGCAAAAAATCGGTGCAGGCGGCAGAGGATCAGAGGTCAATAAACAGGCCAGGAGTCGAAAACCAGGAATCAGATGTCAGGCAAGGCTTGAGTAGGAACTGTGCCCTGCTTAGCTTTCAAGATCAGACATTTTCAAGGTGATGGGGCCTTAGGCCGTCCATTACGGCATGGGCGTCCGACTTGACGTGCGCCAGTATTTATGCGCCGACGCTCGACGTCAGGCATTACACTTATACTGGCAGTCCACCAAAGTGGATTAAGGAGACTCTGCCTAGAGATGACATTAGAAATCTTGGGACTCCTTACAACTTAATAGCCAGGACAGTCTCCCAAGGTTTGGCCACCAGGAAAAATCTTAAGCCCATCACTATACACAAAATAACTGGCCTTCGGCTTGGGTCTCTGAAAAAATGACCTTATGTAGAATAGTAGTTCATATAGTTTAGATGAGTACACCAACAATCTAAAGATATATCTTCCAAAACAATGCATGTCATAAAATGTTATGAGTCAAATACTAATGAAATTTAAATGCTCAAGATGCAACCAACAAATATAAAACAGATGGCTGCAGTATGACTTATACAATGTGTTATGCTAGAATCATCTAATGATATTTCTGAAATAATACTGTACCACTTTTCTCCATTCAAGTGATAAGATGTAACAGCACTGAGCCCATCAGTAAGTGTAATAACCCAATGATAATTCCAGTTTTGTAGATGTCTGTTGCAGATTTAAACTAAGAGATAATTAGGTCTCTCCGTCTGAAGAAATGTGTAAGTGCTGTAAGAATTCCCTCAGCACCCGAGCCATTTGTGACAGCAGCAACAGTAAAATGACAGACAACTGGCAAATTGCTAACTTACCTTTGGATGCAATAATTACAGATTCACTTTGCATTTATTGGCTAGCATGAATTAAGTTACACAGCCTTTGAATCAGGTTAAAAAAATCATTAATACCTACTGATTTGCTTTGCTTCATTAAACTTTGGCCTTTTCAAGCAAGATGTATCACTATAGCGGCTATCGTTAGTTCTCCGTATCTATGGTTACAATGAATATCAGCCCTGACATTATGAAACAACAACAGTTCTAACTGGTTCATGTTTTGCTAAAGCAAAGTGATGTTTGATATGTTCATTACGTGGATTTCTATGTAAATAATATAGCTAAAAAGCATTACACATATTTTAGGTATCCTGACATGTTTTTATAAACAAAGTCTAGCAAGACTATAAGGCTTATTGGAGGTGGGTGGCTTGTCTCTGAATAAAAATTCTTTGGCAGTTGCTGTGGGTATGACCTAAAAAAATAAGGACGCCCCTCATTCTGACGATATTCATTTGTGATAAGCACAGCAATCATCATTGACCTTTCTGGTGTCCCTTAGATCCCTTTTGCCTTAATTGCATTGTCCAGAAAGTGAATAGAAATCACCTTTAATGGAGAGCTGTCAAGGGGATCAATAAGGCAGCAGGCATGAGATTGGAGCAAAAACACTGCATGCTATTTTGCATGAGCTGGATGTTATACCTAAACCAGGGGTTAAATATGCAGCCCATGGGCGCATTAAACATATAGGCACTCAAATGTCTACGTCTAGTGCTTTACGGAGATGGCCCTTGAACACATAGTAACACAGAAAGTTAGGTTGAAATCAAGTTCAACCTTTCAACTTTTTTAACCTGCCTAACTGCTCGTTCATCCAGAAGAAGGCACAAAACCCCATCTTTAGCCTTTCCAATTTGCCTCAGAGGGGGAAAAATTACTTCCTGACTAGTCCCTGGATCAACTTGTACTATGAGCTATCTTCCATTACCCTCAATTGCTAAAAAGCCATCCAACCCATTTTTAAAGCTATTTAATGTGTCAGCATGTACAATTGATTCATGGTGAGAATTCCACATCTTCACAGCTCTCACTGTAAATAGATCCTTCTGAATATTCAGGCATTATTTTCTTCTAATCGGAATGGGTGACCTCATGTCAGCTGGAAAGACCTACTGATGAATAAAGCAAAGAGATTATTATATGATCCTCCTATATATTTTTACATAGTTATCATATCACCCCTTAAGCGCCTCTTCTCCAGCGTGAAAATCCCCAATTTGGTCAGTCTTTCTTCATAGCTAAGATTTTCCATACCTTTAAACAGCTTATTTGCCCTTCTCTGTACCCTCTCTAATACAATAATGTCCTGTTTGAGTGAGGGAGACCAAAACTGTACTCCATATTCTAGATGTGGCCTTACTAGTGAATCAATGCCCCTTTTAATGCAGCTCAAGACCTTATTGGCCCTTGATGCTGCTGACTGACTTTGCTTGATACAGCCAAGTTTATCATCTACAAGGACTCCAAGGTCCTTTTCCATAATGGATTTGCCTAGTGCAGTCCCATTAAGGGTATAAGTAGCTTTTATATTTTTACATCCTAGTTGTATGACTTTACATTTATCTATATTGAATCTCATTTGCCCCTTCCCAAATTGCCAGTTTGTGAAGATCCTGTTGCAAAGATGCCACATCCTGGATGGAATTTATTGGGCTGGAAAGTTTTGCGTCATCTGCAAACACTGATACATTACTTACAATACCCTCCCCTAAGTCATTAATGAGGTTGTGAACCTTCCAAACACTTTTTTCAGTTCACTTGTTTTCAGATTGTTCCCCAGAAACAAAAACTTTTTCCAAATACTTTTTCCAAATATTTATTTTTTTACTGTTTTTCCACTTAATCTTCCAGTCTCTGGTGTTTGAGTCTGGCAGCTCAGTAATTCAGGTGCAGACAGTAAAGTTGATACATTGCTCAGCAGCATTTCTGGAGTATTAGAAACAATTGTATCAAACAACTACCTTTAATGATTCTGTTCTGCAGGGCCAAATATAAAAATTTTTTTCAACTAAATGTATCAATTTAGAAAAGTTACAGGGTTGGCGACCCCCCCGAACTACTTTAGAAGGTGAAAAATGACACTTTACACTTCAGTATTAGAAAAACGACCACACATAGAAAATAGAAAGCAATTGGAAAAAGGCATTATTTCTGGTGATCCATCTGCTGCCCCCCACAGTCCAGCATCTTACTTACCTCATCATAAAAAGCAATCAAATTTGTCTGACATGACCTATCCTTCATAAAGCCATGCTGATTGCTGCTCATAATTCCATACACTAGGACAAAATTTTGAATGTGATCCCTTAACAAACTTTGAAATAATTTGCCCACCGCAGATGTCAAATTTACTGGCCTATAATTGCCAGGCTGAGATCGTAATCCCTTTTTAAATTTTGGAATGACATCAGCTTTTCTCCAATCCATTTGTACTTACCATACCAGCAAAAGCGAATCGGATAAAATCAGAAATAGGTAATAGAAAAAAAAGGAGTCTCTATTTGCACTCAGTAGATTATTTCAATTCCATGAATTGTATTAAAATTTTTTTATTTCTATTAATCACCATCTCCAATTATTGTTTAAATTATTTCATAAATTCATTTCAATCGTATCATTCATGTAAATAACACATTAATTATACATTCCTAATTATTCATCCTGTATTAATTAATTTATAAATTCCTTTTAATCATATCGATTCATGTAAATAACACATTAATTATACATTCCTAATCGATCATCCAATAAAATAAATTAAAGTTGATTGTATATAGCACTGTCCATTGACCAAAAAATTCCAATACAAAAAAAAATTACTGTTGAAAAGATAAATCAATTGGGGGGGGGGGGGGGGGGGGGGGGGGGGTTTGAAGAAAACCATTACTAATTTATGTCCATTAGCTTGCATGTTCAGCTACATAATGGCTATTTATCTACATTCCGCAGAAGTTATAGCCTGCCTATCAGAAATAGGGGCTGGTATAAAAGTGAGTTGAGCTCTCTTAGAACCCAGAGTTGTATGCCATCAGGCCCTGGAGCCTTGGTTAATTTGATTTTTATTAAAGCTTTATGAATCATATCCTGAGTCAGTCACTGGCTGACTGACTGAGATGTGCCATGAATGGTGCTTATGGCAGATTACCCAGTGACTTTTCTAATAATTGAATCCCCTATAACAAAAACCTTCCTTCCTTGCACTTACCCCACTACCCATATTTGAGCCACTGCCTCCCAGGGTGCTCTGCGAGTCAGACTGCTCCATACACTCCAGTTCAGAGCTTTTCTCCCCAACATCTTCAGCTAAAATAGCGAATCTGTTGTTTTGGACAAGCTGTGGACCAGCCCCCCTACCCTTCTGTCCCTATACTTCCCCTCATAACTGTAACAAACCTGCCTCCCACATTTGCCCCTTCTCCTCCCCCCCCACCTCCACTGGTCCCTGTCACCTCTATGAAAAAGAAAAAAATACCCTTCCCCTGCCACCTTCCAACAAAATCCGGTGGCAGATTTGGGAGGAGCGGGTAGGGGGTACCTGGTGCCAATGGGAGTGACATCTTGCATATGTGAGTTGTACCAGGATGTCACTTCTGATTACTTCACCAAGTATGCGCCAATTGGGACCAAGTGGTCCGGTGCCTAGGACAATACCAGACCGAAATACAATCCTGGTTGTGTCACCAACAGGGTGTAGATAAACAGAAGATTATATGGCAATGACTATTGCTGGCTAAAAAGAAGCAATATGTGTCACAGCTCTGTTTTTCTTCAGACAGTAACAGAGAGCAGTGGCAAGATACATTGCCCTCCAACTGCAAGGATATTTTGACAAGATGAAAAATATGTACATTCTCATGTAATAAAAATATGCAAAGCTTGTTCTTGGTCTGGTAACACATGAGGCAGATTTACTAAATTCACATAAATGATTCGAAATTCGATTTTCAAATAGATTCGAATTCGAATTTCGAATATTCAAATTAGGTAAATTTGACCAGTGAATTTAGTAAATTCGATCGAATTTGAATATTTGAATACTCGACTATCGAATAACTTCCCCTTTAAATTTTTATTCGACTGCCTAGTTCACCAGTTTCAATCTACCGAACTTGGCCAAATTTTGATTGAATAGTAAAAAAATCGATTCGAACGATTTAATCGATCAAATTTTATCTATCGAATAGCTGTAAAATCCTTCGAATTCGATATTCGAATTCAAAGGAGTTTACTTCCCTTTTATTCACATGTTCGAATTTCAAATTTTTTAAAATTCGAAATTCGACCAATGATAAATCTGCCACATAGCAACCAATCAGCAGTTAACATTTGCAGGTTAGCTGCTTGGCCCATTATTGTCACACTGGCTGCATTTCTCTTTTCTTTCCATATTGTGGATCTCTTTACCGCAAGTCTAGTGAAATATTAATGTAAACATTTAGTAAACCCAATATGAATTATTATATCTTAGTTGGGATGAAGTACAAAGTACTGTTTTATTATTATCAGGAAAAGGAAAATAATTTAAAAATTTTTTAATTATTGGATTAAAATGGAGTGTATGGGAGACGGCCTTCCCGTAATCTGGAGCATTCTGGAAAATGCTTTTATGGATGATGGATCCTGTACCTGTACAAGGCTATAGTATTTGGCCTTATGGTCGCAGTGGAAGTACCTAAGACCTAAGAAAACCTAAGGGCAGAAAAATTTCTTTGTAACCGGCAGTAGCGTGTAACACAGCTGTCTCTAAAACACATTTCTGTCCCCATTTAAATGAAGAACTACGTACTGGCCAGTAATCTGTAATAGCTGTGTTTACAAATTGTCCTGACATGCTTCCTCTAGCTGCAGAAGTTTGGATTTACACATGCAATATAAATATTTAATAAAAAGCAGACACAGACACAGAACAAATTGCCATTTTTGGTTCTGGGAATGCAGATGTATTTAATCAATAACCGTGATATATTTGTTAGCTTTAGACCCCAGTATTTTTCTCTTTGTATTAGTGAGTGTCTGAGCTAATGCAAAAATGAAAATCCAGTCTGAAATTCTAAGCAATAAAAAAACTCTCATTTCTGAAATAAAGTTCCTCTTCAGTATTAGTGATGAGCCAACGTGTGGCACCAAACATATTGTAAAACCATAAAATTGATGTGAATTACATTTATGTCAAAAGGAAGACAGAATTACATTACATTGCATTTTTAGCTCTGCAATTGCATATACATTGTACTGCATTATTAGGGAAGTTCATTAGTACTATACTATAACTGTTCTTCATAGAAACTAAAAGGTTCCCATTTTGCCAATTTCTTCCAAACATGGAAACATGTAAACAGCTCCTTGGATAGAAAGAGAGGAGCTCTGGGGAGGTCTCCCATCCTAAATGATTTATGTGGAAGGCAAGGGCAGCTAAAAACATCTGCAATTTTTTTCCAGCACATTAGAAGTTTTTTATTTCCAGTGAAACAGACTGCATGACAAAAGTATAGCTCCAATTGCTATAAACTGTCACTACTGGTGACACCACCACAACAACAACACTGTCACCACTACTGACTTAATAGCAAAACTGCAGCAGGAGAAAAAAATTCACCCCCCCCCCATTCAGAACAGTATCCCCCTCTCAGGATTCTGTATCTCTTCATGCAGGAGCTGGAGTCAGAATTTTAGGTCAAATATATTGGTGTATGTGTGTGCCCTTTGCCAAGACAATGCATTTCAATCCTTTCAACCAGTCCTTTAGCCGTGCAAGCAGAGGGACAGGCGCAAAGGGGATGGGAGAGGGGTACAAGTTAGTGCCCTGTACCACATCAAAATCTGTCCCTGGTAATAAACACACTAACACAGGTCATTTATCAACACTGGCTGCCTGTGGGCAGTAAGCCATAGCAACAGGGGCATCCCAGGCAGCAGCCCTAATCCCGCCCCCCCTCCCGCTCTGCGCTTCTAATTTATAGCATCAGAGTGGGTCGAGGAGGGGCAGCATCACTAGTGCAGTGAGCTCCATTTTAAAAAACCTAAATTCAGCTCTTAGTTACTAAGTTACTAGAGGCCGCTTTTTGCCGCCCCTGGAAACGGGCTGCTCTGTGCCGCCTGAGGCAAGATTCTCACCTTGCCTTATGGCTGGAGCAGCCCTGCATAGCAACCAATACAATTGTTGCATTGTTCTACCTGCAGCTGGCTGAAAAGAGACAATTATTGATTGGTTGCAAGGGGTTACTGCCCACTGGCAACTTTGCCTCGAGTTGATAAATTACTATGGCATTTACTCTTTTTCTGGTGTTCAATAAACCTGTAATAAATAATGTTTCTATAATAAGCACAGAAATGGCATATTGCTCTGTTTTCAAATCTGTTACATGTTCTTTAGTGCTACATGAGGAAAAATAATTTCTGTTATAACTGTACTTTTTAGATTTCAGAGTTCAGCATTGCATCAAGACAGGTTAAAACTTTAAGACCCCCCATACAAGGGTAGGACTGCTGTCCAGGGCCCCCTACTTCCCTTGATGCATTGGCGTAGTGCACTCCCTTCCTTGTGTTGCAAGCCCATGTGGAGTATGCGCGTATTTGCAGATGGCATGGAGCCAGCACGTATGCGCAAACGGTGCGGCGCTGGCACGCTGGCTTTTTAAAATATACCACGACTGGGGGTCTGGCCAGTCTGACCCTGCCCCATACACAGGCCAATTAAAGCTGCAGACAAAAAATTCCAATTTAAACACGGCAATAGATCAAAAGGCTGTGTGCATAATGATGTGGTGCTCTTTCTGGAGACCTTGCTGCACGGGGTCTCAAGACTTAGAAAAATAAATGGAAAATCAGAAGGCACACACTTCAGCTTTAGTGCAAAAAACTTTGGTGATTTATTGGAGATCTCCACAACGTTTCGGAGGTACAACCTCCTTTCTCAAGTGCTCTCAACAGTGTAATTCAATCCACAGGTATATAAGGTGTAGAAAAGTGCCACTCCTCCCCCTTAATTAGATGACATCATTATGTGAAGGCATATATTTAACTGTTTATATCATATGGAAGCCATTTATACATTTTATTGTGTCATACTTACTATACCCGAATAGTGACTGGTAGTGCCCAAACATGATACATAGTGCTCAGTGATTACTTATTGGTGACGGTAATGTCCATATTCGTATAGATCACTTAAAATTCATCACGTGGCTGTGAGAAAGTAAATAAATAAAATAAATGAATGAACACTTCAGTTACAGACTTTAAGTTATACTTCATCACTTTTTGGTCCCGCAATCTGACTACCCGTATTGCCTCCATTATGATCTGATCTTTGGGCCCTAGGGCCTGCGATCGGATCAGCCCGATATTGGCCACCTCAATGTGGGCATATGGGGAAAGATCTGCTCCTTTAGCGACATCACCAAACAAGCAGATCTCTACATGAATGGCCAACTTTAGTCCAGACTGTGCCTGCTCTCACTCTCTCACTTCACCTCAGTTAGTGGAAAATAGTATGAATAAATTATTTATTTTGGAACAAACTGAAATCTGGACTGAAATCACAGAAAGAAATTCATTAGTTTGAAACAGAGTCATAAATGTTGTTTTCTTACTCCATTTTCAACTGAGCTAAAGAAGAAACAGCAAACTGCGTAGAAAGACTAGCAGAACAAATGCAATTCGGCTGCTATTTAAGGAGGACATACAATAAATACTAAACAACATGAAAGAATAGAACAATTCTTTTAAAATGTAATGCTGAATTTATCAGAATACTCTCTTTGCCCTCTTGCCCATAGTCTCTAGTGGAGACTGTAATGCAGCTTTATTATGTAGGCAAAAGGATTCTACAACAAGAGTCATGCTGTTCTATGTGCTGTCCATTTCCCATCAATTATTAGTTATTTTTGCCAGTATGCCCCTGGATTTTCATGCATTACAATGCAGAGATACAATAATTTAGTCACACTCTATCTCCCATACAGTTCATTCTCCTCTGTAATCTCCAAATCATTGTGGTGATGTCAAAAGACAGTAGATAGGGGTTTTAAATGTATATACACAGAACACACTAGGTCAAAAGTAAAATTTGCAATAAAATACAGTTCCAGTTTGATATTTCAGACATTTAACGGCTACAAAAGGAATTCACTCTGTTTCATCATCATCATCATCATCATCATCATCATCACCATCATCGTTTATTTAAATAGTGCTGACAAGTTACGCAGTGCTTTACCTTAGTTTATAACAAGCGGGAAATAAATTAAACAAGGGTTTACAGAGTACAATAGGATTAGAAGGGCCTATATGCAAGACATTACAACTAAAGGTTAGGGCACAATTCACACATTAGGATTATATAAACAATTTTGTGATTTATGATACAGCGATGATTGATTAATTAGGGTACATGGATTAAACTTTAAACAGGTCAGTTTTTAAGTAGCATTTGAAAGTTTGCTGCTCAAGACTTTCAAGAGTTCCAGAGAAAAGCAGAAACCCAAAAGAAGTCTTGTAGACGAGTATGGGCAGAAGTGATGAGAGAAGAAGCGAGGCAAAGGTCAGAAGAAGAAGAGCGAAGGTTTCGTGAAGGAGTTTATTTTCAGTGATGAAATATAGGGAGCGGTTTCACTGTTAAGGTCCTTAAGTGTCAGTAGTTTGAATTTGACTATAGAGGAGACTGGGAGCCAGTGAAGCAATATGCATAGGGGGGCAGCTGATGTTGAGCGGTGAGATAGATAAATGAGTCTAACAGCAGCATGTAGAATGGATTGGAGTTGTGAAAGGTGACTTTTGGAATACCTGCAAGGAGTAGATTGCAGTAATCAAGGTGGGAGATGATGAGAGACTGTATCAGTGTTGGTTGAGTCAGAACTGAGATATGATCTTATTCAGACAATGTTGCACAGATGAATATGACAATCTATATAATATCCAGAACATAACTTTCATGTACTGTTACATCCAGAACAAAACTATCTACATTCAACTACTTAACTGTTAACAATATAAGGACACACTTACTAACACTGGGGCATGGTGCATAATGAAAAAGAAGAAAACATCATGTTTTTCACACTTTGAACCCTGACCCACTGTCAGTGCCTGTGTTCATTTTGCTAATAAATACAGCCCCCTCCTGCCTAATACCATACATTGCTCACCAATCAGTAAAGTAAAGTAAGTCATCAAAGTAAGTCAGTAGGTGCATGGTGCAAAGGAGACAACACTGGCACCTTCCTCTGCTGTGCTTTGCACCTTGCTCCAGATTTTTAATAAACAAATTCCTTAGTTATCCAGTGTGAAACAACTTAGATAAAGAGAAGTCCATTTTCATATGGATGTTATTTCAATATTATAATATGTACAGAAATACCTTCAAAAACTTGTCAAAAAACGCCACGTTCCACGTGGAAAATCTTTTTGTCCCTCTTTCTGTTTCCAGAATGTTGGGAGGTATGATGTTATTAGTCATTTTGAAGATTTGTTCAAGCTAGAAATCTCAGTTTTTGCAGAATATTAAAGCAATGAAATATCTGTCAAACAGCTATCCCAACATGGCTTTGTTATTTAAAAAGAATGTCATGCTAATCTCATAATTTACTCTAAGCTTTTTCTCAACAATATAATAATGTTAGTGTGGGTATGGGGCATATTTTTCAAAGAAAAATATACATCAATCCTTTTCACAGTATTGCTGTATGATTAATTAAAACAAATTAAATAGAGGCAGCTTGAAAGTGATGCAGCTGAACAGAAAGGAAATATCCATGTTTTGCATTGGTAATGCAATAAAAAAAAATAAACTGACAATCAAATCAGTAAAAAGAAAACCTAAAATGGAAATATGTATATCAAATAAAATTTGAAGATGCAGAGCTATTAATTATAGAATTAATTTATGTAATAATACTTAACTGTAAGAAACGTACAACAGAATAGAAAAGTATGATAAACATTGTCATAATAGTGTCAATAACTTTTTCCATACCCTTTTGCATTATATTTGGAAATTAGACAACCACCCAAACTCAAACTAAGGTTGTCAATTCATTTAGAAAACCAGGGCACTGATTGCAAACAGATTGCATTCAACTACAATCACTGCAGCCTTTTTATCTAGATTTTCAAGAAGTGTCCTCATTTTTTTCTAGTTACCTTGAGCTAGACTGTGTGGTAAACAATTTACAGTAATCCTATACTCAAACAGTACCTCGGGTTATTCTCTCTGGGGTTCGAATAATGACCCTTACAGTTAAAGCTGTAAAGTAGACTACCTTTCCAAATATATCTGTTTTCCAAGTTTCTAACTGGTCTCAGTAACACTTGATCCTACAACACATAAACTTTAGATTTAACCTCTCTTTAGCTAGATCTCATTCACAAGGCTCCATCACTCTAACTTGAAGCCTGTTTCAGCAGCTTTCCTCACAGAGTTGTTTCAATAGAAGAACATTTTACTCATGCCCTGCATTCTTCAGGTCATCACTATCAGGCCATTGAAAAAGGTATTCCATTCTATAGTAACAAAATAAACCATATCCCATCTATTGTGTGCAAAGAACTTAACATTGCTCAACAGTGCTGACTGACAATCCCAAAGTGGGTTCACCTACAAAGTTTGCCATTGTGGTACCTTGTGTAAGGACTTTGGCCCTCATCAATATATTACTAGTTAGGATATTATTTTCTGATTGATTCCTTCTCTTGCCATGTGATCATAATGTATCTGTATTTAGTACCGGATTTCCAAATATAATGCTCTGACTATATACAATGTATGTATCTACCTTGCTCCCTGCACTCATCATGATTTAAAAGGTTTCTCCGGAATATTGATTTCAGTGCTTTTTTGAAATGCATAATCTAAAAAGAAAAAGAATAATTCATTAGTACATAGATGATTCCATGCACTAATGAATTGGGGAGATTTTGGAACAAGACTATGAAACTGTTGAATTAAATTTCAGAAGTTGATGAGCACCAGATACTCAGTTGTTTCATAGTGAAGGGCAAATTTGTCCCGTTTTGCTTCGCCAAAACATAAACAAATTTCCTGCGAAATTCGCGAAACAGCAAAAAAATTTGCGTTTTTGACACAGGCATCCATTTATGGACATCCGGCGGCGGTTTTTGGACACCAGCATAAATTAATTGGTGAACAAAACCGGACGCAGGAGTCTGATTTTTTTTTACGCCAGTGAATTTCCACCAGCGAATTTTCACGGATGATTCGCTAATTTATTCTCTGTTTAAGAAACCGAGGAATACGCTACGAATTCGCTCTTGACAAATAAATTTACCCATCACTATTGTTTGAAGCTAGAATATTAGTACTGTATTTATAGTATGAGTATTTGTTTTTAGGGGTTGCATGTTTAGAGTAGGAATCGATGGATAGCAAAGATTGATTGTTGCTCTCTTCAGACTAATGAAGATTTGACTTATGGGGTTATTTACTAGAATCTGAATTTTTCTGGTCAGAGTTTTCATGGGGAAAACTAAATTTTTTCATGCAAAAACCCACAAATATTTTGAGAATTATTATACCCCGAGGCTGCTAAAAGTCCAAATCTGAAAATACTCAATCTCAAAGGTCATGTAGAAGTCAAAGGCAGATGTTCCTTTGAGAACTGGAAGATATCATGATCTGCTCTGGGTTTCGTACAATAATCCAAATAATGTGTGGTTTTAGTTTGATAGTCTGAAAAATTCTGAGTTTTCAGGCTTCAAATCCAAAACCCCTTAGTGATTTTCTTTTGTAGATACACTAACCTATAGTCCAAATCTTATAAATATATGTTATTATATGCACTGGTGTGTAAAAATAAGGCAAGTGAAAGATGGAGAAGGAATCCTTATTAACTCAGATTAATTTCTTCTGATTCAAATAGCTGAAGTATTGCTGAGAGTTGCTGCTGATTGAGCATGAAATAGTGGTGTCCATTGCACCTCTGCTCTGTGCATGATGGAATAGGGTGACATGATAAAAAGTACATAATGACCCTGCACCTCTTTGTTGGAAGAAGTAAGTGTCAGTTTTAATTAATTCAACTCCTCAAACCTCAACAATGAATAATGGATGCTGGTGATATGTAAATACATTTAAAAGAAATTGCTTTATGATCTGTTCCTAACCTTGTCATACTGTGTATGAAGGGTAGCGGTCCTAATAGAAAAACTTTGCATAAAGGTATCGATCATCTTACTTGCAGCCGTTGCTCATCTGTGGTAACCCATAACAACCAATTATAATTTCCCTTGCATTCATCATCTTGCACTAGACTGATTATAGCTAATTGCTGTAAGGCTGTTTTCAGTTACCAAGGATAGACAGGGGGCTGCACAGTGCAGCTGCTTCTAAAATTATACCAGAAATGTAATAGGATTGCTTTTAATTTAAAAATAAATTGTATCTCTTTGGCTGTAATAGGGCCTATTGAATTGAACTGATTGTATGGCCTTAAATGCTTGACTGCTGTAGAACAGAAATGTATGCTTAGCTCTATGGTGGGCTACTTGACACATGTAATAAAGATAGAAACCATATGCCTTATGCATACCGTGTCATTCCAGTGGAACAGCAGCAACACAAAATATCCAAATATCCAGCATTGTCTTATGCCTTGGCCAACCCTTTCTATGGTGCGATCAGAACTGTAATATATATAGAACACTTATATAGAACACTTTAGGCTGCTGTAGGCACTTATGTTTTTGAGTGTTGATCAGCAAATACTGTGCACTGCTGCATCTTTTAGGCCTGGTTCTTCACAGTAAGGGCTTATCAACCTCCAGACTTGGTGGGTCTCAGCAGTTGGGTGGTGGTATTCGAGAGATGGCCAGGTTCCCCATACTTCCTCAGATTTTTTGGAGGTTGTGTGTAGAGAATTTGCATATGAACTAGATATGTTGTAGTTTGTTCTGACCATAGTTGGTGGGTCAGGGGATGCACTTTTTACCAGAGTTGTGTACCTGTGGGTGTGGAACAAGCTCTATCCTAATATTGCCTGTTCAGGAGTAGGAGGGAGAGGTGAGCATTATTTGCTATGGCAGATACCCATTGCCAGTACTGCTGAAGACTGATTCACTCCCATAACATATATGTAAAAGTTCCTGGGTCCAGGTCACATCTACCACAGTTATAGGATGCTGCAGAGTTTGTTTTATGAAGCCTAACAGGGGTATAATATGCAATAACACCAAAACATGAAAGTGTATCAAAGTAATGAAGATATAATGTATTGATTGTGTTGCACTGGTACAACAGGTGTGTTTGTTGCAGAAACGCTACAATAGTTTATTTAAACAAACTGCTGTGTAGCCATGGGAGTAGCCATTCAAAGCTGAAAAAATAGAAAAGGCACAGGATACTCAGAAGATAACATAAGCTCTGTAGTATACAAATACAATGGAATTCTTCACAACTTATCTGTGATCCATTGTGTATCCTGTGCTTAAATAGTGGCACAACAGCTTGTTTATATAAACTATAATAGGTTTTTCTGAAGCAAATACACCCGTTTTACCAGTGCAGGGCAATAGTACATAATATTGTCATTCTTTTAAAACACTTTTGGAGTTACTGTTTCTTTAAGCATAGTGAACATCATTTCTAACTTAATCTTTTTGTGATAATTCAGTTGTCCTGTAAGCAAAACAAGATAGACATTATTACAAAACAAACACCATCAACTGTTTCAAAGTCAATGACATTTTGGTCAGAGGAACTGCAAGCTGTAAAAAACTCATTCATGGTGATCTTATGCTACGTATGATGCATTTTAACCTAGGTATTTGTTATATTATTCATATAGCACTGACATATTCTTCATTACTCTACAGAGATAATACATCATTCCAATGAGGCATGGATTCTGATTGCAGTTGAACTTCACAAAATGATATACAGCAGTCTTCTGACATTTGCCTGATTGGCAATGCCTTCATCTGTTTCATAGACATCTGGAACGAACTTTCCTTTATTAGATTAAAAGTCATGATGTTGCAAATTGATGAAGGCTAATTGTATTCTTGCACAACTCAAAGGAAATGACATCATTTTCAACATACAATTACGGAACATACAGTATAGAGGTTTAAAGGACAAGGAAAGGCTAAATATAATGAGTCCAGGAAAAGGCTTACCTCATTACAGGCAGACAGTGAAGAAATGTTGCTGAAGCATGCCCCTATTTAAAAGATTACTAGCTGATGATTTTCCAGTAGCTTGATGGAATGCTACCCAGAAGTCACTGTGCTACTCTCAAGACCAAAAGACTCTAACGAATGCGCAATAGCTTGCAGTTCATTTTGGCACATGCGTATATTGTTTCTATTGTGAGCGCGCTTTCATCCCTTGAAGCCATCTCTCTCTCACTAGATTGGACCAAAAGTTTATCCAGCTATCCAGGTAAAGATAGTGGACACAATGTCCAAGGGGAATATAAATATTTAAATGAGCTACTTTCTAAAAACAATCTTTCCTTGTCCTTTATTTTAAAAAATAATTTCACAGCAATACGGTATGTGAAGCTTTATGGTATGGAGGTACATTAACAACCAGGCAGCTATTAGTCACCATTTCATGGGGAAACTACAACAAAATGAATGACAAGAGGAAAAGATGTGCTTTCCTCTGATCATTGTCTGATCATCTGAAAATACCAGTATGTAGGAAAATATACAGTAGCAAAAACAGTGCAGATGCTACAGACCACATATAATTACATTTTTTTTACAATATAATAATTCCCTATGCAACTACAAATAAACTATGAAACCTGCACTGAAGGCATCTGCGTGAAAGGGTGGGTGGGGAACTCTAACCTACTTTAGGAGGCTTTTCTAAAAAAAAACATTAGTACCATTGGTAGATTAAAGTGTTCAGAGATTTCAGAATTCCAGCCTTTCAGTAAACACTGTAAAAGAAATCTTGTCAAATTTAAAAGAAGTTCATTTTCTGTAATGGGCAAGAGTCCCTTATGATCTCATAAAACATATAATTAATGGATATGCATAACAATATGGCTGTAATTCTTCCTAGACATGGCATTGCAAAGAATGATACCACTAATTTGCCATGTTGTAATGCTCTGACACTGATGAGAGTCATTCAGGAGGTAATAGTTAATGTGGGAAGCCTGGGCTATACTGTAGATGTCAGGACAGAGTCTTGAAGCTGTAGGAAAGCAACATTTAATATTATTTATTTATATAGCACCAAAAAGATATGCAGTGCTTTATCTTAGTTATAACAAACAGGGAATAAATGGCAGATAACAATCAAGGGTTTACAGAATAGGTTTAGAGAGCCCTACAAAGTAGAGTTTACAAACTAAAGGTTACGGTACAATTGACACATTAGGATTTTAGACACAACTTTGTCATTTACTGTATGATACAGCAGTGATTGATTAATTAAGGTAGATTGAATAAGCTTCTTTAAACAGGTGGGCCTTTTGAAAGTTTGGAAAGAAGGAGAAAATATGACAGCTTGAGGCAGAGAGTTCCAGAGAAAAGCAGAAGCCTGAGAGATTGAAGATGAGAATGGGCAGAAGTGATGAGAGGAGAAGCAAGGTGTAGGTCAGAAGCAGAGCGAAGGTTGCGTGTAGGAGTCTATGTGGAGATCAGAGATTAAAAATAGGGAGGGGCTTCATGATTAAGGGACTTGAATGTGAGGGTTAGTAATTTGAATTTGATTCTAGAGGAGATTGGGAGACCCTTGAGGAACGCAGAGAGAGAGAGGGAACATAGTAGAATTAGCGTTAGAGAAGGCAACTTTAAAGGAATGGTCAGACAGATAAAAACCAAGAGCAGTTTCACGAATGCCAGCTGAGTGTAGAATGTCAAGGAGGAGTGGGTGGCCAACTGTGACAAAGGCTGCAGGGAGATCTAGAAGGATGAGTATGGAATAGTGACCTTTAGACTTTGCCAGTAGAAGATCATTGGTTACTTTGGTGAGAGCAGTTTCAGTTGAGTGTGTTTGGCAGAAGCCAGATTGCAGGGGGCTCTGCTTAAGATGCTTTGGTTATTTAGAGTTCAGCAAATGTAGTTGTGGGAGCACTTATGGGTCTCAAGCGGACTCCATGTGCATCACATCCACTGCAATCCCAGCAGTCAAATGTAGCAACAAGTTCAGTCAAAAAATGGAGCACCAGAGAAGTCATAGTCTGTGAATTAAAAAGTTGCATTTATTCCATCATCTTTAATAGTTTTGCATGCCTCTAACATCCCATGGGCTGCAGGCTTAACGCGTTTCATGGCAACCTGACACTTCCTCAGAAGCTATGACCAAGCGCCGAGCAAAGGTCAGGGTTGGGCTTATGATGGGGTCATAAATGGAAATGGGAAAGACATGTGGGTAACTAGATGGGAGGAGACCAGGGAGGAAACAGACTGGGAACATATGATAACAGATCAGGACCAGCCCCAAGAGCCTCCAGTGGCTCACAAGTAAGTGCAAGTCCAGCAACTGCAAAAATAAGTTTCAAGTTCTGGTTTGTCCTGACACATGTATCACAAACTGGAATTGATAATCATAGTCATGCTGAACCTGCTAGACTTTGATCTGTTCCATCTCAGAAAATATCTGTTTTTCTATTTCAATTACTGCTAACGTATACTATTTTCCTGTCCTGTATTTTATTCCTGGAAATAGAACCAACACATTTCACAATTTGAAGTAGAGGTATTAAGTTATTTAATTACCTTCAGAAGCCATACAATACACAGAGATGCCCTGTGCAACATTGCATTTGCCATCAGACTGCATTCCAGCATTTTTAACACTGTTGATATATATATATATACCACTGGTGAAGACCAGAAATATATTTCTGAAATTAAAGGTAGAGTCTTGTCACATGGTATATTGTATTTTATTGTGAATCCACCAGTAGATAACAATTCTGGCACATAGACAGAGTTGCTGAGAGACACAGGTTGCGGATAATGCCCATCGTCATCATCGTATATTCCATAGATATTAAGGGCTGTTAAAAGGTTAATCTTTAAACGTTCCGAGGATTTTCTGTACATATACCAAATTTTCCATTTTGGGGATATAGGAGGCCTTTAGGAGCCAACTTTCTAGTTGATCACACTATTCCAATGAAGACCATTGATGATAACCTGAGGATGCAAATTCTTGATGTAAACACACATCTATGACCCATAAAGTGACATGTAAAGAGGCTAGACTTTTAGACAGTACATGCAGCAACCCTTAAGGTCTTTGCCTCAGGATTTTAGGGCAATGAATATGCAGGGAGTTTTTTTTATTTCCTTATTTTTCATGCTTTGCAATTTTTTAAGGTTCATTTTAGGTAATATTTATTACAAACTAAGGCTGTCCAGTGGGGCAGATGTGGTCTTCCACGAGTAAAAATGATTGCACCCTGGATCTCCACAGACCTTATTTATGCCATAATCTGTTTTTAATAATCTGTCTCCCAAACATGAAATTGTTATAACTCCCTCCCTACTAAGAACATATTGGACAGCACTAATTTAAGGGATGCTTGGGAATACAACATTTACAGCACAGTGCAGAGGAATTTTTTTTTAAATTGCAAACATAAAGTTTGTAATTTAGATCTTTAAGTGAGACAAATGATGTTAGTTTTTTTGGATCGTCACGGTGTCTAAGAGAGCTGAAGAATTTGTACACAAGCAGTGATGTGCAACACTAATTTAATGACATGTACAAAGCCAGTTACTGTAGTTGTATACAACATATTACGTGTTTCTTAATATACTTTTATGAACACTATATATATATATATATATATATATATATATATATATATATATATACACTACTCAGAAGATGACATGCCATCTCAAATGCTCAAAGTTGTTTGTTAAACCTTACCAAAGCTACAATTAAAATCTAGCACCTACAATTAAAGGGGACCTGTCACCCAGACATAAAAAAGCTGCATAAAAAAAGTCCTTTTCAAATAACACATGAAATCCAAATTCTTTTTTATTGAAGCATTTATTGCTGTTTAAAAAACTTAGCTGTCAATCAAATATTGCCTTCCCCTCCTATATGCCCGAGGCATAGAGGTGGGGAAGGCAATTACTTTCACTTTCCATTCAGCACTTACTAGATCTCACCGCACTCCCCACAGTCCCCCTCTCTCTTTACCATTTAATTGTGTAATCAGTGCATGGGAATGGACATCATTCTGGTACAGAAACCAGATTTTGAGATGAAACAAGGCTTGCCTTAATAGCAGTGTTCTCAAAATGGCTCCTACCTGCTATAATTTTGAATTCCCCAACCAAAGGAAACACGATTCAGATAATTTATATAGTGTAATTAAAGTTTATTTTGCTTGACTAATGAGATTAAATAGGATTGGAATTGCAATTATTTTTTCAGGTGACGCAACCCTCTCAGGAGAGGAGAAAAAGGTTTTTCAGCTAAAGAATGGGATGAGCTCATGTCATTATCCTTGTCTTTTATACAATAATGGAGTGCTCCACCTGGTTATAACTCACCAATTGTAGGTGCTGGGTGCTTTAACTGGAAGGCCATTCCCTTTCGCAGGGTCAAATGTCCATGTAACGAAAATCCAGAAGCACACCAATATTGACTTAGTGAAATCTGTGATTTATTAAGCCCATGTATATCCAAAAAACTGCAACATTTCGGACCCCACTGGGCCCTTTTCAAGGATTGATAAAGGGCCCAGTGGGGTCCAAAACTTTGCCGTTTTTTGGATATACATGGACTTAATAAATCACAGATTTCAATAAATCAATATTGGAGTGCTTCTGGATTTTTCATTACATTATCCTTGTCTTTGGGAATGATGTGGACTGGTCATATAATCATAATTGCTTTCATTACCTAACAGCACCACGCAAGTAAAAGTTGACTGATACTTGACTGCTATGGGTTAATAGAGCAAGCCACGCTCTGCCTGTGCTATTACAAAACTTAACTAACAGTCAAATAATGTTTGTATTTTAGAGCAGGGTAACAGCGAAGG
This sequence comes from Xenopus borealis, assembly GCA_024363595.1. NCBI lineage: Eukaryota > Metazoa > Chordata > Amphibia > Anura > Pipidae > Xenopus > Xenopus borealis. Next base: position 114,217,109 of record CM044434.1, on the reverse strand, counting down.
CCTTTTCTAGTTAGAGATGAATTCAACCTGTTATTATCAACTTTATTTGTACATCCTCTAAAGTGGTTCTCTGTTTTCACAGAAGAGATTTATGATTTAATATGAATATTACATGAACTCCTCTGCTCTACACCATAGGAATTTGAAAAGCATATATTCTCTTTCTTCTTACTGCAAACAGATAAACAAACTCTAATTGTCTGAACTGTACATCTGACTTTAATAACTTTCGTCTTAAGTAGATTTGAAATTCATTTCCTTAAGTCCAGTCTATTTTTAGTTAATGTATCTGAAATGTCATCATGCAGTGGGTGGTCTACCAACACAATGGTCTCTGTTGGCTTTGAAAATATATGTAATGTATGAGAATCAAGTCTAACAATTTGTGTGCCTGCCACAAGCAACACAACCTGAAAGGATTATGTGATATATCAGTATATATATATATATATATATATATATATATATATATATATATATATATATATATATACACACACCATTTGTTTCCATATATGGCACCAAAATACTATGTCCCCAGATGCATATGTGTAAAGAGCTAACTCATTGTTAGACACTTCCTCCTCCCACATGCAAGTGTGCCGGTTATACTCCTGGAGGAAGGAGTGCCATAGCAATAAGTCTTCTCTCATCTGCCATGGCACCTGAATAAAATGGTGTGGTTTCTTTATTCTTTTTGTGGCCAGTGACAGTCGTCATCAAACACAACCACACATCAGTACCTTTGTTATTCCAACCGAAGTCAGATTTCAGTGCCAATCTACACCTAGATTCCTTGTCGTATAACCACCAGGCCAAACCCAATAAAAAGTGTAAGGCTTGAAAAAAAATAAATAAATTACTAATTACCCCTCGCTCCTATAGCTAGAAAAGCAGAGGGTGAGGAAAAACAGCCTATTGCGGCTGTCCCCACGCTTCCTTGCCTGGTGCTTGTTGCATAGGGGAGGGGGGCAGGAATTGACACTGCACTCTCCTTGTCCCGGGCTCTGTCAGAAGTGAGCGGCGCCTGGCGATGATGTCAGACCAGGCGGAAGCGCAGGGGAAGCAGGTAAGGCTGCTGCCTCGTTCCCTGCAGTCACAGTGCACCTCATTAGATGCTGCACCGCTGCAGATTCACATTCAAAATTTTGTCCTGGTGAATGGCATTATGAGAAGTTATCAGCATGGCTTTATGAAGGATAGGTCATGTCAGCCAAATTTGAATGAATGACACTTTTTAGGATGAGGTAAGTAAGAACAGGGGAATTCCATGGGCTGATGCTGCCTGAGGCAGTAGTCCCCATGTTGCCCACCCACTCTGTACTTATAAATTCAGCGTCAGAGTGAGTGAACTGGGGGATTTTGTCAAAGCGTTTGATACCGTGCCCCACAAATGACTGCTTTCTATTGTCACGATTGGCACCCAAACAAGAACAGATGGCAAGCACCCTGGCCTCGGCTCGTGCTTCACCAGTAGTGTGACCACCTTTGACCTCGGGAGGAGCCCTCAGCTACTCAGATGCCACCTGGACTTAACGAGAGGTGCAAGGCGAAAGTTCTGGCTAGCTAGGGGCACAACGGTTAAGCAAAGTCTTTGGGCAGAAGGTCACAGGACAAGACAGAGGCAGATAACGTAGTCAGATCAGGCCGGGTTAGGACGAGCGGAACACAGTCAGACCGGCCAGGGTCAAAACCAGGAGACTGACAGAGGGATCAGGCAGGATGGGAGTCAGATAACAGGCAGGGGTCAAACCGGGAGATCAGATCAGAATGGTCAGGCAGGCAGGGTTGTATTACAGATGGTAGAATAGTCAGGACACAAGCCAAGGTCAGAATCACAGAAGTCAAGAGTAGTCAGGCAGGCAAGGGTTACAACAGGTTATCAGGATACAGGCAGGCTATAAGAACAAGGCACCAGGAACTGAACCTATAACGGGCAATGAGTTTTGCAGTAAAGTCCCTTTAAATACATTTGAATTTCGTGCCAATACACGCTGACATCATCACATCAGTTTGCCTTTAAAGGGACCCGGAAGTGCGCCGAGCAAGCCTTAGGAGAAGCCAACACAGGAGGGGAAAGAGCAGTGCAGCGGGCATCCACGCCAGTGAAGCGGCGGTGGACCCCGCTGCCCACTAGACCACCAAGGTGAGTCCTTACATCTATATTAAGGTCTGTTGGGCTTAATTAAATAATTTGCACATGGATATTAAACTGGCTACAGGATCGGGTACAGAGGGGTGTGGTACATTTTCTACTTGATCCTAACACTCTTGATCATTGAACCAACCAGGGCCCTTATCTAAGTTGCGCCCCACCACCCCATCCCAATAATTCCACTCCTGCAATTCTGTGTTTTTCTGAAATATAAATGCTGAATTTACAGTTACACAATAGAAAAGGGATGCTCTATAAAGAGAAATGCTAGAATAGCGCACACACAGAAATGTGTCCACTGTATAGAAAAGGTGGGATTTACTGCACCAGTTCTAGTTGTAGAACAAATTCCTCAAGTAAACAGAGGAAATGACTCAATCCTAACTATAATAAACAGTTCACAAACAACTAGAAATGACATACTAAAAGCAATGAATAAACTGCCCCAATAGTCTAAACATGGGGAGAACCTGCATTTGTTTTACTACAATGTTCCGTTTAAGTTGGGAATCCATGATGTAGGCTAAAAAATTCAAATATTCTCTCTTGGTAGTGCCCACTATTCTGTTGGAACTGGATGTACCTGAAGATCAGAACAGATGCACAATTTTACTGTTATCTCCATCTGAAAGTCAGCCATTCCTATTTTATTTCAATGATATAAATTAGCCATATGTTCCATTCCAAGTGTAGGCCTGTGGAGATGTACATTTTGGGTCATTTATGATGACCACAAGTGCAGTTGCAGTTTACACAAATTTCCCTACAGTTGTATGAAGAAAATCCCATTTATTATAAGTACTAAAAGATTCTCCTTGAACCTCAGTATAGTTGAACTCTGTGGGGCTCATTTATAAACTTCACGCAGGGCAGATTGGTGCGCAAAGTGAATATATTAATAAAGCTGAATAAACAGATTTGCAAATTTGATTTTCACATTGCGAATGTCTACAAGAGCTTTTTAAATATGGCAAAAATCGCAAATTGGGAATATTTATGTGCACACTCTGCATTTGAATTATGTCACAACTTTGGTGGCAGAGAATATATTTGCAAAACAGTTTCGCTGTCAGTGCTATTTACGTGCACAACAACTTTGCACAGTGCCTGTACTCACGCAAAGACGAGTTTGCGAGTCAATTGAGAAAATGTATTCACAATGCAAATTTGCAAAAACTGGAAAGACAGACACAGCAGTGCAATATTTAAGCGTTCAGGAAAAAGCATGGGCAAAACAACCATTTGTGAACAATTATGCGCTGCGCAAACATTATAAATGACCCCCTGTGTGTCTTGTCTCCTGTTCTGAACTGAGCACATCACACTTGAGCCTAATGAATCAGGCAAACGTTATTTTAAAAATTACAAGGATCAGCATTATAAGTGTAATTACATTCCGTTTTGATTTTTTTGGTTCAGGGTAACAGTCACATTTACATAGTCATATCTTCCCTTTGGCCTTCAATGCTGTGTTGCCTGTGAGCATATACCCATTTATAGTGCTGCTTCAAAAAGGCTACAGTTTTTTATTTTCAGTAATTGTGGGCTTTATGTAATATATATGGACGGTTTCTGTGCATCCTCTATTTGTGCCTCTTTCAAACAGACACTACACAGAGCAGGCAGTTTATATTAATATTGATTAAATGATGAAAACTGTTCAAGATGTTTGCCTTGTTATACCGTGTCAAGACAGAGCTAAAACCATAACACAGAGTGTGGAATTTAACAATTAAAGGCCTTAATTGTGGGCTAATGTAGGGTTCAAGTCTATTTTGTGTATTGGAATTCACGCTGCATGATGAATATAGTCTGTAAATCACAGCAAACCCTAATTAACACTGTCATTTATGCCTTTTCCCCATTAATGACATGCTGTCTGATGAGGATTATTAAATGGTCATTAAAAGTCAAATTATGTTTTGTATAGAATTTCAAGCTGACTAAAACAAGGATATTTTGTTCATAAGATGTCTTGTGACACAATTAATTGTGCAGTTTGCCAGTTTTCATGATAATAAGATAATAGAGGGAGATTTCATCTTATTCAAAAATATTTTATTCTAATATGCAGATAAATTGCTCTCATCTATGACATGACTTGCCTTCTCCCAGTCCCTACAAAACTATTGCCCCAAAATACTTAAGCAACAGATTTTATATGTTTATATAATAATAAGTAGCATATTAAAGAATTTTACCAAACTGGAATAAATATTTAAGAAAATATTGCATTTTTACAAGTTTTCCCTTGATTTTGCAATCTGTGTGCTCCCTCAGAGATCACCTAGACAATGCAGCTCTAATAGGAAGAGGTGTGGGAGCAAAACACAAAACTATGTCTGTTAATAAATTCATGATTCGTGATCTAACATGTATATTTGGTTGTTTGTTTGTGTGAATCATAGGATCCTAAAATTGGACTTTTCTGTTTAGGATTACCCAATGGTGTATACTGCTTAAAAAAGTTATATTATAAAATTGGGTTATTTAGATGAAGCAGGGTTTTAAATATACTCTTTTATATACATTTTTATAGAGACCTACATTGTTTGGGGGTATATTTTTTCGTTTAAATACATGCTGATAGGCGACAAGGAGAACATGTCATCTTTTTTTTTTTTAACAATTCTTTTATTTAATCTTGTTGTACATATGGTTACATTGCAAAACAGATTATTATTTACTAGTTGTGCAGTAAGTTTTATACAAAATAAACATTAAGCAAAATAAAGAAAAGAAACAACAACATTGCGGTGTCATCAATCTCAGTTGTGCATATAATTGCTAGTTAACCTTCCTTCCTTATGTTAAGAGTCTTACTGTAATGCCATTATGCTGGAAGGTTATGTTTAGATAAGTAATAATAATTGTGTTTCAGTGATTTATGCTATTATCATCCAGATCCGTCCATATTGCCCATATTTTGTCAAACTTATCCTCTCCTCATGTATGGAAGCTTTTATAAAGGGATGGCTTTATAAATCATTGCTTCCACGGTTGTAACCTTTGGGCCTCTGGCAGATTTCCAATGTACTGCTATTGTTTTTTTGGCATACATACATAATATAGTGATTAGAGTCCTTTGGACTCTCATGAGTTCAACCTGGTTGAGTAGAATTACAATAGGGTCAATTGGGTGGATCAGACCACTTCTTCCTAGTATGGTTTCTGCTACTTTCTCCCAGAAACATTGTGCCCTGGGACAGTTCCACATCTGGGGAATCCACATCTGGGGAATTCTTGCCCAATTTTGGTGGTGTAATGTAAGTATGGTGGAGGTATTTTAGTTAACTTGTCCCTACTGGTAATAATCCCATCAAAGGCAGTTTCCAGCACCTCCTCCCATATTTATGAGGTTAGCTGTGGGATATCACACTGCCATGTACAGATGAAGCCACTTTGGATTGTGCGTTTGACACAGAATAATTTAACTCACACATCCTGTTTAACTCACTCAGAATATTGTGTCACAGCATCCCATCCAATTAAAGAGTTCACCATTGAAAACAATGGTGCTTAGGTTTGCTAATGAAAAGGTTAAATGCATTAAATGAGTTAAGATGACTTTAGATAACACAGTTTCTTCAATTAACCCCGAGTCACGACGCATTTAACACACAAATCCAAGTGACTGCAACTGTATCATAATTTGGGTAAGGACGTGCTTCCGCTTGTAAATTCTGGTATAAAACACTGAGAGAGGTTTCTTCGGTATTTGTGTAAGAGTTACAATCTCTCTTGGTGATGTATCAATGTTTTGGACATTAAACTGAGCCCCAACTGTGTGCCTCAGATGCAATTATCTGAAATACTTTTGTTATTGAGAGCGAATATTTATTTAATCTCCTGAAAGGTCAACAATGTGCCCTTGGCATAATATCTGAGATATATTTAAGGTTATATCTTGCCCACAGTTGGGGGCTTGGAATTGTTTTCAGTTGTGTAAGATGTGGGTTGCACCACAATGGGATGTATTGTGAGCAATGTGCCTGGGGCTTTGGGAAATACTTAATTGCCATTTTCCATGCCTTGACTATAGCTTTCATTAGCGGGGTAGCCTTTTTTGTGTAGGTCGTACTCCTATGTAGAAGATATTAAAGCTCTTCCAGGGACCCCAAAATTTTAGCTTCAAGCAGAGTGGCCACGTTAGTTAGTGACCTATGTTGCAAAGGGTGTTCTGTCCCATCTTTATCTGGGCCATTGATATGTATCTGATAATGTGTTTAGTGCAGGGGTGTCCAACTTCTTGGCTTCCCTGGGCCACATTGAACAAAGAAACATTTTCTGGGGCCACACATGAAATACACAAACAATTTTGATTTTTTTTTAAAGAAAATGCACAGAAAAGAACTGCAATAACAGTTGGATAACCAGATGGAGCTACACTGGAATATGGGACACCTGATATTAAACAGACTTATTATATTATTATTACTACTAACTGGGCAATGGGCAGAGTCTCCCCTCCTGTCTACTCCTCTATCCTTTGCAATATGACGTTTCCTCTGGAACCTCTGGCCGCATTCATATCCATCCTGGGCCGCATGCAGCCGTCCGGCCGCAGGTTGGACATCCCTGGTTTAGTGCAATTACCTGTCCTTTGTGGGGAGGTTCAACGGTACAGCAGTTCAGGTGTTCAGTTATCTCCTATCAGGTGAGTTGTGTGGCCTCATTTCTAGCCAAGAGATTAGCTCTTCTGGCAAGCCAAAAAAATGTGCTTTGACATTATCCATGACTCTCAATCGTGCCGGAAACATCATGGCATATGGTAAATTCCTTTGTCGAAGTAGCTGTTTGGCCTTTGTTTCCTGACCTCCGCCGAGAAATCAGGGTAGATTGATACTCTCTGGTTTTCAAAAATAATCTCTCTTGCTTTCCTTGCTTCTGTGAGGGCTGTATCTCGAGCCTTGTAGTTGAGAAGTTGAGCAATCAAGGGCCTTGATGGAGCTCCTGGTGGGGGTGGTCTACCAGGATCTTATGTGCTCTTTCCACTGTGAATGCTTGTGAGAAAGCCACTTGGCCGAATGTAGTTGTCAACCATTGCTCTATAAACTTCTGAGGTGTAGTGCCCTCTGCTCTCTCTGGAATGCCCAATATATGAATATTGTTACGCCAAAAGCGATTTTCCAGATAGCTTTTTCCTGCAGAGCCTGGATTTACTTTTCAGTGTTGGTTAACCGCCTGGGTAGGGGGGTGTACACTATCCTCCAGCTCCCCTATTCTCCGCTCTGCTTACCCCGTTCGCTCCCTTATTTTTTGCACATCATGCTTAAGAATCTCAAAGTCCATTTTTAGCTCATCAATTCTGGTTATAAGTGCAGCATGGTTGTTATTAATAGAATGAAATACCTCTAAGTGTTGGTTCAGATGATGTGGCAGTGTGTACAGCTTGATTAGGCTCCTTGCCTGTATCCTCTTTGTCAGCCTGGTCTGGGTGTGCTGCGAGTGTTGGTGACCTGCTGTTATTGGAGCAATGGGGCAGTGGGAGCCATGCAAACTGTTCCTGCTTGCTAGCTGCTGTTTCACCTGCACTTTGTTGGTGTCGGCGCCATCTTGGGACATCATGACAGTCTTGTTCTTTGTCCTCTTTGTGCATTGACCATGTCTGCAGTTTGTCAGCAGGGATCCCCTAGGACTTACAGCGGGTAATGAATCCTCGGTAAGGTGGGTTGCTTTTATTTTAGGGCATGATTATGGGCCCCCAGAGCAGAGCTCTGCAGTTGTGCCTTGTGCGTCCTACCCGGTTCTCATTCCGGCCCTGCCCCCGTCATCTTCTTTTCTAAAGTTCTTGGAATGGGTCAGCATTGCCAGTTCCAACCTAATGCACATAATAAGAAGTACAGTACATTTAAATAGTACAATAATGCATTCAGCTATCAGTAATTCTACAATTACATCTATGCAGACACTGTATAAAATCAATCATGTAAAGAATAGTGTTGTACTTCCTCTGATATTATCCAGCCTTCCTAACAGGATTTAGTGTTTCTGAAGTGAGTAAAAACACGTTGTCCACCATCAGATATATTTCCACTATTAATCTGAACATCACTGGGAACTTAATTTCATAGAAATCTATTTAACAACTGAGCAAGTAAAAGAATAACATTTAATAATTGTGGAATATTACTTAGAAAGCCATAGAATTGGGCTCAATATGTCAGTATGATAATATCTCATTGCACAAAGGTGAGCACTAGGCTGAAAAACCACCCACTGGATTCTATTTTAATAATCAAATGTTGCTTTACAAAACTTATGTCAAGCAGTGGCCTTTTATTTTTCTTCCCTTTGTTATTCACTTTATAGCTTTCTATAGACTAGACAATAGGCCCACAAAGCATATCTCAATAGGTAAAGAAAATTTGCCAAGAGAAAATGACTCACCGCTGAGAGAAGAGCTGAATATATACTGTATATAAGTGTTTATATTCTTCAAAGCTTTGAAAGCAGCTTTACATTAGGTGGATATATGTACAATGGAATAATGATACCAAGAAAAAATCATCAGGATTAATGATACTAAAATGACCCTATGCACAAACGGCCTTTAACAAGGTCCAAAGGAGAAAGTAAAAACAGGGGTCTGTCCAGACCAACAGATAATAGATAAGAAATAGGCTTATTTAACTTCAGAACAATATGAATATTTCAGTCTCTTAAAATCTTGTGTGTGTCCCAGTCATTCTTTTAACCCCACACTATTTTATCTCTTAGAGATTCAATGCAGAGCTATAATCGGAAATCGACTTGGAGGTCATGTACATTTCAGATATGCAGGCATCACTGTGGCATACTGAATATAATGCTAAATAAATAGTGCTTCAAAGCCCAAGTACTGAAGCCCAGTCATTGAACTGCCAGCAAAAAAGTTTCACTTAGACTGTAAGCTCTATGGGGCAGGGACCTCCTGGTTGGGGATCACTGCACTATATCATTTACAAGCTAAAAGAATAAGTGCATATGGTGGAGATTTTTTAACAAATCTCAAGACTATTTGGTTTATTTCTTTTACAGGACAGTATAAAGCAATAGCAGAACACATGCTTAATAAAATTAGCTTACATATCAGCACTCAAAAAGGGTAGGCAAATGCCCAGGTGCTATCTATTGATTCATGTAACATCATTATAGTATATATAGTGAATAAAGTACCCCCTCTTGTAAAATATAAGGATATTATAAGTTACCGAGGAGTTTCATGACCATATAAAAACACGAGGCCGAAGGCCTCGTGTTTTTATACAGGTCATGGAATTCCGAGGTAACTTCTAATATCCTCATATTTTTCAACTGGGGTTACTTTATTTTTTATTATAATACACAAGTTTCAGTGATTCATGTGACAGAAATGACATCAGAACTCACCGTTTATAACTGATGACATCAGAACTCACCGTTTATAAGGATATAATTTACAAGATATTCACGGCTTTTGTGTATTTTAGATATATATTATATAAATATAGTTTATTAAATATGTCAACGTTTCAGTCTCTTAGGGAGACCTTTCTCAAGACACACAAACTTGACCCCTCCGCCTTCATTTAAATACCTAAGTGCAAGCACCTGTTGACATCATCAGTGAGTGTTAGTAAAAATGTCAGTATGTGAAGCAGAAATACTACACAGTGTAGAAATGAATCAGGTGTCAAAGTAACCATTAAAAAGATGAAAGCCACAAGCACACCATATGGAGCCAGTCACAGAGTCTGAAAAGGTCAAGATACAACTTTCAAAATCATATTACGCACAGCACAAAAATGAAAAAGGACTTAAGACTGTTACCATGGAGATGCATCCTCCTTGGGTCAGAATTGGGAAAGTCATACAGGGGATTTGTGTATACAAGTTGCCATAGCATTGCTTGCCTATATATGGAATCAAATAGTTTACCTGTATTGGCTATTACTCCACAGCAGTTCCATCATAAATAGCAGGATCAAAATCCATTGGAATGGCCACATATACAGTATATACAAGGGGCACCAGGAAAGCTAAGTGGCCCTTTATAATTATACCCCTGACAATTGTTAGTTACAGATCCCAAAAAAAGTTCTTCAACAATTAATTAAAACAGAATAAGCCATATAAGAGTGTACCAGGGTTTATTGACCTGTCTGTGCCAATGGCTTTCATCAATAGGTGCATTATTCTTGAACCTGGGGCTATATGACCATTCATAGTGAAAAAAATATATATACATTGCCTTAGTATTATGCACAAACATATGGATAGATATGGACAGAAATATAGATAACTACATGTACTAGGATGGTAAAGGTTTTACCAACCTTCAGGTCCATTGGTCCCCTGGGCATAACTTAGTTATGTTATATTGGGTCCTCAGTTAAATGAAGCGGTTTTCATATATTATATACACACACACACACACAGACACACGGAAGACAAATTGCATAATAAATATATACAGAATCATACCAGGATAAAGAGCTTAAGTGCTATGTGGTAAGAGACATAGTGGGAAGTAGCTCGCGAGCAACATGTTGCTCTCCAACCCCTTGGATGTTGCTCCCAGTGGCCTCAAAGCAGGTGCTTATTTTTTTTAATTACTTAGAGGCAAGTTTTGGTTGCATAAAAAACAGATGTACTGCCAAACAGAGCCTCCTGTAGGCTGCCAGTCCATATAGGGGTTACCAAAATGCCAATCAGAGCTCTTATTTGACATCCCCATGGACTTTTTCATGCCTGTATTGCTCTCCAACTCTTTTTTAAATTTAAATGTGGCTCATGAGCAAAAAAGGTTGGGGACCCCTGATATAGTGTATGCATCTCCCCACCCAATTTGTGCTTGGTGATAATTTAATTCTTACTATAGCTGTTAATTCTCTAATTACATTACTTATTACATTTATTTCCCAAGGTGATACTATTAACATCAATATGCATGCTGTATATAATTAAAACTTGATCAGGTCCAGAGATAATAGGATTAGATATAGCCTTCTTAACATCTCATCAAGTAAAGGATGTAAAGACATTGCTAAACTGAAAATAGAGATTTTAGATAGCAAATGTGTTCCATCCTTTTTACCATCAATTTGCTAAACAAAGAGCCTCATTTTCAGATGGGCAGCACCACACTACCATTGAGTTACTGTAGCCAGAATTAATTTGTGGTGTTTATACAAATGGACCTCGGGTGTCACTGTGCACATTACTTGTACTATGCATATACACAGTACTTTCTGTACAGCTTGAGAGTGATAGAGTTAGAAGTTACTATTGTGTAATGACTGCATGAAGCTGCTAATAAAGCACTGTTATACTCTGCTCATCCTCGGCTATCAAAACACAACAGATTGGTGACAGGATTCTTCTTCTACCTCTGCAACAGCCTGCAGCTTTTCTCTGAAACCCTGGTGAGCCTACCATACCTTTTACTGCTTGGATCAGTATGTTTGAAAATTACATTATTGCTGCTGACCAAGAGGAGATTTCTGCAGCTAGAAAGCGTGCTTTACTTATTCACTGCCTGGGAGCAGAGGGGCAAAGTATATTCTGTACATTACCTGATGAAATTTATGAAACTACTCTTAGTGCTATAAAGAACTTTTTCATGCCAAGAGTAAATGTGGTTGCTGAAAGATATAAATTCTGCAACTGTCGACAGCGTGATGGTGAACCCACAGAACATTTTGTAGCTGCTTTCAGAGAGCTGGTTGTTACCTGTAACAGATAAAATGCTAAGAGACCAAATAGTCGAAAAAACTAATTCACATCACATTAGAGAAAGAAATTATGCACAGTACAGTGCTAAGAAAAGGGATTCACTGCAAAACCATGCAGCAAATACAAATAACAAATACTGCTTTCGCTGTGGTTCAACACAGCACAATGTAAATTATGCTAAATGTACTGCAAAAGCTATACAGTGCAGCGAATGCAACAAAGTAATTTGGCTAAGGTCTGCCGTAGTTCTGCTAAAGATGTTCATGAAGTCACTACTCCACATGTTACAGTATTAAGTGTGGATAAAGCGGATATGTTTATTCCAGAAAAGTTTATATGCACTGTCAATGTCAGTACTGCTTTTCCTGACAAAGGACACTCCATTAACCTGATGCTTAAGAACAAGTAAACGTTTTTTTTTTTCTATCTCTAAATTTGCTCTAAACAGCCCCTCAAATTAATGTACCTTAGTCCCTGCTGCAAGTCTGCTCTGGTTTCTGTGTTATCAGCAGCTTGTTTCACCTTCTTCCTGGTGCAGAGTGAAGCCCTGCCCCTTAGCTTTCTGAGCTGACCTTATCTCTTGGACTAGTCCCGGAGATCATTTGCATACTATGACATAGCAGAGACCAGTGTGTGTAGCACCTTTTGCTTGGGGAAACTAGCTTACTAATGCACACACTGGCTCCCTCTTCCTCTCTATTGTGGAACAGCAGCAAATGGACTGCTCAGTAAGCTAAGGGGCTGGGCTTCACTCTGCACCAGGAAGAAGGGGAAACAAGCTGCTGATAACACAGAAACCAGAGCAGACTTGCAGCAGGGACTAAGGTACATTAATCTGGGGGGCTGTTTAGAGCAAATTTACAGAAAGAAAAAGAAAAACATTTACTTTTCCTTTAATACAGGTTCAGCTGTTTCTAAACTACCAAAGGATATTTTCTTGAAAAATATGCTTGTTGCACCTGCCCTGAGACTGGTCAGTTATTTAAAGGATCCAATCCCTGTGCTTGGTTGCTTGCCAGTGACTGTACAATTTGAATGAAATACTGCAAAATATGACTTACATTGTGAATAAGGGTACTGCTATACTTGGAAGGGATCTCTTTAATGCATTAAACCTACAATTAGTGGATGGTCTCATAATTATAGCACCAGTGCTAATTTCACCACCTCAGCCAGTGCCATTTCCTGATTCAGCATGGAAAAAACTTAATATTGATATTGTGGGTCCTTTTGCAGATGCTCCTATAGACTGCAGATTTGCTATAACTCTGATAGACTATTACAGTAAATGGCCAGAAATTGCATTTGTTTCTCATATAACATCAGCTACAGTAATAAAATTTTTGACTACAGTCTTCAGCAGAGAAGGTAATCCAAAGGAGTTAATATCAGATAACGAACCATAGTTTGTCTCAGCTGAATTTGAAATCTTTCTAAGAATATTATGCATAGAATATCTTCAGTGTGTTACCCACAAGCAAATGGAGAAATCGAGCGATTCAACAGAAGTCTGAAAGAAGCACTACAGACAGCAAACCTTATTGGGAAATCTTGGAAAGTATTTACAACAAAGTTCCTACATAACTACAGAGCAACATGTCATGCAACAACCCAATCATCTCCAGCTGAAATATTACATGGCAGACAGATGTGCACATGTTGCAGACAAACTTTCACCAAATACTGTTCCTACAAAATTATCTACTGCTGACATTGTCAAACGTCAACAAACCAAATGCAAGGCTTATACTGATAGAAAACGTGGTGCAAGTGCAGAAGAGAAGTATACAGCAAGATTAAATACATCCATGGTACGGTACGGAGTTATTTTTTAATGCCTACCTCAGGATGGATGAAAATTAAGCTGGCTGCATAGGGGGCTGGTTATCTATGGGTAAGATAATTGTATATAAACAAGTATTTGCATCATAGCTCCCACATAAAGGAGTAACACCATTCCGCCCCACTTCTGACTCCTGTAGTCAATATTTATAGACTTGCATCTGCTTAAGGGCCCTTACACACGGGCGTTTTTACCTGCGCTCCCCTGCGTTCCATTTGGCTGCGTTCAGCCGCAGGGGAGCACAGGTATAGACGCAATTATAGACTCAATTATTTTCAATGGGGCTGTACTCACAGGAATGCATGTAGGTGCCAAACGCAGGAAAAATGCCACATGTTGCGTCTGAACCTGCGTTCGGCGCTTACACACGTCTCGTGGGTACAACCTCATTGAAAAGAATGAGGTGCATCTAGACCTGCGCTCCCCTGCGGCTGAACACAGCCAAACGCAACCCAGGGGAGCGCAGGTCCAAAACGTCCGTGTGTAAGGGCCCTAACTGTGACCCCTTCATTGCCAGATGAAGTGGACATCCGCTTGAGAAATGCAGGCCGAGAATCTGCTACTCCACTGCTCCTCAGCTTGATGTTCTGCATCCAGATACAATACCTTGGGGGTGGAGTGTATTCTCAGCCTGTATTTCTCTGCAGGCTGCAGTTCTCTTCATCTGCCACTGGCCTTAAGGGATGGGTGGGAAAGGTTTGGGTATATAGGTTCCAACAATTTGTTAGGTATAGTGGAGAGCGGGTGGGTTGACAAAAAAGAAACCTAATGCCAAGTTGTGATTGGTAAATAACACACAAGTTTTGGTTTACACTATTTTGAAAACAACTGCTGTGGTCTTGGAATTCATGGAAAAAAGCTGAATCATGGTTGAAAGTAGGACATTTCCTATAAGTTTGAACATTTTTGTACATGCATTTGTAAATGTGCCTTTTTGTTCCCAATATGTGCAATGATGTCATCGTTGGTTGTAGTGTGTTATTATTTACACTGATTATCCATTTCATGAAAACCAAGTAAAAGTTTAAGTTCTCTTTTGGTTTGTATTTAAAGGCACACATCTGGCTTTATTGCATATTGAAGTTCTGAGCTTGTTAAATATATTTGATGATAATTCTCTTTGATTTATTGCTTGACATTTTAGCACATGAATTATTATATTGCAACAGACCTTGTGCATATCAAATTCTGTAATGTACAGCTATAAAGATTTATTAATGTCTCCCAGCCTATAAAATGCTCCCAATTACATTTTATCACTTCAAGTTCTAATTAAAAGCCCTATAGACTGTAATGTTTTTAAATTTACAGTACATCTGTTCTCATCAATGGTGAGAAAACATACTCTTCTCAGATTTAACAATAACATTTTGATAGGAGATTTACAATTTGACTTTATTTCCACAAACAGGGACATCTATAAAAATATATAAGGGCAAGCTCTAACAAATCAACAGAAGTGTTACAAATTAGGACAGCACTGGAACTGCCCCATAAATGTTTCTTTACCTGCTTCAATACCAAATTCAAGACCAAATTTGATCCATTCCTGTGGTTTCTAGACAGTGAAGCATGAGTCTGTAAGAAGGAATCTAGAAGTCAGTTCAAGTGATCCATGTCTTTCGGGCATATACAGAATGGGAGTGTTATTATTTTATTATTATTGTGGGAACTTCTCTCATTTGAGACCTTGCTTTATCTATGGGCCACCTGCCAGCAAGAACCGCTTTCCTTTTCAACAGCTTGCAGATATGTTCAGTACAACCTTTTATGGTTTCAGCATTGCAGAGCTAGTGATAAAATTTAAAACTTGCTGTTTCCAAAAAGAAAATACTTGCAGATTTGTATTTTGTTACAGCATTTGAATACAACAAATGCATTGGCCATTCGTATGGAATGATAGAACTATTTAAGGACATGGTGGAATGGTCATGGTAAACAGTACAGGAGTATATTAAAAATACTCATAGCCCATTACACTATTAAAGCACAAAATATTTGTTTTAAAGCTGCGCTTTTCAAACAGCCCAGAAATACATGAACAGTCCCCAATCTTTAACGGAGATGATTTATACTCCCACAGCTATCCTCAGCAAACTTCTTTAACTTCCTAAACTATTACAGTTGAACCTCTTTTCCAAACAAGTTACCCCAATGACTTCAGTTAATGAAGTGGCACACCTGTGCATGACCAACTGCTGCAATAGATCCCAAAATCGACACGCTGTTTTTCCATTGTATACCTCCAGAAAATGGAGACCAGTCCTAATAAAAGTCGGTAACAGAAAAACTATTCACAATGCGAAAAGTGATGCCTCTGAGCGAACAAATTTAGCTTTTTGCAAATTTAATATAGCTTTTGCGAACCTGGAAACTGTTTAGTGACCACTTCCGACAGTGGAAGAAAGTTTGCAAATTTTGTTTGCTCCAAAAGATTACAACACCTCAAAGCACTTCTTAAGAGTGCGCAATTAAACTTCAAAAAGCAATAACAGTTTAAGGAACAATATTACTTTGCGAGATTTTTAATCTTATTAGGGGAAACATTTTCTCTTTGTTACTTTAATTACATTCCCACCTTAGTTTCACCTAATACAGGGTTCCCCAACCGCCAGTTCATGGCCCAGAATTGGGTAGTCAAAAGGAATCTGGAGCGACGAATTTGACCAATTTTGGTCACCAGCGCACCGGAATTGAATGCTGGCAACAAGAATTGGACGCTGACCCATTTTTTTCCAAAGAATTTAACATTTTATCTATTCAACACAATACCAAAAAATAATACACTAACCAGTGTGTTTACAAACTACCTGTACATTACTTATTTTACATACAGTATGTGAATCAAATAGCTTTACCACCATTTAGGGAGAAACTTTCTAAAACATACCTTTAAAAATTGCACACAATGTTAATTCACACATCTGTCTACTGACTAATTACAGCAACTCTTTAGCAATATAAATACCATCCAAGTAATGGAATACCATCCAAGTGTAGAAGAACCATATGCCAACATTCTCCAAACTTTCCATATGTCTTTAGGAGTGTTTAAAATTATACATATACAGTATTGTTTAAAATTAATAGTGTATTTAAATCAGTTCATTCTTAGCTGACCAGCATTTTCTATATCCACAAATATAAAAAAATACACTCATTTTGTCAGTGTCCACCCTCTCTATAATTTCAGTTCAACCACGCCTGGTACTGGAAACATCTATATCTATAGTATTACCCTTGCACCATTTCATGAATTTTGTGCATTTAGTGCAATTATGTGCAATGTAAAAACCTTATATTCATCTAGATCAGGGATCCTCAACCAGTAGCTCATGAGCAACATGTTGCTCCCAGTGACCTCAAAGCATGTGCTTATTTTTAAATCCCAGGCTTGGAGGCAAGTTTTGGTTTTATAAAAACCAGGTGCACTGCCAAACACAGCCTCAATGTAGGTTGACAATCCATATTACTACCAATGGATTGGCTACCAAATGGCCATTCACAGCACTCATTTGGCACCACAATAACATTTTTATGCTAGTGTTGCTCCCCAACATCTATTACTCACTTGTTGAAAAGGTTGGGGATCCCTGATCTGAGATGAATTGGCAATTGTTTGTATGCTGACTGAATATAAGTACAAATACTTTTCGTAATCTGACCATTAAATGACAAACCTTTTGGTTATGAATTAACTTAAAACTACCTGGAACTTTTTTTTACATACTATGGCAAGAGGTACTCTGAACTTCCAAAAAGGAGGGTAAGTAAAAGATCTGTAATTCTCCCAGCTGGCAGCTCCTCTGATATATTCTCTTCTACCGCTTTTGGATAACTATCAAATGATTTTAAATTCTCACACGACCAAACCATCTTAAAATGCCAATAAATAGAAGCCTTCCCTAAAATGAGACTCAATTTACAGTGCCTTCCCCCTGCTGAAACACTCTCTTAACAGCATTTTATATTTGATCACTGTAGGATTTAAGGCAAATGTAGGGTTGAATTCTCCTTTAAGGTATTAATGAACTGGCAACATTTGCCCACAAACAGGGTCGGTCTTCGCCAGCAGGCGCCAGGAAAAAACGCAGGCGGCCACATCTCTATACACCCTGCCCATATATTTCATAATAATGCAACCACCAACATTTTTATAACCTACAAAATAAGGGAAAATTGTATCATACTACGTGATTTTCCTTTCCTGCATGTACTCCATATCAGTACTCTTCGGGATATCCCCACCCCCATGCCCCATCAGAAGGACCCTTCCCAAGCTTTAAAAGGCACTCCCACCTCCACCACGACATCTTTGTTATGAGATTTAAGACAACCATTGTAGAACGGATGGGAACACACTGATATGGAGTACATCCAGGAAAGGAAAATCAGGGTAAGTATGATACAATTTTCCCTTTTCCCTGGATGTACTCCATATCAGTACTCTCCAGGACATAGCAAGCTTAATGCCCAGTTGGGAGGGAACTAGGCTATAACAGCCTCTTGGATAAAATTGTAATACCTTACTGTTGTGTAGTACAGCAACTTGTCATACTATCCGCTCCTGGTGCAGAACCTAGTAATGTACAGGAGACCTCTTAAGAGTAGCTGATCTCAACTCCAACCTAGAGGAAGAGATCAATGAACAATGATACTCAGGGAAAGAAAAAAACCTGCTAGGACCCAGTCCTACACAAGGAAACTCACAGCAAGAGTGACCCACCATCTGACCATCTCACATCCCAATAGTGAGAGGTGGATAGTACCAGACTAGTCATAGGCTCAACTTCCATGAACAGGCATACAGAGAACAGATTGAAATGAACACCTCCTAAGATTGAAATGTATCACAATTGGAATATACCTGATCCTGAGACCATAGCAGATATCAAGTCTCTATGCTTATTCAATCCAGAAAACTCTGTTCTGTGCTTAAGAACTGTCTATTGATAACATAACCAAATCTGATCACATCAGGTGGGTAGCAACACAGTACGACAGAAGAACCCCAAAGGCAACAAAATATTGCCTCTCAAAGAAAAACTGTAGGCAGACAACCTAAACAGCCTTGTCCAACATAAAAGTGGGCAATATGTGTTTATGCTAGCCTCTTGAGCACACATTACACTATACTGCCAGGCCCCCTGAAAGTTTACTATCATGCTGAAAGGTAACCTTGCTAGAAGCCAAAATGCCTGTGGGTAACTTATTTTCAGGAAGCTCCCTTATACAAGCACATCATTTTATAAGCAAACAGTCCCTGATTCAGACTGTATGTCACCTTAGGCAACCATGTTTCAAAGGATAACTGTTCAACATGAACACGCAGAGCAAATGATGCCTTATTACCATCTTGTTCTTTAGACAAGCACCAAGAACAAACCGAGTGCCCTGCCACTACACAGATGACCTGAGAACAAGAAGGCACATTCCCAGCCAACATAGGCCCTGTGAAAGAACAAAGGAATTCATTCCACCTAGGACTAAGGTCACACATGCTCTACCTAGTCCCTTATCCTGACTAGTCTGATGGAAATCAAAATTAGAAATACCCTGAACATACTTCAGGGCAAGTAATTGACTTTTGCCCAAGCAATAATTTGGATAAATGTACTGTGCCCTAGGCAGGAAGATATTATTCCTACCTCTACTGACTGACAACCAATCGTAACGTAAACCATGTCATGTCCACTACAGTGATGTGACTCCCTTTAAAGGGACATATGTATAGAATGGCATCTGCTCCAAACATATAATTGAAAACCATACCTTTAATAACATTTAGACAAGCATGCCAAACTAAATACAGTTCCATGAAACCAGTAATAATAAATCCACATCCAATACAAATTGCAAGAGTTAATATCCCATAAGACCACAAAAGCAACAATAGCTTAGTGAAGTCAATACAAGGTAATATATGTGTGCCCATTTTGCTGGTTACTTATCAAGCAACTTACTCCTGCCAACAACAGTACAGAATAACAAAAGAACAAGCCTCCAGCTGTCCAGGTATTCTCAAGGCAGAGAGATGTGAGATGTGATGTACAAGCCTTCTTAGTAACCCGCTTGTGAAACAGAACATGCCAAATTACTGTATGTTACTAAATGTGCTGTGGCAGAATCTAGTCATGCCAAGATTAGCAGAGTACTCTAAAGGACTGCTTCAATCCGTATTGGAGTAACCTCTAAACCATTCTCAATCAAATAACTTACATTCTGACTGGTCTACCACGTAGATCAAACTCAGAAAGCCCTGTAGGACACGCCAGTCATATGCCATTTACCAAGCGTATAGCACTAATGTAGTGACTCTCTGCCACGCAGAGAAAACCATATTCATATTAGAATACTGCAAACAGAGCCGGATTAAGACTAAACGGGGCCCTAGGCAAGGTAGTGCTTCTGGGCCCCCTG
>CM044434.1:114180543-114193041 GCA_024363595.1 Xenopus borealis | reverse complement strand
CTGGGCTGGATGCCGGCCGGGCCCCTCGAGCTAGGCGGGCCCTAGGCAGGCGCCTAGGGCTCCTAGCGGGTAATCCGGCCCTGACTGCAAATACTGCTAGAATCTCTGCAAAACTCAGAGGAATTAATGTTTAGCATCCAATCCTAAACATTGGTTAAACCAGGGCCCAATAATTACTACAGGCTCAGTGACACTTCACTTCAACTGCAGCATATCAGCATAACCCACTTGGTTCAGCTGCAGTTATGAGACATGATATATTCAGCTTTCATGCCACAAGAACCCTGCAGCTGGGGTACAGTTTGACGACGCCACCATACTGCCTGGCCTTAGAAATATTGCCATGGCTTCCAAAAACCCTGAACGGGCAACAGCTTATACACCATAAAAACAATAGGCCACCGTAAACAAGTATTTGTGCTGTAGATTTAGGCATGCTAATACTGCAGATTTTAAATTTGAAGATAATAGTAAACACTTATGGGCTGCAGTTTACTAACATGCACATTACCCAGTACAGAAACCATCAATTAACTGAAGCTTTGGTATGCTTACAGCCCAGTTGTCACCAGACTCTGCTGAAGAATCCATAATATTTGGGCCCCAGGTAGTTGAAACTAATCATACATAATACAGGGCTCCAAAATCAATGCATAACCTCATTAACAAATCAGTCCACTGATGAGTCTTTTATGGAGAACGCACACCGTGAATGATAAATACATGGTAACCTCATGTAAAGCATTCAGATAGGCAGATGAGAACAATAATGTATTCTGCCTGCCACAATAATTTGTGTTACTTGCAGGTAGCACATAACCTTTAAGGTCTGGATCCCCCAGAGCATGGCCAATGGACAACGACAGAATACACACCTTTTAAGTATAATCAGATCACAGGACACTGAAATACCTATATTTCAGATGGCTTCAGCAGCCATAGATATAACCCACATTGGGCACCAGAAAACTGGAAACCCCTGGAGGAGGACTGGTTTTAATTAAACAAGTAACAGAGCATACCTCTAAGCCCCTGGTGCTATAGCCTGGAGCTAAGGTTTCACCACACCTCTAGCTGATCACATGATTACATTCAGCAGAGGCTGCTCAGCTATGCCCCAATTAGCCAGAGAGTTTACTGTGACAATCTATGTTGCATAATAAACATGTACAGCCAGGTTGCTACTTACCCAGCACATAAACCATTTCAAGCCTAATGAAGCAATACATTCTGGCTTCAATAGCCATGAGCCAATGCTGGAGCCATTCTCTGGAAGTCCAGGTAGAATGTATACACAAATGTTATGATGCATATTGGATTATACATCCAGGTATGCATTATATTAAGCAGTTCTAACTGCTGTAACACCTTTAATAGATGATTAATAAATGATTTAAGGCATTACCCAGTGTAGCAGCAAGCAGCCATAACACAGGATTATAGAAATCCTCTGAAAGCTCAGGTAGTGTGTAGCTGATCACATGATTACCTTCAGGTGAGGCTACTCAGGTGCATCCAATTAGCCAGTTCCCAGAGAGTATTACCAGACTCTGCACTAACTACTATAACTCAATTCAGAGCCAAATGATAGTTCAGTGCATTAACCAGGACTGGAACAATACCCTGATCACCTGATTACATTCAGCTGAGGCTACTCAGGTATGTGTTTTAATTAGCCAGTTTATAGCGGTTAGCATAAAACTCTGCACTAGCTGCTATGACAATACAATGATAGGATTTGTGCATTACCCAGTATAGAGGTAGAAGCCATAACACAGGACTGGAGCAATTCTCTGGAAAGGCCAGGTAGTGTGTAGCTGATGACATGATTACAGTAAGGTGAGACCGCTCATGTATGCATACAGTTAGTCAGTTCTGAGAGATTATTACCAACTCCATTATCCTGGAGTGGATGAATTCTCTGGAAATTCAGCTAGTATAGCTGACAGGGCCGGGCTAAGGTAGTTTGGCACCCTAGGCAAGGGGTACAATCAGCGCCCCCCCACCCCCGTTCTGTATAACCATTTCTCACCTATTCACTTTTTCTTAAATAAAGAAAGCTTATAACACATTAATGAATCAAACTGTATGTGTGTCAGCCAGCCACTAATCTCTACCTGTGTCAGCAGCACCCAAAATATTGCTCCCAATCTGTACCTGTGCCAGCAAATAGCACCCAAAATATTGTCCCCAATCTGTGTCTGCGCCAATCTGTACCCATGCCATCAGCCATGGCCCGCCAAGTCTGTATCTGTGCCACCAGCCATTGCCCCCCCAAGTCTATACCTCTGCCACCAGCCATTGCCCCCCAAATATGTATCTGTGCCACCAGCCATTACCCCCCAAGTCTGTACCTCTGCCACAAGCCATTGCCTCCCAAGTCTGTACCTGTGCCATCAACCATTGCAGCCTAAGTCTGTAACTGTGCCACCAGCATTGCATTGCCACAAGTCTGTACCAGCTATTGCCCCCCAAGTCTGTACCTGTACCATCAGCCATTGCCCCCCAAGTCTGTACCTGTGCCACCAGCCTGTGCCAGAGCAGCAACAAAAATATTGCCCTAGATCTGTGCCAGGCAAAGGGCAAGTAAGAGGGAGGTGGGGACTGAAGTAGAGCAGAACGCTGGTGCTGGAGACAGGCCCCCCCCCCCCATGACTGCACCCTAGGCAGCCTCCTACTCTGCCTACCCCTAGTTCCGGCACACTCAGGTGTGCATACCGTTAGCCAGTTCTCAGAGGTTATTATATGACTCTGCACAAGCTGATAAAACAATGCAGAGTAACTGAAAGTTCAGTGCAATGCCCAATGTGTCTGCAAGTAACTATAAGGGCCCTTACACACGGGAGTTTTTACCTGCGCTCCTCTGTGTTCCGTTTTGCTGCGTTCAGCCACAGGGGAGCGCAGGTATAGACGCACTCAATTATTTTCAATGGGGCTGTATTCACACAAACGCATGTAGGTGCCAAACCCAGGAAAAATGCAGCATGTTGCGTCTGAACCGGCGTTTGGTGCCTACATGCGTTCGTGTGAGTAGAGCCCCACTGAAAATAATTGAGTGCGTCTATACCTGTGAACCCCTGCGGCTGAACGCAGCAAAATGGAACGGAGAGGAGGTGAAAACGCCCGTGTGTAAGGGCCCTAACACAGGACTGGTACCATAACCTGTAAGTCCAAGTAGAGACAGCGGAGAACTGGATCCCTAGCCAATTTACATCCAGCTAAATCTGCCCAGGTATGTAACAACAATCAGATAACTCACCTCTCTGTATTGCACCACACCTGCCCAAAGTTTAAAGACTATGGGGTGGGGTGTAAGGCCCATTTTTTTTTTTTTAAATCTCTTTTAATACCTCTTAATACACAACCTCAGGAAAGACTTTGTGAGGGAGGCAGTTGGCGCAGAATTCTGACTCCATTTAAAAATATCTCCCCAGAGGGGAACCATACAAAAACAAAATGGAGACCATCAGACTCAGGCCACTAACTAAATACTGAGGACTGCTAAACTTCCACCTCCCTCGCCCATCCGCAAAAATACAAAAGGTGCAGGGCCACACACCATTGCCACTGAGCGCTTTTTAGACAGACCAGGAGGGCACACGGATGGGGGGGACAAGCGCTGCCGCTGGATGCCATAATGACAGCCAGGAAGGCACATGGGATCAAGCATACTAGAATAGCTTTCCTCCTACCTTGTCCAGCGGAACAGCACTAAAGATCCCAAGATACAGTATGAGGTAATGTGCAGGGGAAAAGATCTCATGGATCAAAAAAGCCCAGTCCCTAGGTGCCATTTCCGGTCACATAATGTTTTCCCAAGGTTAAAAAAATGAAAAAATATTGGTTCCCATGGAGCAAGGAAAAAAAAGACGCCATGGTGGAGGTGGGAGTGCCTTTGAAAGCTTGGGGAGGGTTCTTCTGATGGGGCATGGGGGGCGGGGATATCCTGGAGAGTACTGATATGGAGTACATCCAGGGAAAAGATGATTCCAGCACACTGCCAATAGCTATTTTGTATGCAGAATGCTTCTATCCCCTTCAGTATAGATGTACCGCACATCCAAAAGTGATATTTAGCCAGGAAAGGGGAGAGCACTCCAATGCAGATTGACTGCTGTGAATTAGTGTTTATTGTCGACTGACAAACACAACATGGTTTGGGCCCTCAGTGCTCTTTCTCACTTGTTAAATATTTTTATAATTTATGGCACTATGGACTAAACTTACACAAAATTCAGGAAATTCCTCTATCAGTATTTATTTATCATAAAACTTTAAGATACATACACCTCAGGTTCTAAAAGAGCTTAGTTTAATTTTAGACCTGCCTCTATTTCTGACTTTCTCAGATTTGCTTTTATCTGGTATGGTACCTATGGATTGGAGGAAACCTGATGTGATTTCAGTATTTAAAATGGGATCACGATCTCAGCTTGGAAATTATAGGCCAGTAAGTCTGAGATCTGTGGTGGGCAAATTATTTGAACGTTTTTTAAGGGATCACACTCAAACTTTTGCCCTAGTGAATGGCATTATGAGCAGCAATCAGCATGCTTTTAAAAAGGATAGGTCATGTCAGACAAATGTGATTGCTTTTTATGAGGAGGGAAGTGACAGCCGAGGAGCAGTAGATGTGATCTATTTGGATTTTGCCAAATATGTCTCCAAATAACTGCTTTCTCAACTAAGGTCTGTTGGGCTTAATGAAGTCATTTGCACATGGATAGTAAACTGGCTGCGAGATTGGGTACAGGGGGTGGTTGTTAATGGTACATTGTATACTTGGAGTAAGGTTCTTAGTGGGGTTCTTCAGGGCTCGATATTAGGTCCACATGTATTTAGCTTGTTCAGAAAGGGTTTGATGGCTTTTTACCAAGGGAGGGAATACAGGGTTATGGAAGATAGCTCATAGTACAAATTGATCCAGGGACTAGCCAATCTTGGAGTCAGAAAGGATTTTTCCCTCTTTGAGAGGCTTCAAATAGGGATTTTGCCTTCCTCTGGATCAGCTAGCAGTTAGGCAGGTTATGTATATAGATTTAAAAGGTTGAAATTGATGGACCTGTGTCTTTTTTCAACCTAAATTACTATTTTACTATGTATTTTCTTGTTAGAAAAAAATGGTTTTTGTGTGCAAGACAGGTTGTAAACATTTGACACAAAAGCTACTATAACATGTGGAGATAGGCTTGCCTGGAGCACATCACAGGCAATAGTATCAGGTGCTTCTTCCCTAGTCTATCTCAGTGAATTCGATTATGCCATCACACCTGACTGCTGATTGGTTGCTCCTGGGCAAACTTAGTGCCTTTTATTACATAACCCCCATAGTGCCTTTCACCTCTGCACCTTGCCCACCCCTATCAAGTGATCCCTATAATTATCTCTTTTATTTTAACTTATTTCATCTTTTAAGAAAGTCTGCTTAATTTTGAGAAATTTTTTTTTAGTTACCTTTATATAAAAAAAAATTCTCTTGAGTCTGTTACTGGACAAATGTGACAAAATGTGGCAGAAATGCTGATAGAAGTAGATAACCCCAATTACCCAACTGGCATCCAAGCTGTAAACTGTATATTTCAAGAACCAATCAGGTAGGAAAAGGGGTGGTTGAGGAGGCAGCAAAGGACATTAATCCAGTGCTATTTGGGGACAGGCAATGAATATGTGCTATTTAAGTTGTAGTCAAGTCAAAACCCACAGATTTCCCTGTGGACGCTGAGACCATTTTATAACGCATTCACAGGGCACAACATAACAAATATTTGGCCAGATTCAGTTATATGAGAAAGTTGTATTTCCTTATTTAATTTCAGATTTCCCCAGCCAGATGCAATTCAATGACAAAAACATATCTCACAGTTTGGGCCATATTTCAATTCAGTGAGAAAAATATTTCATGGTTTACCATCCATCCTATACTAATGGAGAAGATTCAATTTGAGGAGAAAATGTTTTCTCCATATTCTGTTCCTGTTTTTTTTCCCATAGACTTTAAAAGAGTTTTCAAGTTTTTCTGAATTGTATTGCATCTCAAATCTTCCACGAGTTTTCATTTGACCTTTTTCTCACTGGATTGAATCTTGCCCTTTGTCACATGAAATTTCTGTTGAAGTCTGGGAAAAAATGTAACTGAATTAGGAGAAAAAGTTTTTTGTCCTCAAATTGATTCTTGCCTATACATTTTCATGTGTAAGATTATAAAATAATATTATCTTATTGATTTAAATATGGCCCACTGTATTCACAAATAGTTTAAAGACAATGCAATGATATGCAAATAATGATCTATGCAAGAACAAAACTGGGACTAATGCAATTGCCCTGGTTTCTAAAATCAGTTGAAGCATCACTCAGTTCAACAACTGTCAACTGCAACATGGATGAGATTTTAAAAACTAAAATTATTGTCAAATTTAAATTACTAAGCTATTTGTCTTCTTATTAATGATACCTTCCTGTCAAAAATAGGTAAAATCTCAAAAATAAGTTTAAATACTTGCAAAAATGGCATAGCAGATTGTTTAAAGAGTAAGTGTAACTATAATAAAAGATAAACAAAACTGTAGTGTAGTGTCCTCAGTGAATTGAATCTGGAAGGAAAATGGAACTGAATTAGGAAAAGTTTTTTGATTCCTGCCAATATATTTTTCATGTGTTAAACAATAAAATAATATTATCTTATTGATTTGATTATGGCCCACGGTATGCATGAATGGGTTTAAAGACAAAACAAAAATATGCAAATATGTAGCGATCCAAGAACAAACCTGGGAATACATTTTCCTGGTTTCTAAAATCAATTGTAGCGTCACTCAGTTGCACAACTGTCAACTACAACATGGATGACATTTAAAAAACCCAAAACCAGTACTCTAACCACTTTGAATTGCAGCATTTATCACCCTTCTCTTTGTGCCCCTACATTATCCACTTTGTTTTTTTTTTAGCTTTGAAGCTCTATTTAGAAGGGATGTCCTATAATTCTGTGACTTAGGGCTGAACTACACGGCCGATTTTGACACGATTCGACACTGGGCGACAAAATGCCCGCTCAAGTCAGACGCAACAGGAAACTAGGTATGTAATACAAAAGTCGGAAGCTGTTGCAGCGTTTATCTGACATGACACAACTGTCAGATGCAAATGCTGTGACACAGGCGTTTTGTGACCCAGCATAAGATCTGGCAGAATCGTATCAAAATTGGCCGTGTACAGATGAAGCCACTTTGGATTGTGTGTTTGACACAGAATAACTTTACTCAGATATCCCATTTAACTCACTTGACACAGAATATTGTGTCACAGCATTCACCATTGAAAATAATGGTGCTTTGGTATGCTAATGAAAAGGTTAAATGAGTTAAGATGACTTTAGATAATACAGTTTCTTCAATTAACCCTGAGTCACAACGCATTTAACACACAAATCCAAGTGGCTGCATCTGTAGTTCAGCCATTAACAGGAACAGGCTCTCATGTGTACATTTAGAGGTTTCGAGGATTAGATGTCACTAGGTTCTAATGTCAATGCATTATTACAAGAAATTATTTGTTCTTAAGAGAACAAATATTATAAATATTCATAAAGTAACCCAGTTGCTTAATGTATTTACAGAGATAAGCACCTGATGCGCGTTTCGCCCACGAGGGCTTTGACAAAGCCCTCTCGGGGTGAAAAGTGTGTCAGGCGCTTAGCTCTGTAAATACATTTATTTTTAAAAAACGGTTTATGGGTTTGATGATTTGTTGTAATCCACACTAACTCTGTAAATTAGTGTATGTATTGTGGGGTCAAGTTGATAGGTAAAAGGTATTAGACCATAATCAGTTTGTACATTTAGGGGCAAATGTACTATTATTCCCCAGAAATAATTCGTTTCTATTCGATATTCGATTAGAATTCGATTTTCGAATGGTTCTAGGCTACCTTTTATTCGATATTCGATCATTCGATGATCGAATACAAACCTATTCGACCAGTCGAATAAATCATTAGATCGTTCGAATGATTCGTGCGATTTGAGCGATTGAACGCTTCGATCGTAGGAATCCTATTTGATCAGGACTTAGTCTCAGAAGCCTATGGGAGTGCTCCCATAGTCGTCCATTCGACTCTATTCGAACGTATTCGATTGTTCGACCATTCCCTATTCGATGATCGAATATGGCAAAATTCACATATTCGACCAAACGAAGAAATCCTACGTTCAAACTTCGATCGAACTTCGAATCCTTCATGTGAATTTAGTACATCGGCCCCTTAAAGTCCAAATAATTTATTACTGGATTATGGGACATAAGATTTTTCAAGTGTTTTTTTAAATAAAATTTTCCTCTTTTGAGTTTTTGTTTTTAAATGAGTTAGTAAACGTTAAGTTTTATCTGGGTACATCAGACTGCGCACATGGACTGAGAATTACTTAAGAGACATTTCAGATTGTTCAATAACATGCCTCTTTATTCACTACATGCACTTTAATGTTATGTACTAAATTACACATGAATTAATAATGAATTATTAACTTTATGATTCATCACGATTTGATATAAATTAACGTTACTGATTAAATGCCCTTTGTGTAAGAATTGTTTTCACATAAGGAGTTGGGTGTGCTCACGCATTCCCTTTTTTCCACACACAATATACTCTTACTGTATGTGGATTGGGCGACATTAATAACTCCTCTTGGAGTTCTCTTAAAGGAAAACTGTACCCTGAAAATGAATACATGAGTAACAGATAGTTTATATCAAATGAAGTGGCATATTAAAAAATCTTGCCAAACTGGAATATATATTTAAATAAATATTTGCCTTTTAACATCTCTTGCCTTGAACCACCATTTCGTGATGGTCTGTGTGCTGCTTCAGAGATCATCTGACCAGAAATATTTCAACTCTAAGGGGCCGATTTACAAAATTCAGGTGAAGGATTCGAAGTTCGAACGAATTCGATCGAATTTCGAACGTAGGATTTATTTGTTTGGTCGAAAATGCAAATTTTGGCATATTCGATCATCGAATAGGGAATGGTCGAACGATCGAATACATTTGAATATTCGATCATTCGACCAGCAAAGGATTTTATTTTTAAAGTTTATTCGATTGCCTACTTCGGCAGATTGGACCTACCGAATAGCAATGGAAGCCTATGGGAGCACTCCCATAGGCTTCTGAGGCTAAAGGTGGCCATACACGTAGAGATCCACTCGTTTGGCGATGTTGCCAAACGAGCGGATCTCTCCCCGATATGCCCACCTTGAGGTGGGCGATATCAGGCTGATCCGATCGTGGGCCCTAGGGCCCAACGTTCGGATCAGTACGGGCGGTCGGATCGCGGGACCGCATCAACGAACAGATGCGGCCGCGATCCGACGGGATTTTTAATCCTGCCCGATCGACATCTGGCCGACTTTCGGCCAGATATCGATCGGGAAATCCCGTCGGAGGCCCCCCCACACGGGCAGATAAGCTGCCGACACAGTCTGTCGGCAGCTTTTATCTGCCCGTGTATGGCCACCTTAAGTCCTGATCAAATAGGATTCGTACGATCGAAGTCTTCGATCGTTCGAATTGTACGAATCATTCGAGTGATCGAATGATTTATTCATTCAGTCGAATTATTTATTCGACTGATCGAATAAATTTGTATTCGATCGTCGAATGATCGAATATCGAATAAAAGGTAGCCAAGAACTATTCGATTAACATTCAAAAATCTAATGCTAATCGAATATCGAGTAGAAACAATATTTTGGGGAATAATAGTAAATTTTTCCCTTACTGTAACAGGAAGAAGTGTGGAAGCAAAAGACAAAACTTAACTTGAATTAATAGAAGTTGATACCAATTACATGATAGCTCGCCTGTGCTACTGCTTCTGTCCCAACTGTGAAGCTAATGCAATTGCAAATTCTGTAGTAGTTGTGGACAAAACAGGCAAAAAACTGGCAAAAAAAAAGGCAGAAACTTGGCTGCAAGGTTTATTCAACACAACATATTTCCAGCCTTGTGGCTCGAAACATGTTGTGTTGAATAAAACTGGCAGCCAATTTTCTGCCTTTTTTTTGCCTATTTTGTCCACAACTACTATGGAACTGTCTGTTAATTGGCTTGTGTGACCTAACTTTATAGTTTGTTTGGTATGTTTGTGTGCACCGTCTAATCCTAGGATCCCAGGAGGCTGTCTTTATTTTTTAAAATGGCTATTTTCTATTTAGGATGAGCCAATGGCACATGCTACTAAAAAAGTATATTATTATTATTATGAAAAGGGTTTATTTACATGAAGCAGGGTTTTACATATGAGTTGTTTTATGCAATATATTTTTATAGAGACCTACATTGTTTGGGGGTATAGTTTTCCTTTAAGAATAAATCATTTTCTATCATAGTGTGGAGTTGTTAGCACATCCATATTGCTGGACTTCAGTTGAAATTGATGATCTGTTAGGAGGTGCGGATAAGACTTATACATAATTATAACAAAAAAATTGCATTATTACAGGAAGAACCTGATGTTTTGCATTATTTGAATTGGTTGAATGAACTTGGACGTAATCTTCTAAATCATCAGTTTCACAAACAGTGTGGGATAACCATTATTTAATGTTCACCTTTGAGTCTAAGTCCTTTGCATAGGGATGGAAACCATTGTAAAAAAACTCAGTAGACTGATCCCCCTGCCAGATCATTCCAGTACACTGCCAAAATGATGATCTTGGACATGCAGGCTGCCAAAAGCTTTGTAATGCCGAGGAAACATCTAAAATATGAAGCGTCAATAAATAAATTAAATGTAAAATGGCTTAGTTGAGAAATGATTTATTTTAGATTCACAGTCAGAGCGCAAATACTTGTTGGAACACATCAATAATGGAAAGGAGACCACTAATCCTCCCAAAATAACAGCATATATGCTGCATCTAGCCCTGGCAATTTATTTATAGCCAAGTGCTTCATTTTACAAGTAGAAAATTGCATTTGCAGTATAACTATATTTATTGTCTTTATGGGAATTAATCTTTAAGAAGCAAAGGCTCTGGAGAATGTGCTGTTCTATTTCAATACAGTTTTTTTTCCACATGTCTTTCCCTATTTTTACTTTTCTCTCAGCAGACTGCAAATCCGATTATTTCCTTAGGTTGTTTTTCCCAGGTTTGTGTTTGGAAATACCTGTTAGTTGTCAGAAAAATTGTAGGAGGCACAGATTTATATGGTAAAGCCATAAG
The DNA here is from genome assembly GCA_024363595.1 of Xenopus borealis. NCBI lineage: Eukaryota > Metazoa > Chordata > Amphibia > Anura > Pipidae > Xenopus > Xenopus borealis. Next base: position 114,181,807 of record CM044434.1, on the reverse strand, counting down.
ACTTTGTAACATCCTTTAGAATTTGACTGTGTTGAAAATCCCCAGGCTTCTTCACTGTCATCATTTGATTTATCAAAGGGCAAATGTCTGTAGAAGCATTCCATCCTATCTCTGTCTGTCTTGGCCTGATGAGAATTGGATCTCTCACATATCATTTATTTGTATGCCACATCCAGAGGGAATTTCAATCCTCAGTACCCTCATTTACAATTTGATTTTATTATTTTATAATGCGGTGCCATTGGGTACATTTGTGATCTTGGCTGGCTTTGTGTAGTATATAAACTAAGCTGACACTGAATTTTATACTGTATGTATTTAATTTATTGTAAAAATAAATCTAACTTGCACCAATAGAATCTGTTTCATTACAATGTTCAATGGAAGAATACATGTCATCATTATAAGCAGCTTTCCAATATGAATAAATGAAAAAAAGTCAATGATTTTAAAGTTCCCTGCCTACTCATACTATTTAAAAATTGTATTATTAGCTTTCCATCAGTCAAGTCTCCAGATCCTACATTGTCTTACATATTCAGAGAACCAAGTTAATGGAGAATACCATATGTGTGTAGGAATTGTAGTCTTGGCTGAATGACTCATTGTTACTAAATACTTAGGGGCAAATTTACTAAAATTCCCTTAAAATCCTACGAATCCATTCGAAATTCGATAAGCATTCGACTATCGAATGCTTATCAAATAGTTTTAGGCTATCATTTTGCTCGATATTCGATTTCTCAATGAAATCGTACTTTTGCCTTCGTGCCTCTGAAAAATTCATACAATTGGAACAATCGAGGCGTTCGATCATACGAATGGTATTCGAGCAAGTCTTAGCAAAAGAAGCCTATGGGGGGGGGGGGTTCCCATAGGCTTTTATTGGTATTCGGTAGGTTCAATCTGGCGAAGTAGGCATTCGAAGGATTTTAAAATTATAAATTCTTTTGATCAACGAATGATAGAATTATCGAATCATTCGATCTATTCGATAATTCGGTATTCGATGATTGAAGAGGCCAAATTTGCATACTCAAATATCTGAAAAAATCGTGCGATCGGTATTCAATCAAATTTGATCGAACTTCAAATCCTAAATAGTTTTAGATGATATGCCCTTTAAATTAAGTGCTTGCAATTATTCAAAATTCTTCAGTTTTTGAACATTTTAAGAAGACAACACTTTCACAGATGTTTTATGGTTATTTAAATACCATGTGCATAGCTGTGCATAGTGGTCTTTTTTTTTTTTTTTTTTTTT
>CM044434.1:114152494-114180311 GCA_024363595.1 Xenopus borealis | reverse complement strand
ATTGTGGGACTTGTAGTTCCTTAACAGCTGGAGAGCCAAGGTTCCTGATCCCTGCGTCTACTGAGTACCCCTAGTTTCAGCCCTGTTCTTGCCAGACTAAGGTTACAAATGTATTTCAACTAGCAATAAAACGTGGAAACAAATAGCTGAAGAAGAATAAAAACAAACAATACAATGTGTTAATATAGATTGAAAACCATGTAACAAACCCAGGGTCAGACCAGACCCCCAATCATGGTATTAAAAAAAAAAAGCCAGAGGGACGCCTGCACATGTGCGCCAGCGCCGTGCCATCTGCACATATGCACATACTCCACATGGGAGTGGAACACAGCAGTAATTTGTTAATGTATTTTGCGGGGCTTTCAGGTATCAGGACCCAAATTAATGGTAATAAATATTTTTACCACATCACTGTTCATATCTAATTTAATATATTTAAAAAAAATTTTTATTTGTCTAATTCATTATTTTTTTATTCATTTGTTAATGTATTTTGGGGGGCTTCCAGGTCAAAGTTGCAAAGTAGTTCCAGAGCATCTCCACAGTGTCCTCTGTGACTCCTAGGCCTCTAGGAGACAAAATAGGGAAATAGTCAAACCAAAGGATTTATTGGCACACTAGGGATTACAAAAGTGAAATATTTATTCAACCCTCCAAAATTTCATGCAGGCCACCTTCCTAATTCCTTTGATCTGACTACAATCACGTCTCCAGCTGCAGGCTAGAGACCCACAAGCAAGCACCGACCATCACAATGGATGACTGTTATACCTGTTTGGCTAAGAGCACTCTAACTAGGTATTGATAGAATAGGGAATTAGGCCGATGGCACACTAGCATTGCCTCTGCTTCTCTTAGCCTAATGAATATTAATGATGAGGAGAGAAGCAGATGTGCTAAATCAGAGCTGCATTTATAAACAGGGTTTCCTCTGTGTGAGGCTACACAGAGCCATGCATCGTGGAGATCTACCTGAAGTGGAGGAAACACTAGTGTGTCTTCAGGCTTAATACTGGAACTCAGCATTTACAGGCAGTTGTAGAATATGTTAATCTCTGTCCATACTGTAATTATGTAGATGTCCTTCTGTTTCAGTTTCTGTAATCTGTATATTGGTAAGTGTAATAAAGAATTTCTTCATAAATAAACAGTTTCTTTATCTGCTGAATGCCATTGCTTGGTATACCAGAATGACTAATCTAGCTGATAGGCAACTGACTTTGCCCATACTGATATGAAAATCAAGTTTTATAGGAACTTTGCTGTGACCTAGTTATCACCAACAACCTACATTCGGAAAGTTGTTTTTATCCTGTATTATAAATACTAGTAAGGTTTTGTGCTTTATAAATTAAAGACCTATGTTGTAAACAACAATTGGACCACTGACTTTATATTGTTGTATAGTTTGTACTGCAATATCCTAAACTCCATCTGTATATGCCAGGAATATACATGCCTAGCATGTAATTATTTATCCCTGGTATATACAGATTACTGTTAATGTAATGTTTTTTTTTCCTTCTTTGTTTACTGAACTGTATGAAACTTTAGCACCTATAGACTATTCTTCATGTCCAGAAGCTCTGAAACATTGTGCACCATTTTCATTATTAAAGAAATAGTATAGCCTTAGGAATTTTAGTAGTCTGCTTGAGTTCACATTAGTTCAGACTTCTCATTATTGCCAATGTTCCAGTGGCACAAGACTGGAATTAAGTAGGGACTCCTTATTTCTGCTAAAATAAGGATTTGTGAACTGCCTGGTAAATATTACTTTGAATCTCTGGTGGGGGGATTTTAATAAAAATTGGTAACAGAAAAACTATTTGCAATGTGAAAATGTATGCCTTTACGTGAACATATATTCCACTTCCAACTGTTCAAGAAAGATTCAGAATTTTATTGTTTGTGCTAGTGCGAAGTATCTGTAATAAAACTTCTGACTGATAAAGTTATGTTTGCTCCAAAAGATTATGGGGGAAATGTAATAAAAGTTTAAAGAGAAAAACAATTTGCAATTAACAATGCAATATTCTTCATTAGACTGTTACTACATTGCATATTTTAATTGGGCATTGAAAACCTTTAAGAAGTGCTTGCAGGTGTCATCTTTTGGACTGACTACGTTTTTGAAACAATCCCCCAATGGTTAGGGATAAGGAATCACAAATTACTAATATTTGTTATTGCCGTATGTCTAAATTATAAGCATAGAAGACCCCCCCATCAGCATACAAAATGGTGCACAAATGTGTCTTATTTACCAGCATTTGCATGATATAGACAGACGGAGAAACAGGGCTAATTTAGGAAACCTATTTAAGAGCTTACCTTTTAACGAATTATTTCTTTTCAGCCCAGAATGTATTTATTTGAATAATAATTTTTACCCTAATGCCATTTTCATTGGGGACACAACTGAATTTACTATGTTGGCACCTGAGGGCATATTGGCAACTAAAGGGCAATTTTAAGGTGGCAACTAGCAAAAAAAATATTTACTGTTTAAAAAAGAGATTTACCAGGACTGGATATTTGCCTCTGGCAGTGGAGCTGAGGGTGAGGAGCGAACAACTCTCTTCCAATGCAACTTCCAGTCTGGTAGGAAATGGGCCACTGTAGTCTATGGCAGTGTTAGGTAGATGTTAGTATGCAGCGCTGCTGCCGAGCTGCACTGTGTGCTAACACCCATAGGGATTGATTTGGTACATCTATCAGCTGTGATATGGTGTCAGTTCCTAACAGAAAACTTTTTTTGGCAGTCAGGAAAGCAGTGTTGGATTATAAAATAGATCACACTAATGGGACTACTTCTTTATTTCCTGGTTTAAGCCACAGTAGCCCCTACATGTTTCATTTAATATAAATCAATAGTCTAGACCACTATTTATCATCTATCTATAATTGAATGACTCATACGTAAGGAAATGTTCCCTTAGTTTCACTTGCTTTTTATATTGTGGGAGTATGTTAACATTATCTGGCACAATTCCTGAGATTTCTGATCCCTTTTGGAAAAAGGCACCTGCTTCATTAATTCAATATGGAAACATGAACATTCCTGTTGCCTAGCAACAGCTGAATCTTCTTGCACTTGATAAATAGCGGAAGGTGGGCTGTTATTATTTACTGACAGACACGACTTTAGCTCTGAAGCAACACACAACGTATGGGGGTCATGACACAGGAAGTTTCCAGCGAAAGCTGGAACATGTTATCTGTCACACTTTGTAAGTTCAAATAAGAGTACTATAACAATATTTTCACCAGAGGCTTTAGGAAAAGTAAGAATAACATTGGTCTCTTTTAAAATTCAATAAGTATTTCTTTATAGTGAGGAAAATACATAAATATATATTTTTTTGAAGTTTATTCTGATTTAAAAAAAAAAAAAAAAAAAATAATTATAAAATGACTGCAATCACCCCCTCCCAAAAAAGCTAAAACATGTTAAAAAAAAAAACCCAACAACAACACAAATCAACATACTGTATATACCCCCTATTGTAAAATAAAAGGAGTTCCGTGACCCTATATACAGGTATATGGAACTCCGAAGGGGCTATTGATATCCTCATATTTAACAAAAAGGGGTACTGAATTTATTCTAATACACAGTGACAGGTATTGTATCACTAAGCACCATTTGGAAAAGTATATTTTATAGAATAATCCTGGTTTTTGTGTATATATGTATTATAAACATTCTGCAATATTATTTAAATGTAGGAGAACGGATTCAGTTATATGATATATTATCTGCTGAATATGAATATAGTTTTGCTAATTTACCCAAAATGTATCAGCAGCCAGCTTGTCATAATATTCAAACACTCCAAACCTCAGTTTAGCATCTAGTGTTCAATTGCTGTGGCCAAAACATTTATTGAAACTGCTCCATTTTCTCCAGGGCCCCCCTATACATTCTGGGTCTCCAGGAAGTCATAAGGTCTGCTTCCTCTATAGTTATCCCCCTGGATAATATAAGGGCCATTTACGTACTTATGCAATGTAAAGAATCAATTTTAAAATGCAACCATGTTTTTTACCAAGAATGTAAGATCCCTTGCACTCGCACACAATTCCAGGACAGTTGTGCTGATATTTTCCAAGCCAGGATGCTGGCGCTTCACTCAGAATCAAAATGTCATCTACATGTGTAAATCGCAAGTAATACTGGCCACGGTGGGAATACTGAAACAGCTGCCAGCTTGAATGTTACCCCTGAATCAATGCATGCACTAGTGCTCAATTTATATAAAAGGAGATGGGCCACTTTGGATGCAAGTACCTCAGTACAACTCACGCAATTGATTTCCATTTTTTGCAGTTTTAAATGAGCCCTAATATCATATTGTACATATTATCATTACTGTGGTTATACTATAGAAACTCTCTGCTTAGAAGCTTCCTGAAATTGTGCTGGAGAAAAGGACTTATTCTGTGATTTTCTGATCTGACTCACACAATTAGATTTTTCATCAGTTTCCCATCTGCATCCAGATTACTAGGCCATAGATGATACCTGTGTTTTTCTATCTCTACTCCAGCTGGCTGCTCAGCCTCCAGTACTTGCTCCAGGGCCAGCCTCTCAGCCTCCAGTACTTGCTCCAGGGTCAGCCTTTCAACCTCCAGTACTTGCTCCAGGGCCAGCCTCTCAACCTCCAGTACTTGCTCCAGGGCCAGCCTCTCAACCTCCAGTACTTGCTCCAGGGCCAGCCTCTCAACCTCCAGTACTTGCTCCAGGGCCAGCCTCTCAACCTCCAGTACTTGCTCCAGGGCCAGCCTCTCAACCTCCAGTACTTGCTCCAGGGCCAGCTGCTCATCTTCCAGTACCTACTCCAGGGCTGCTGGCTGCTGCCTCTGTCTTTTACTGAGTCGGCTCAGCAAATTGTTTTTTTTTCAAATCCCCACCGACCAAATCCATTGCTAGAGAAGCAAGTCTTTTTTGCTTGGAAATAGGCAAATATGTTCATCACGAAAGGTTGAATGTGCCTATTTTGCCATTATTTTCGTCATTAGATTGAAAAAGAAAATCATTATAAATATACAGCATCTTAATTGATGTATACATTCTTATCTGAAAATATTTAGGTATCTCATGCAAGGAATTGAGTGCAAAACAGAATCGGAATGCATTACAATAGGGCACAGATGTAAAAAAATTTTATGGCATGTTCTACAAAACAGTCAGATTTTATACAGTTTATTGCAGTGAAACTTGCCAATCAAAATCCAAAAAAATCTGTCTCTTTTAAAAAGTCTTGACAGCAACTACTTGGTCTGTTCTCTTGAATTTGGCCAGATACATCTGGAACAAAAGTCTATCATAAATTACAATGAAAACTTGAATGAAGGTGAGAATTTTAATTATGGGAACAGTTTTTCTACCTGTGTAATGTCCTTTTCCCGGCAAAGGCCAAATCATCTTCAAAGGTGCTAGTAATGCACTTTAATCTGAAAGTGAATAAACAAGAATTTAAAATAATTTCTACAGCTCTATTTACATCAAAGATGGATAGCCATATACAATATAGAAAATATATAATATTTTATTAATCCTTGATTGATTAAGTGACTCTTGAATGTTTCTTTGAGGTGTGTCACAGTTACTTGTAATTACAGAACCTTCAGTGCTTTTTTGAGGCATCACAGCTACAGTACTTGCAATTACAGATTCTTAAGCAGCTAAACAATAGGAAGGAATCAAGACACAACGTAATATACTTATTTAGAGAACATCATTTAGGACATCATTTAGTTATTGCGTGTAATGACACTTACTATGTTGCAACAATATAAATATATCTACTTTTTTGGCAGACACTATAAGGAACAATTCACTGTCTGTTTTTCTCCAGAAGTGCCTTTATCAGTGAAACTTTCAAGATAAAAGATAAGGTGAGGTGAGGACCTGCTTCCTCTTGTTTATTTAAACTATTATTTATATTCAGTTATTGTATTGTTTCCTATCTGTGCTATGATTCAAAACACATAAATGAAAAAAAAAACTTAAATATCAGGATGCACATACCCTATAAATAAAGTTTTTTTTTTTTTTTTTAAATAAATGAAAAGTTTATATTTTTCTAAACACATGGTTAGAAGACCAGCACTTTTTTACTTACCCTTGAGTGATGATCTCAGGAATATTTAATTCTATGCTCTAGTTTTTTTTCTTCAGTCTTGTGCAAAGTTATGCTTCCAGTACAGGGAATATAGAAATACATGTTAATAATAATAATAATAATAATATTGGTAACGTCTAAAGAATATCACAAAAATTATGAATATTTGATAAGAACTGAAATGTAGCAAAGGCATATGAGCAGCGGTTACCTGAACTATCTATGGGAATTTAGTAAAGTCTAATGAATTGATTTTTCTAATGGCAATACACCAAAAAACTAATTTTTTGTATGTTTGTATATATATAGTATACAGTTAAATTGAACTGGTATCTAAATGTGTGTTTGTTTCTAAAGGTTCAATTAAGATCATATGTCACAGCTGCCCTTTACTTAAGGGGCTATCAATAAGGTTCCAGAATGGCTGTAGTGCCCACATTTTCTTAAAACTTAAACTGAATAACAAGTTATATACCCTTTCAATTTGTGCAGGAGTCTGAAAAGCAAATGTTAACCAGAGCATTAATAATACAGGGAAAAATATTGATATTCTTGACAAAAACTCTCTCTTTCTTTTAATAGACATTCAATGCAAAATTATCAAAATAACATTATTTGCAGATGTAAATTAATGTAAAAGCAGTATTTCCTTATCCCTTGCTCTGCACTAGTTGTGATTGTTGAACCAATAATATATTGCAAGTAACCAGAGAGATGCATCTTGCAATAGAAATTACATTGAGAAAAACATTAAAATCACTGAATATGTTTACTATATAAGAATGTATTACAATGTATATTCTTATATTATATATTATTTTATTATTATGGAAAAACACTGTGATCCCCTTAAAGGAGACCAAGGATTTAGTACGAGTCTATGTCTATGTACCAGAAATGCTAAAATCTAATGGATAAAAAAGCTTGAAGCTTAGAAAGCCTAAGCAGTTGAACAAAGTAGAATCTAAATTTTTGTTCTGCTATGTTATCTCTTTACATGACAATAAGTAGCATGTATTAGACATCCGCTAACAGAAAGTTAAATCTCCACTTCTATGGAATGTCTATTTCACTCGAGTAGAACAGAGTCAAAAGTCAATGTGTATTTATAGAGAGTATAGAAAGGTATATATTATCTGGGTTATCCAAGATAAATATCCCTATTTAAACTGGGTCTACACACTTTTTAACATTTTTGCAGAATCCTTAAAAGCCCCTTATATTGCCAAACTGCATTTTATAATTGGATAGTGGCCCTTGGTTACTGACAAAGTTGGCATGTATAAAAATGTGAACATCATCAATTTAGAAGGTCTTTTAAAAATATAGAAAATATGCTCATTATTCTTACCTTTTTAAGTAACATTGATTGCCATGTATTTCTAGTGTACTATTAAAACTACCTATTGCTAAACAAAATTAAATCTATATGAGGAATAAATATTGTATGGGCTTTTCCTTTATTCCTATTTCTCTACTTACTACAGAAAAAACTTTTGTTAATAAATTAAAACTGATTCAGAAACAGGTATGGGATCCAATATCCTGAACTCCGGTATCCAGAAAGCTCCATAATGGCTCATCCAAATAATCCAATTTTTTCAAAATGATTTCATTTTTATCTTTAATAATAAAACAGTTCCTTGTACCTTTGTACTTGATCCACACATTTATCAAAGTCTGAATTTATTGGACCAACTCTGAATTGCCGATTTTCATACAAAACGCAATAAAATCGGTTCGGGCAAAAATCCGAAAAATCTGATCTTCCCACCAAAGGTCAGATTTTCCCACCAAAAAGTCAGATTTTCCCACCAAAATCTGACTTTTGGTGCCAAAATCCGAAAAAGCTGAATTTTGAGTCAAAAACTCAGCATGGACCATGGTATTGAAATGGGACCTTGCCATTGACTTCTACAGGACCCCGACAGCTCGGAGATCGTGGATTTTTGGATACAGACTTTATCCATCCATGGGTTATAATAAATTCTGAAAGATTTGTGATTTTTTTTTAAAGTTACATTTTTTTACAAAAAAATCATGAATTTTTTGGAATTTAGTAAATAACCCCCTAAGATATAATTAATCCTTATTGGATGCAAAACCAGCCTGTTGGGTTTATTTAATGTTTACGTAATTTTCTAGTAGACTTAAGGTATGAAGATCCAAATTATGAAAAGATGTGTTATCTGGAAACCATACCTGTATATATTATAAAGTCAAATTTAGATCAATTTACCAGGAAAGCAGAAATCAAACATGAATATTTTTCAAATTAGCAGGGAGTTTCCCTTTAACATTTGTACCTTTAAACCAGGGTCACCCATGAGCAACATTCAGATTTAAAAAGAGTTGGGGAGCAACACAAGTGTGAAAAATGTTCCTGGGTGGTTCCAATTAAGGGTTGTGATTGGCTATTGGTAGCCCTCATGTGGACTGGCAGCCTACAGGAGGCTCTGTTTGGTAGTACGCCTGGTTTTATACAACCAAAACTTTCCTCCAAGCCTGGAATTCAAAAATAAGCACCTGCTCTGAGGCCACTGGGAGCAACATCCAAGGGGTGGGGAGCAACATGTTGCTCACGAGTTACTGTTTGGGGATCACTACTTTAAACCAATACATTAGGGGGCCTATTTATTAACCTCAAATTTTTCTGGTCAAAATTTTAAAGGGGAAACATTTAAATTTTTAAAGAGAAAAAAACCCTCAAATTTTTCGAGATTAATTAAGATGCTAAAATTTGAATTGGAAAATACTCCAGTTAAAATCTGCCAAAGTCTTGTAAAAGTCAATGGCAGAGGGTCCCTTTAACTATTTGAATATGTTTTTTGCCTTCATGTTCTTGAAAGTTTTAGGCTTGTAATGCTGGTTTTCATTCGATAATCTGATAAATCCAATTTTTTCGGACAATCGAAACAGTCATGCGATTTGAGCGTCAAATCAGAATAGTCAAACAATTCAAAATGTTGCAGGATTTTGTTGCAACTTTTTCTTGCACTGATTTTTTTTTAGAATAATTATTGGTAAATTAAGGGGATTTGGGTTCGGGAGTTTGGTCGAATTTGTTTTTTTAATATATTGAGGAAAAGTGGAGTTTTAGTAAATAGATTTCCCCATGTAAAATAATGGAGCAAGTAATAGTGATGTAAAGGTTACAAATTTGTTCTGCAGCAGTAACCAGTGACAACCAGTTAGCAATTGGTAAATTAATAGACCAGCATGTTAGAAATTAAAGAACTGCTTTTAATTTCTTTTCTCATTATTAAAATGGTTTTCTAGTCACCTACTAAGAAATATAAAAACATACTGTTGTAGAGGCCATTTTCATATGCATGGCTTTTGATTTGCTTCTTATTACTACAGAAAATTATGTACTGAAACTATTTTCAGAGGCATTTCTGCTGCCTTTCTAAAAAGAAAGGGCCTGCATTGGATTGAGTTCAACTTTCAAGCGCAGAAATATGCTTAGCTAAAAGGCTTCCAGATTTACTTGGGGCTTTTGTTTTGTACTTAACCTTGTCCCCCAAATGACAGCAAAACGTGGCAGCACTTACCTGGATTTGTGCTTAGTCTCTGATTTATAGCAAACAATACAAAAAACAGCTACATTTGCCAAAATAATCTACAGAAAAGAACCCTGACCAGCAAGCAGATGGACTATCTGAGAACCAATTGCAAAGGATTAATTTATTTTGTCTTGTGGAATATACTGTCTTCAGATGTTTGTAACAACAAATGGAGTAATAAAGTAACACACAGACATACTGTGTGCTCTTCCTTCTACTCCAGGAAACCCAGTTCAGATTTGCTGAATCTATTGAGTGCTTTAACCCTGACATTGCTAGATTAAAATGCAACCTTTATTAATACTGCTAGATAACATCAATTAGAATGTGCAGCACCACTACAAGTAATGTGACAGAGTCATTGCATATCAACTATCCATGCAGAGCAGAACAATGTCCATAAAAAAAGTGTACTTAAAAACCTGCATAAAGTGGAATGGTGACCCACACTAGTTGCTGCCAAGTCTAATTGAATCTTACCATTTCATATTAGTTTGTGCTCAATAAGTTTTGAGAGTCCCCTCCCTTCCATTCCTTCCCAATAGGTGAAACCTGCCTGTCTATGATGGGAACAGATAGGAGCTGGTTCGCCACCATCCACCTGTGCTGCCCTACATTTTTTGACATGTCACTGGCCTAATCATGGCCTCAGTTGTTATGAATAAAGTTAATATTATAGAGCTGCAGATTGAAACAAAAAAATTAACTTCAATAATTTTAACTTTTAACTTCAATAAATTCGCGAAACGCCAGCGAAGCGAAACGGGGGAGATTCGCCCATCACTACTGATTAGTAATTAATATGGATAATTACTACATGGCAGCACAGAAACCAGTGCAACTAGCATCAGAATGTAATAATCAGTCCTGTAGCACAGTGTCGGACTGGGACACCAGGGGCCCACCCAAAAACCTTAGACCAGGGACCCACTCTCAGTACTAATATTCTTCATCTCCTCAATCAGCCTCTATTCACCTAGTTTGTTTTCTTTACATACTATAATCAATTATTCCATCTATTTAGCCTCTATGTACTCATAAAATAGGGAATGGCCATGTAATAGTCAAATAGCCAAAAGTTTAGCAGTATGAGGGCCCACTGACACCTTGGGCCAGTCTGACACTGCTGTAGCATCAGCTTGTATAACAGTTCAACCTCATTTTCTGTCACATAACTTGTGACGACCCCTAAGCTTAGCTTCTCAACAGCTGCTCAGAGCCCACTGAGCATGTGAGTGTCGCAGACACTTTGCAAGATGGTGACCCCCTGTGACAGGTCTGAAGTCCTGGATCATTGCTGCTATTGACAAGAAGAAACTTTATGCTTATGCAATAAGCACAGTACAGGTATGGGACCTATTATCCAGAATGCTCGGTACCTGGGGTTTGCTGGATATTCTGTAATTTGGATCTTCACACCTTAAGTCTACTAGAAAATCAAGTAAACATTAAATAAACTCATTAGGCTGGTTTTGCGTCCAATAAGGATTCATTATATCTTAGTTGGGATCAAGTACAATGTACCGTTTTATTATTACAGAGAAAAAGGAAATCTTTTTTAAAAATTGGATTATTTCATTATAATGGAGTCTATGGGAGACGGCCATTCCGTAATTTGGAGCTTTCTGGATAATGGGTTCCCGGATAAGGGATCTAATACATGTATATAAAACATGGCAGTTTCAGCCATATTAATTTTTAGTATTTAGTTCTCCTTTAAAAGATTTGAATATAAAAATATGAATTTTAAAAAGTGGTGCTTTTAGAACGATGCTGTAATACCTTGAAAATAAAAAAAAATCAAGTGTTTCAGAATATTCCTAGAGAAAAAAAAATTCTCTAATGCAAAAACCTCTAAGAGGCCTATTTATTAAACCTCAACGTTTTTAAAAGGGAGAAACTAAAACTCTTTCTTGTTTACACGAGGAAGAGCAATTGCAAGTAACTCACACCCTCCTGACTATAAAACAGCCAGCTGGTCTATTAGGCACTAGGGAGGGCAAAATCCAACCAACCTGTGTCCTAGACAGCTACTCCAAAACAGCCCCAAAATTGCTTCACTCATTGAACATTACTACAATACAATCAGGACAGGAAGCAATATTCAGAGCAGTCTAGCTCTAACTTATTATAATTAAACAGAAGATGTAAACCAGTGAAGTTAATGTGATACATTTTCATTTGTACCAATCTACTTATTGAACCATTGTTTTTTTTTTTAATAACATTTTTAGCTGCAATGGAAAACATAAGGGTATACAGGTATCTGCAAACATTTAAACATAGGGGGCACATTTACTAAGTAAGGGTTGAAGTGAAAATTCAAATAAAATTTTTTTTGGCTTTTTCAAAAAGGCCAAAATTCGATTCAAAATGAAAAAAATGTGAAAATCAAAGTACTGTCTCTTTAAAAAAAAAATATAATTTTTTTGGTCAAAATCATTGGAATCGAACGATTCGAATGATTTTTATTCTTTCGAAAATGGACCCAGTTGATCGAATAGGTCCATTTTTGATTGGAAAAAAACACTTTTGATGGTCGAATTTCTACGATTTTTAACTTCAAAATTCAACCCTTCGTAAATCTGCCCCTTAATGTATGAAATTAAAACATCTTCTGCTTGATATAACAGTGCCTTCTTAGGCACATGGGTGCAAATTCACTAAAGCGTGAAACGTCTAACGCTAGCACTAATTCACCAGTTTGACGTAATTTCACAACTTCTCTGATTTACTAAGTGTTCCTGGTGAAAATTCGCTAGCGAAGTAGACAGACTAGCGCAAGGCAAAGTTGTGCACTGATGAAGGGATGTAACTAGGCTAATTCACTAAGATGCCCATTTTACTGAACTAGACTTTACTTCGCCAGGCCAGACCTATATATTGCTTTAAAGCCAAATATAGTACTTCTCAATGTCTAGATGGGTTACTCTGATATATACTATATAGTGTATACTATTTAGTGTTATTATTTATCCATTCAAATATCGAAAACCTAGTCTATACCTATAAATGTTTATGTTAGACAACAATGGAGCCAGAGGCAAAAGCCCTCAATAAGAAGAGAGACTCTGCAGTTGGAGAGTACATTAATTAGTTCTTATCATGTTGGCCCACCTCATGTTAAGAGGGTCACATGTAAGTCTTGCCCTGCCTGTATCCGCTTAAATAGGTTTTTATATAAAAAATATAAAATTTAAATGTTTTAAAGGGAGAAGGTCTCTTTAAGACTCTGCTGAAATTTTGATTCAAACTGATGAGAGCTTTACCAACAATTACCGACAGTATAAAGAAACCAAGCAAAGAATGATCTTGCACATAAGAGAATTCTGTAGTCAGAGTAATTGGAATGATTGTGGTTCTTTTCTTTGAAAAGAACAAAGTCCTCCCTTCGGTGAAATGAACATTCTTAAATGTAAAAGATTCAATAAATACTGTAGAAAAAAAATTGATCTGATCTACTGTAGCAAAGGGAAATAGTTCTATGCTATCATACGCAGACCTAAAGAAAGTTCTAAACTGCGAAGGTTTTTATCTTAAATGGCTTGAATCAATGTATAAAATATACTTATGTTAATGTTCTGTATTTATAGTTTGCTTTTAGGGGTTTATGCCTTTTGTTGAGATATTGTTGTTCTGTACAGAATAAAGCAAAGGAAAAAAAATGACATTCAGGCTACAGTTCTTTAAAACAATTCTAAAAACATGTACTAGACAGATTTCTGTTTAATCTGGTCCCCATTTCTTTGATCAATATGTGCCAAAGAGGTAATAAACAACCCCAAGCATAGGAGTCTTGTTTAGATTCCATTGCAAGCTCTTCATTTTTAACACTGTAAAGTAGAAATGTCCTTTTTACTGATTGGTAGAAAGCTAATAATCTGTGGCTACTATTAAATATACATATATTTAATAGTAGCCACAGATTATTAGCTTTCTACCAATCAGTAAAAAGGACATTTCTACTTTACAGTGTTAAAAATGAGACCAGGGCCGGTTTTAAGCACATTGGACCAATTTGGCCCAATTGGGCCCCACACTTATGGGGGCCCCGCTCCAGTGCGAGCTCTGATTCCTATTCCCTTAATTCCCCAGTTGCCCAGACTACCCCCATCCCCAACTGGCAGCCATCACTTGGACAGAGGGGAAAGCAGGCACTATTTGCCCATCCAGCTCTGTGACCCTGCAACAGACAGCAAAGTTCCTCCTAGGGGGGCCCCACCGAAAGGGTTCCAATTGGGCCCCGCACTTGGTACGGCCGGCCCTGTGTATAACAGCTTGCTAGATCAACATAGGCTTTATAAATTACCCAATATCAACCTTTCTACTAAGGATTTTATAATGAGTTTATTTGAACACAAGCTACACACACACACACACACACACACACACTAAAGCATGACAGCAGATTGTGGAAGGCAGGCAAGGGCACTATAATTATTGACATTAAGGTAAATTATTATCTCACTGTCTGCTTAGTGCGTTAATATTATTGGATGTTTCCTCAGATTTTAAGCATTTTCTGCATTAACTGATCTCAGCATCAGCGATCTTTTGGTATAATCATACTCTACACAGTTTAGCTCTAGAATCGTTTGATTGTGATGTGAAATTTCAGCCTATGATTAAGTCTCTTAGGACACGAAACGCGTCAGGCTTTTTTGTTCATGATGTAAAATAAAGATTTTTGTATTTTTGAATATACTTTTTGCGGTGAGGCGAGTGGTGCCTGCCTCATCTGAAGTTCTCAAGTGCTTTACTCCCCTCTGCTGAAGGTCTGGGGCATGAACACCCGGACCCCTCTAAAAAAGCAGTAAGCTCATCGAGTATTAAAGGGGTTATTCACCTTTGAGTTAACTTTTAGTATAATGTAGAGAGTCATATTCTGAGACAATTTGCAATTGGTTTTCATTTTTTATTGTTTGTAGTTTTATAGTTATTTAGCTTTTTATTCAGCAGTTCTCTAGTTTGCAGTGTCAGAAATTTGGTTTCTATGGTACAAATTACCCTAGCAACCCTGCATTGATTTGAATAAGAGACTGGAATATGAATAGGAGAGGGACTGAATAAAATAAGTAATAAAAAGTGGCAATAACAATACATGTGTAGCCTTACAGAGCTTTTGTTTTTAGATGGTGTCAGTGACCCCCATTTGAAAGCTGCAAAGAAACAGAAGAAAACTGCAAATCATTAAGAAACTATGAAAAATAAATAATGAAGACCAATTGAAAAGTTTCTTAGAATTGGCCCTTCAATATACTAAAAGTTAACTTGAAGGTGAACCATCCCTTTAATAGACAATCCACATTCTTAACAGTATATATATATATTGTAGCAGCTATTTCAAGTTATTTGGCAGCACACACATCTTGTATTTATGTTTAACCTAACCTGTCTCCAGTACCTTCACTCTTTTAGTTGATAATAACGTTTTGAATACTTTATATTTTCTATACTTTGTATGAAAGAATGCAATTTTTTTCTTACTGCCCTTGCTCCCTAAACAGCGTCAGCTTTATTTCTGTACCTAAATGTTGCTGATACTACGTTTCGTTTCTTGATTGCTTTGTGATTATTAACTGCATTGTCTGATTTTTGTTTCCATTCCAAAGCTTTTCTATTGTAATGGATCACAAGGGACATAAGTAAGGTTGGACACTTGCATGATACAGTTAGGCGTTCTATTCTCTTTATTATGAATTAAAAGACATTAATAAAAAAAAAATTCTCAGAGAACTAAAGAGACTCGATTCACTTTTCATATTTCCTTCAAATCCCCTTTATGAAGGCCACAGTAATAGGGGGTTTAAAGTCAGGTTTATTTAAAGTTTTTTAAACATAGTTTCTTTAACTTGTGTCAGTGATATCAGATGATCAAGAAGAGGTTTTCAGCATGCTGTCACAGTGATATTTATATCTAGGTTCAAGATAAACTGTAGCTCTAAATATATTGTTTAGAAGAGTTTGATTTGAGGTTTAATCTACCATTGGTTTACACCATTATCACTGGCTTTCCCATCTGACCAATGTCTCATTTCATAGAATCATAAATCCACTTAACAGAGCATTGTTGCAAAGGAAAAAGCATACATATGGGGGTATATTTATCAAAGAGTGAAGTTCCGCCACTAGAGGGAAATTCCGCCGCTCTCCATTCACTTCTATGGGATTTTTGAAGGCGTATTTATCAAAGGGTGAACTTTCACTTCACCCATTGATAAGTAGGTCAAAATCCCATTGAAATGAATGGAGGGCGACATAATTTCCCTCTAGTGGCGGAACTTCACTGTTTGATAAATTTACCCCATAGTTATCTACAATATATCTGTATTACTAAACCTTTACTAAATCATGTTAGATACATTTACAGACAATACTGTCTACATATAAATATGTATATACAGATTAACATGCTTAGTCCAACACACATTTAGCTTTCATTTTAAAATGCAACATATGATAGTGGGCTGAAATAAATCAATGACATGCAGAACATCCATCTAATGTTCCAGGAATATTCTCATTTATGGATCATGTACAAATCAGACAGGATGTTATGTACTTTCATACTCAATAATAAGATGGTGCAATCAAGGACAGGATATTGCATAACTACACAAATTAGTTCAGAACTCATGAAATGAAAGTTAGGTACATTTTTCAGAGAACCAAAATAATCACATTTCTTGCTTGCTGCATGTTCCATTGGACTCATAATACAATCAGCTTATAAAATCTTATTTTAGAAACCTATCAATACTTTATTCTTAAATGAACTTAGACTTTAAACTAGATAACATCAAGGGTAAAACTGCTTTTATTTGCCAAACAACCTCATAAGAGTCTCCTTGCCATAAGGATGCTCATCAACATTGTTCAGAGAATGAATGTTGGCCAGATAAGGCCTGACAACTGGATCCTATATTAGGGTATAATTCTAATAAGAAATTAGTTCAGATAAATATTGCAGTCTGGAGGTGTCTCAGTCTATGCAACCATGTACTATGAAAACTATTTACCAATATTCTGTGCAATTTGCTTAGTTTTACCTAAGTGTCAGCAAATCGATATAATATATTAGAGGCAATGTATTCAATATAGCAAAGGTTACAGATGAGTATACATAAAAACATGTTTATACATTTTCTAGACAAGATAATATAGTTACATAGTTAGTTACATAGTTAAATTGGGTGGAAAAAAGACAAAGTCCATCAAGTTCAACCCCTCCAAATTAAAACCCAGCATACACACACACACACACCCCTACACTCTTTCACACAAACCATATGCCTATAGCTATACTAAGGGGGAAATTTACTATTATTCCCAAAAAATAATTATTTCTATTCGATATTCGATTAGCATTCGATTTTCGAATGTTAATCGAATAGTTCTAGGCTACCTTTTATTCGATATTCGATCATTCGGAGATCGAATAAAAACCTATTCAATCAGTCGAATAAATCATTTGACTGAACGAAGAAATCATTCAATCATTCGAATGATTCGTACAATTCGAACGATCGAACACTATGATCGTAGGAATCCCATTCGATCAGGACTTAGTCTCAGAAGCCTATGGGAGTGCTCCCATAGACTTCTATTGCAATTCGGTAGGTCCAATCTGCTGAAGTAGGCAATTGAAGAAACTTAAAAAATAAAATCCTTCGCTGATCAAATGATTGAATATTCGTGCATTCGACCCTATTTGAATGTATTTGATCGTTCGACCATTCCCTATTCGATGATAGAATATGCCAAAAATTCACATATTCGACCAAAAGAAGAAATCCTACGTTCGAACTTCGAATCCTTCGCGTGAATTTCGTAAATCGCCCCCTAAATGTAGAGTTTAGTATCAGAATAGCCTTTGATATTAAGTCTGTCCAAAAAAATCATCCAAGCCCCTTTTGAAAGCATCAACAGAATCAGCCATCACTGTGGCCATCACTGACAACCTCACTGTGAAGAACCACCTACGCTGCACAAATGAAAGTCCTTTTCTTCTAGTCTGAAGGGGTGGCCTCTGGTGCGGTGATCTTCTTTATGGGTAAAAAGGCCCCCTGATATGTGTCTATAATGTCCTCTAATTTACTTGTAAAGTGTAATCATGTCCCCTCGCAAGCTCCTTTTTTCCAGCGAAAACAACCCCAACCTGGACAGTCTCCCCTCATAATTTAAGTCTTCCATCCCTCTAACCAGTTTAGTTGCAGGTCTCTGCACTCTCTCCAGCTCATTTACATCCCTCCTAAGGACTGGAGTCCAAAACTGCACTGCATACTCCAGGTGAGGTCTTACTAGGGATCTATAAAGAGGTGTGCCCCATATCACCTGACAGAAATAATGCAGTAGGGCACGATCCAATAATTCATATTATAATAAAAATGGTATAGCTATAATTTCCCTATAATACAAGGAGGAGTTTAATTATTAACAAGGGAGGCGCACATCATGGTTGATGTTGACAATAGCAACACATCAGCAGTTAGATGTATAGAGTCACCTACAATTTAGAAAACCAAAGCAAAGATGTTTGTCTCCAGTGTTAATAGCTATGTCCCTATAGTGCAGAAACACGAAACAAAAAATATAGCAACACATAGAGAACATTTAAGCTAACCAGCAGACAAGCCATCTTTTTCACTCTTATGAGTATATATAAGAATTATTTACTGGGTGTAGGATTTTGAATAAAAAGGCTTTCGAGCTGAACAACCAGTAACTTGGGTAAAATGGGATAAAATGAAGGTCAATTAATTTAATGATGTCATGGGGCAGGGCTATGACTTGACAATCAGCTGATCACTGCATCAGTCTAGGAGAGTCCTGTCTGGTTTTTCTAATTTGTAAAACCAGACAGGCAGCCCTTCTTAAAACCAAACAGGTGTCAACCCTAGCTAAAATGGTGAAGCAGTGCTAAATGTAGATATCATAGATAGATAGATAGATAGACAGGTAACTTCTGTTTCAAAAAGGCCTTTATCGTTCGCTATTCGAAGATGGAATATGCCTAATTTGCATATTCAACCAATCGAATTAATCCTACGATCGAAATTCGATCGAATTCGATCGAACTTCGATCTATTCACGTGAATTTAGTAAATCGGCCCCTTAGTATTTTAATAGGACAAACAACTTAACCACACAACTTTTTGGCTGCTGTTGGAAATAAAAGAGCAGAAATAAAATGAACTATAGAGATTTTCATTACATTTTAAAAAAACTCAGATGAATTGATTAATTATTTGCAGTTTTTTCTCAAATTTGAAATAAAAATATGATCACTGTATAATGCTTTGAAGTGAACTTATTTCTCTTGATCAAAGTGTTTCAAGACAGGACACATGATACATTCTTAAAATTGCAAGTGGTTTCCTGAAAATGTTTGAATAACAAATTTGTTCTCTCATATGAGGGAGAAGCAATATGAAAGATAAACAAGAGCATATTTAACATATGCCCTTAGGTAAACTTGCAGTGATGTTATCAGTTTAATTACCAACCTTTGTCTAGCAAAGCATTGCCTTTTATCTAATGCCTTCTGTCTTTTCAACATTTCCAGATTTTCTAGTCTTTGAAGTGTCCTAACCCCTAGCTGAAGCTCATTTCTGATGGACAGAGGCTGCATGTTAAAGATAAGAGAAGGTATGGGAAGAGATTTCTCCTGAGAGTTTCTTTCTTGTTTCTTCTGATAGATTAGTGCACACCTAAGCATCCTACGTACTGGATTCTCTTCAAGGGATTTTGTGTATGAATGAGCCACACACTGCAGATCAGAAACAAGGAAAAGTATTTTTTCACAACACGTGATATAAAAAAATACTGATAAAATCCTAAATGTATGAACATCAAAATTGAAATGACGTGATGATGAGACTCTTTAATCTTATAAGGGGCAGATTTACTAATGGTCGAATTTCGAAGTGAAAAAACGTAGAAATTCGACCATCAAATTTTTTTAAAGGGTTTTTTTCGAGTGAAAATTGACCTATTTTGATTGAATAGGTAGTTTTTGATCGAATAAAAATCGTTCGAACCGTTCATTCGCAATGGTCGAATCGTTCGAATCGAACGATTTTGCACAAAATCCTTTGAATTCCTAGGACTTCAGGACAGGTTCTAGGAGGTCCCCCATAGGCTACAATGGCAATTCAGCAGCTTTAAGGTGGCAAAGTGTCAAATTCAAAGGATTTTAGTCAAAGTAGCCCAAAATTACTTCAAAAATCAAATTTTTTAAATTCGAATTTTATTTGAATATTCGCTTGTGCCCCCAAGAGTCAGAAAAGCTAATGTGCTTAAAAGAAATGTTGTCATTAATACACACGTGTGAACAGCATACAGTTGAGGCCCCCATACACTGGCCAGATGTCGCCCATAGGATCAGGGCTGCATCTGTGCATTGATGCGGTCCAGTGATCCAACCATCCATATTGCCTCCATTCTGATCCAATCATTGGGCCCTAGGATCCACGATCGGATAAAGCCTGATATCGCTCACCTCAATATGGGCATATCAGAGAGAGTTCTGATATGCCCATATTGAATCTCCCTTTGTATGGCCACCTTATGTCAATGGTTTGCAATAACTTATTTGAAAAAAAACTAGCCACATAGTTAAGGTATACAAACAACACTCATTTATGCAGACAACTTTTCTTTGCCCATTTTTCTTTTCTTTCTATTTTCCTTTTAGTCGTTTTAGTCACTGTGAACGTTTCAGCATCATCAGTCTTTTTTTGGGCAGTATTTACATTTTCCCCTGATAAGGTGATCAGTGGCTATTAATATGATACTAAACTTGTTGGATAGTTACTGCCAGAAGTTCTCTTAACAGAGGTTCAGTAGGAATGGGTAACAGGGTAGACCCCACAAAGTCTTTGGGGAAACACTGAAAAGTTGTACAGATTAAACTTTTGCCCAGTGTATACTGAATAATGTAGTGCATAAATGTTTTGAAGTGCAATCAGTGCGCTTCTTTGGATGCAGACATTTTCTGTTGCAAGATTTGTAATAAATGATGTACACACACAAGCGCTACTGGCCACAACTGCATTAGAAGTACTCCACAAACTACCAGTTGTACAAAGATTAATGTAGGCATACATTTGTGCACGTCAGTGCAAATTGCCTATCTCCTACAATACATGTGTACTGTAGCCTCACCCACAGCCATACCCCAAGAAAGATGTCATTACTTGTACCATAATAGCCCGCTATTTGTGACATGCACATAAACATTACAGCGCTACGCAACAAGTTGGCGCTATAGAAATACATGTTAATAATAATAATAATAATAATAATAATAATAATAATAATAAACAAAGCCTTCACAAGAGTTATCGTTTACATACAATTTAAAGGAAATGTATTGGGAGCATGCATTCAGTTGTACCAGATCAGTTGCTGCACTACATGAGCTATGGATAACTTTTTGAAAGATTAATGAGGGAGTGTAATCAAATTCGGTAACAGAAAAACTGTTTGCAATGTGAAAAGGCATGCCTTTGCACTAACCAGTTTTCCTTTGCATGAGTTTAATGTAGCTTTTGCAAACCCGGAAACTGTTTAGCAACCACTTCCGACATTTTATAGTTTGTGCAATGCACAATGTGCTGTATATAATAAAACTTTTTACTGTTGATATATTTAATTACGATACCTTCAAGTACTCCTTCAAAATGTTCAATGCTCAATTAAAATTCAAAATGTAATAACAATCTAAGGAAGAATATTACATTACAAAATGGAAATTTGTATTCTTATTTGTGTAATAGTTTTCCCTTAGAGATTTTGCCCCCTCTGCCTTTTATCTTAGAGCTCTTGGAACTGCAGTCCAAGGACCATCACTAACTGATTTTTCAATCCCTGGTTTCCAGTGAGGTGTCCTCTTCTGCATATAACAATCACCTAGTTCTCAGCTACACAATGCCTGCATGGTAGCTAAAAGTGACCAAAGCAAAAGCTAAGCATCCTCCCACCTGCTCGGATAGAGCGGCAAGTCGCCTGCACAGAATGCAGCAGGTTATGAGTTCAAATCCAGGCAGGATGTGACACTTGTGTTTTGAAGAAGGCTTTACACTGCATACCCTATATATTAATGTAATTCTCTTAGTTTACTAAATGTCAGTACAGGTATGGGATCCATTATCCAGAAAGCTCTGAAATACAGAAGGCCATCTCTCATAGACCCTATTTTATATGATGCTAATTGAACAGGTTTATGTGCTGCCATGAAAAAAATTATCTGTATTAATTACTAATCATCAGTGTACAGTATTGTGACATTTCTATTCTATGTGTACTGTTTATTGTAAGTTGGTCCCTAAGCTCAGTAAATGACAGAAACATAGTGTGTGTGTAGTGAATCAACAGAGAAGAAAATGGGGAGCTACTGAAGAATCTTTGGAGGCACAGATCTGCACTGCTAAAGGGCAGGCCCAGATTTATGGAAAGGCCACCTAGGCCTGGGCCTAGGACGGCAGGATCTTAGGGGGCGGCATGCTGCCCAACCACACCCACATTGGTTCAGAAATTTAAATTTCCCATGTGCCAATTCCTATTGCTCTGTCCTGATGAAGAAAATCTGAGCAAATAAAGGGGGACAGGGGCGACAAACGACAGCGGGCCTAGGGGTGCTAGCTATCTAAATCCGGCCCTGCTAAAGGGCTGTGGCTGCCTTGGTCTGGTACAGAAGCCCAAAGCATAACATACAATAGTTATTTCAAGCCTATTTATTTAGTTAAGCTTTAGTTCTCCTTTAAAACAGTACCTTGCACTTGCTCCGAACAAAGATATAATGAATCTATATTAGAAACATAACATTCTTATTGGGTTTATTTACTGTTTAATCATTTTTAGTAGACAAAGTATGTAAATCTAAATTATGGAAAGGCACCTTATCCAGAAAGCCCCAAGCATTCTGGATAGCAGATCCCATACCTGTATATATTCAATAGCCTTCTTGGTACACTAGTATAACTAGTACACATTTGGCATACTAGTATATTACCATATTACCTTTTGGCTGACCTTTACATGCTCATTTTTAATACAGTCTGATCAGTTGTGTAATTTGTAATGCTGTGATATTGTAATCACAACATAGTTGTTAGCCTGGTCTCCTTCTATTCTTATAATAATTATGATCTAAATGCCAATAAATGCTGCTACAAATATGTAGGGTTTGGTCTGTTTAAACTGCCACATGCCATAATTACTTATACAATTTTTTTTACAAAAGACTAATTGATAGTTCACTGTCAAAACATTATAATAGTCATAGCAACATGAAAATTATAACAGTAATGGGAGATTCTACTGAAGGGCTGAAACAGGAATCTCATTCATTCTGTACAGGGCTTTATATCTTGTGAGCACAAACAAACAGAGTGCCATGAGACTCATTATTTAATAGTAACTGTGAAATAATATAAGCCATGCTGATGTACAAACACAAAACCAAATAATCTAACAACAGTACAATGCCAGCTAATTAGTGCAATTTGCATTTATTTACCTTAAATATACTTGGTGCTTAACAAAATGTTACCAGAAATAGTTATTGTAAATTAGAGTGATAAATTAGGGATGTAGAATAAGTAAAACACTTAGGTGCTAGAATTTTGGTATAGACTTGAGTTGAGTTTACAATCAATGAGAGAAAAGAGACCGGCAAAAAAAATGAGGAGGCAACCAAGTGTCAAGGATGGGTCAAGGATATGTTGCTGCAGAGAAATTAGCAAAGTGCTTGTAATATGTAAGAAGTTTTGAATGGTTAGTGTGTGAGGCTTCCTCATGCAAGATGGTAGAGCATTCCTGAGGTGTAATCCAATCATGGAGAAAGGTTTTAACATGTGGCTAAGCTCTTGTGAGGAACTGTATAGTCAATAGATTGTCCCAATCCCAGAACAGGGCTGGAAGGAATGGGAAAGGATATTGTATCAAGGGGCATAGTGCTGAGCTCTGAAAGACAGGGTAAAAGTGTTATAATGTACCCCTTATACAGGAGTAATGACTTTGTAGTCTTTGTAGATTTTGTAGTAGTAATCATGAGTGAAACTGGCCTGTTTTGTGGAAAAATTTGCAAAACCACAGAAAACTTTGTGAAATGTCATTACATTACCTTTAAGGTACTTTTATCGGCTGGTCTGGTTCCTTGATTCCTTCTCATCTTGCAGACAACAACAAATTTTGAATGTTCTGATCTTGATACAGGGATATCAGATTCCTGTATATCAATCCCAACAAAGGAATGTCCAAGTTAAGTCAAACTTCAACATACCAAAAGCTGAACTAATCATCTTTCCACCTAAGCCTGATCCTACTCAACTATTTACTATCTCTGTTGATGACATGCTCATTAATCCTGTCAAATCAGCGGGCTGTCTGGGGGTAATCTTTGATTCCTATCTCTCTTCTTTGATCATATTAACACCACTGTCAAAACCTGTCACTTTTTCTTATGCAATATTGCCAAAATGCATTTTTTTTCTTTTCCCTGCTATGGCCAAGATGCATGCTCTCATCCTATCCCGACAAGATTATCATCATTTTCTAGTTACAGGCCTCCCTAAATCCCATCTCTCATCACTCTTCAGTCAGTATTTAACACTGCTGCCAGAATTCTCCTCCTCTCATCCAAAAGGGCTTATCATGGCTTCCTATAAAACAAAGAATAACTTACAAACTCCTCCTCACAGCCTTCAAACCCCTTCATTCCTCTGCACCTAACTACATCTCTTCTGTTGTTTTCATCTTCTTGCTGCTCCTTATATTTGGAATGCCATTCCTGAATCTCTCCAGAGAGAACAGGTTTTTTACAAACAGGGCGCTTCTAGGCCGTCTCTGCTGATCGCCCCCCTCCCTGTTCATGCCTCTCTTCCTCTCTGCTTCCCTTTCCCATGTCTCTCTTCCCCTCCCCTTCCTGTGTCTCTCTTCCCTTGTCTATCCTCCCCTTCCCTTGTCTCTCTTCCTCTCCCTGTGTCTCTCTTCCCCCCGTGTCTCTCTCTTCCCCTCCCCTTCCTGTGTCTCTCTAACCTTCCCCTTCCGCATTGCTTCCCCTTTCCTTCACATCCTGTCTGATTGTGCATGTAGATGGGCATGCGCACACCTTGAGTATGCGCATAAGCATAACCTACTTGAATGCAGCTGGGTGGCATGCCGCCCCTGTATTTCTGCAACCCTAGGCCCGGGCCTTTGTGGCAGGCCCGGACTGGCAATCTGTGGGTTAGGGCAAATGCCAGAGGGGCTGCTATAAGTCAGTATTTTGTGGGCTGGTGGGGACTGTTTGGGCCTCTATGTGGGCTGATTGGGCCTCTGTGTACCTGAAATGCCAGGGCCTATTTTGATTCTCAGTCCAGTCCTGCTTTGTGGCCTAGTCACAAATCCGGGCCTGGGAGAGAATGCTCCTTCAATGTTTTTAGAACTAAAATAGTAAGTTAGGTTGAAAAAAGACACAAACTTTTAACCTTTTTTAACCTGCTTAACTGCTAGTTGATCCAGAGGAAGGCAAAAAACCCCACCTGAAACTTCTCCAATTTGCCTCAGAGGGGGAAAAAATCCTTCCTGACTCCAAGATGGCAATTGGACTAGTCTCTGGATCAACTTGTACAATGAGCTATCTTCCATAACCCTGTATTCTCTCACTTGCTAAAAAGCCATTAAACCCCTTCTTAAAGCTATCTAATGTATCAGCCTGTACAACTGATTCAGGGAGAGAATTCCACATCTTCACAGCTCTCACTGTAAAAAACCCCTTCCGAATATTTAGGTCGAAATCTCTCTTCTTCTAAATGGAATGGGTGACCTTGTGTCAGCTGGAAAGACTGGTGAATAAAGCATTAGAGAGATTATATGATCCCCTTATATATTTAGACATTGTTATCATATCACCCCTTAAGCGCCTCTTCTCCAGCTTCGACATCCCCAATTTGGCCAGTCTTTCCACATAGCTAAGATTTTCCATACCTTTTACCAGCTTAGTTGCCCTTCTCTGTACCCTCTCTAATACAATAATGTCCTGTTTGAGTGGTGGAGACCAAAACTGTACAGTATATTCTAGATGGGGCCTAACAAGTTCTCTATAAAGTGGAAGAAGGACCTCTTCCTGCTGTGAATCAATGCCCCTTTTAATTTAGCTCATGATTTTATTTGTTCTTGATGCTGCAAATAAGGTCTTGAGCTGTATTAAAAGGGACATTGATTCATGGCAGGAAGAGGTCATTCTTCCACTTGGGAACTAAACTAAAAGTTAACCTCTGGGAGCACCTGGATAACACTTGAATTAGGAAATGGCACTTATGAAAGTGTCACACACTGTAACCTACAGCACTTTAATAACCCTCTGAATTATTTCTGTAAGTTACCCTCCCATTTAGACTGCCTAAAAGGTAGAGTCCTCTATTCTTTTGCCTCCTTGACACTGAGCGCTTAATCAGTAGTGTAATTGTATTTTATATTTATGTGAATTGTATTTCTAATAATGCACTTATTATTACTTATTATTTCAATCAACTCTTGTTTGTTACTACTAATTTATTGTTTTGCTGTACAGTGCTTTGCCCTTAAGGAGCACTATACAAATAAAAATATAAATATTATGTGCAACAGTCATTCTTAACATATGCACGTGGTAGCTGAGTTAAACAGACCACATGGAAAAAAAATCTATGATGGATTCGCAAAAAATAAATGCAGTGGGTGAAACCAAGTGTTTCACTCTGAATCTGTTTATGATTTAGTAAAAAGTGGAGTGAGATTTACATGTAGGTTTGATGATGTTGGCAGTAGCAGTAGTAAGGATGACATGCAAAGATTCTGGGACCAGCTAGTAATATTCTGCAGTAGTCTATCGTGAGGTTAAGGTCTGGATCATTATACATTTGAGTGACGAGTAACGGTTGTGATTTTGTTCTTTGGACATACAATAAGTGGAATATCCTGATCAGGGATTCAATGTGGGCTAAAAGTAAGTAATACCTAGAAACCTGCCTTGAGAAACGGGATGGAAATTGTTGTTGACTGTAATGCTAAATGGAGAGGGCAGGTTTAGGTGGGAATATGAGCAATTTAATCTTGGACATATTAGGTGACACGCAGTCATGCAAGATGCAATGGCAGTGAGGCATTGTGTGATTTTTGCAGGAATAGCAGGGTTGAGATCAGGGCAAGAAAAAGAATCAGTGTGCCATCAGCAATTTGAAAGGAGAAGCAGAAGGATGCTATGAGGTCACCAATAAAAAACAAAAATAAAAAAAGCAATTTATTTTCTGCCAAATAGAACTGATAGAAATCCAAGGCAGAAACAAAGAGAAAAAAACAAGCCTTAATCCTCACCAATACATGTATACATTTAAACTAAATACAAGCTGCACCTAATTTACTAACGGAGACACAAAATTAAAAAGAGCATTGCCACTCCATTAGCTGCACAACAACATAGAATGCTAAAAAAGAGCTTTATTAAAAGATCTGTTAAAAAAATACAATTCCAAACTTGCCCTATACACAATACAAGTAGTGGATTTAGTGGATATGGCATATTTCCGTATATTGAAATGCCATACTTTAAGAATGCTAAAATTAAATTAAATAGGATTGTTTTACCTCCTATAAGCATTCATAATATCTTGGTTTGGATCAAGTACAAGGTATGGTTTCATTACAGAGAAAAAGCAAATACATTATTATTTGGTTTTGTAAAGTGTACAAATCCTTTCAATAATTACAACTTTGAAGCTTTCACAATAATAATATTTATAGTTTAAACTAAGATCTTTATTGTTTATGTTTGGGCTTGTTAAACCATCTTAAATGTAACAAAAGAAAAGTTACATTTTCAGCCCCTATCCTCCAAAGCTATTAAAATGGGCCTGATGTAGAACAGTATAAATGGAGTATGTTTAGTAATTATTATTTATCTAGAAATGTAAACTGACCTTAATGCCACATTTATACATTTTACCCCTTCACTATATGGTAAGAAATACGTAGAGACTTAAAGGGAAACTGTCATGGGAAAACATGTTTTTTTAAAAACACATCAGTTAATATAGCTGCTCCAGTAGACTTCTACACTGAAATCCATTTCTCAAAAGAGCAAACAGATTTTTT
>CM044434.1:114066441-114150226 GCA_024363595.1 Xenopus borealis | reverse complement strand
CTTACAGCAGCCCATCGGGCATTTGCCAGAACCCACAGATTGCCAGTCCGGGCCTGAGTACAAGGTCCTCACTGTAGTGCTTCTGTTGACATCCCTCTATGCCTGAGCCATTCTGCTTTACCCTCTACATTGAAGGGTGAAATGTAGGATACTAACCCTTCTAATGAAACTGAGCCTGACTCAACACTTGCTAGTCCCATACTGACGCCTCATGTTTCAGGATGTTCAGCACAACAGAACCTCATGCTCCCTTTGACATCCAGGAAACACCTAATATCCCTGCCCAAAAAGGAACAACCAAGGCATCTCTTAGATTTAAACAGTCACCTACAAGTTAGAAAACAAAAGAAAGATCTGATTGGTCCATATGAGCAACATCATTGGTGAAGTTTCCCATGTTAATAAATACACCCCTTAGTGTACCCATAGTCAGAGTCAACAGTGTATTGCTATAAACCAGTGAGGTTCAAATAGACTGTATAATTGTAGTCAGACAGTAACCTGATGACACGGGGCACAGCCTAGGGAAGCAGGGGCCCAAGGTACAGAAACCCCTCCTAGTTGTTGTGTGATTGGGCAGCTAGATGAGAGGATCAGGGTGATGTGGGACAGGGTAAAAAGGTAAGGGACTGGTTGCCACCCCCACTCCATTTTGTACCAGCCCCGGGAAACTCCCACCCACCCTCCCCTATGGATAAATGGTTGATGATGGCAGGGTCAGGGAGTCCAGTGACCAATGGGTGGTTGAGCATGGGAGTTGCAGGGTTAATAGGTAGCTGGAAGGCCTGGCACCTCAGGGGGAACAAAACAGCACAGGAATAGGAGTTGGTTAGGCAGCAGGTTGGTTACAGGCTACTATGGCAGCTGGCAGCGCTGTTGCATTGTGCTGTTATAAGGTTTGGTACAGTATGTGGGTTTTTCAGGAGTTTTGTTATACAAATATTATTGTTATGCTATGTTGATGATATGTTAACATTTGTTGTAGTGTGTTTTGCTCTAAAATATAATTGTTACAATAAAATTGTCCTGCTGCCTTTTCATCCAAAGAGCATGATTGCTATATTTTCTTAAAGGGCTTGGAGGAAGGGGGGCTGTTGGTTATAGGGTAAGGGCAGGGATAGGTACCGAAGTTGCCTCTGTCAAGGACTATTTCAGGTCAAACATAGTCAGAAATCCAGGCAAAGGTCATGGCAGGTTGAAATCACAGTAAAACAGGAACAGGAACAATGCTCCAGCAAGGACTAGTAACAAAAGCCTAGTCGAGTGGTAAGGCAGTCAGTAAGCAAGTTCCCAGGTTCAGTTTTTTCTGCCAGAGCATCATAGAAGCCTTACTGAAGGCTAAATACAGGTCGCTAACTGTGTAGTCCAATTAGATATTCTGTCTCATATGAGACAGAAGTTGAGCCAAAATGACCATTGGATTTTGTGTTAGTGGACTGACATAAGATTCTCCAAAGTTTCAAATGAATGGATTGTGATCCTTTTATCTGTAAAGATGCTGAGGGGAGAAATAATGCACGGAAACATTTTCTGAGGCAAGTCTGAGGACTCTTGAGTCTTCAATGAAGAAAAAGGAAAAAAATCTAAGCCAGGTCAGGCTTACAGATTTAGCTCACAGGAAGCACTCTGTTGTACAGCATTGGTTCATGGGGGTCAAAGAAAGGCCTGTGGATGTTTAAATGTTTCATTTGTAACTGGAGCATCTCTAAAGCTCTCTCTAATGCTGTATTTCTATGTGTTAATAGTTGTGAATTGAGACTCGATAGCACATCAACAATATATTAATGGGCATGATCAAATGCTCTCTTTTTTATCATCTAACTATTTCCTGTGCTTCATTTACAAAACAAATGCTTCAGAAACTTACAGTTTGGTGTAAAAATTATCAGATGTGTTGCAGGGAATGTGATAATGTCAGTCTACCCAATGCAGTTTTAATCTCTTAGCATTCAGAGGCTAATTATAATGAAGTAATTTTCTGTAAATACTCCGGTATTGATTGGTCCTATGTAATCATGAATACCAATTCCTTGTCAATATTATTGAAGGTCAAATGTTGGCAATTTGTTTAACTCTGCATTGGTACATTATTACATTTTCTCCTCTAGAATGTAGAATAATTTTCAAGTCATACATAGTATATTAAAGGTCAAGGAAAGTCTGACAGAATAAGGCTAGAAATGCTGTATTTTATATACTAAACATAAACATGAACTTACAAATTATTTATGCTTTCAAAGTTGCCACAGGGGGCTGTCATCTTGTAACTTTGTTAAACATCTTTGCAAGACCAAGACTGTGCACATGCTCAGTGTGGACTGGACTGCTTAGGGATCGTCATAAATTATCAAAACAGCACAAGTCAAATAATATCTGCCAGAAGCCAATACAGCAAGACTGATTAATAATCAGAATATACAGACTGCACTGGGTCCTGTGTTGTCATGTAATCTAATGTGGATTTTATAGTTTTTGTATTGTTTAATACAAACTTTCTCCAACTCTGCAGAACCAATGGCTGCAGCAAAATAATCCTCCAAATAGAATTCCAGTTTATCTGTTTAAATCTGGCTCCATGATCTTTGTCACTGTAGCTGGAGCTGGAAACAGTAAAGGGTATGTAAAGGCAAAAATAAAATCCAATACATATCTCTACACAGTCCCCGACTGTTCTCCTGGGAAACAAAGCTGCTGGAGATCTGAAAGGCTGGGAAATAAGGAGGGGACTCCGCCTGCTCTTCATAAGTATGATTGTTTCCCTGCCCAGCAGTAAGGGACCCTCTGACAAATCCTATCCACAGCAGTAAATGAAGGGACAATTTCACTGCATACAGTCAGATTTCTTATAAAAATTGTACACATTTTTTAATTAAAGTATATTAAAGATAGATTTCATTTTCAATAAAGAAAGTAAAAATTGGATTTTATTTTTTTGCCTTTACATGCCCTTTAAAAATATTATTTTTAAAATAATTAAAGTAACCAGTGGAAAAAAGAAGAGTTTAGTGTCCCTTTAACACTTTAACACTCAGAATATATACTTTTGTTTCACTTTGTAACTTTGGACTTTGGACCCAAATGTGCTTCTACTGCTAAGGAAGTCCTGGGTGCAAGTACTTAATGAATGAATATGCTCTGTAATGGCTCATAGGTAAAAATAACCTGTTGAAATGAATGACATTGACAAGGCTGAGCTTGATTCATTTCATGGTTCGCAACCACTGTAAGTCTACAGACAAACAAGTGCCACCTCCAGAAACAATCTATTTTGACAATCAGTTAGAAAAAAGCATCAATACATTTAAAAAGACACACAAATAGATAACCAAATCTTATTGTCTATTAATGCATGAAATTAAATGCAAACCTATTCTATTACATTATGATGTACCACCTGCCATTTCACTGGCACTTGACCTGAGCACACCAGGGAAATTACTCAGAGACCATACTAAATCTATGTGGGGTGCTAATTTCTTCACCTCCCCAGTAACTGTAATCTCCTGCCTCCTAGGGTACATATCTGTACATGCAGAGAGGGCAGCCTCCATCTTGTCATTGTATGCTGCATCCATGTGATTACATACCTGACTCATGCACAGAAAAGAAAGCAAAAAAAAATCACTATAAACTGGCTTGTGCTGTAAATCTTTCTTCTGTAGGGACCTATAGGTTTTACAAGCACCTATAGAGTTAAATCCCTACCTTCCTTAGTTGTCAGGCAAAAACCTGTGTTGCAATTTAAGTATTTGCATGCCTGTAGTTATTAGTCAAAGTGTGTGGTGACCATTTCCAGTCTTACACTGTAAAATGCTGGGAAGGGAGGGGCAGTTTCCTCTTTGGCCTCTGGATGGGGATCCAGCAGGGTGTGCCCAGGGGAGCCTGGGTGCAGAAAGGCCCAGAAAGCATTTGTCCCAGTCGGGGACCAGGCAACCCTGTGAGGAAAAGAAAGTGTCAGGTGAGCTCCCAGTACTAGTACACTCTAGGAGTGTAAGTCAGTCAGGGTGAGCTAAAAAGAGCAGTTTTGAGCTCCAACACAGGAGTGACAGTTTGGAAGTATCTCCCCCTTGCCATATTGCCTGTAGCATAGGGATTCCAGTGGAAATGTAATCAGGATAGAGGATTTCCCTGAGGTTGATCCAGAGACCACTACCAGAATATGTTGCTGAGGTGTGCCTTAATAGTCTACATCTACGCTGGAAGTTCTGTGTGAGCGGGGTTGTGACTATATACCTGCCAAATCTGTCCTAAGGGAGTGTCAGCATGTGAGAAACTGCATGTGATGTGACTGCACACTTTTCCTCTGATGTGAGTAAACCTGGGGGCATTATCTTCAGATTAAAAAACAGTTTCTCGTTTGTATCATAAGAACCTCCTGGCGCCCAATCATTTTTGTATGTTTTGTATGCACAGTAGCCTGAGGTTGGTAATTGCACTACACCTTAAAGGGAACACTTCCACATGGCGAAGGCCCTGACCCTGTTGTGTAAGTCGCATGTAGCAAGTGCTCTATTCTGCTAGTGGGTATTTGCCTAAATACTGCGAATATAATGCAGTACCTAACTGGGTGGCCCATCTCCTTTTGTATAGTGCAAAGCTACATCCCCCTACAGCAGTGCTGTCCAACTTCTGTGGTACAGGGCATCAGAAATTTTTCAGGCCTAAGTGGTGGAGGGCTGGTGATGGAAGTGTTGACCACTAGTGTTGACCACTCCCCTTTTCTAAACCACGCCCATGTTAATACACACCTATGTTACCACAAGAACATTTAAGACCATGTCCTCATTAATGGTGGTAGCACAGCAAAAAATCAAATGGTTGGTGTTCATAGGGCAGGCACACACAGGGAGCATAGGGCAAGATGAGTACAGCACACACAGGGATCATAGGGAAGGCAGAGTATGGCATACACAGGGAGCATATTCAAAACCTTATGTCACCAATCATTGGAAGCCATTTGTGTGAAAATACATCCCATAAACCTGTATTAAAGATTGTTAGAAAATGCTAGAAAATCTCTCTTCATTCAAAATGAATGAGAATCACCGTAATGTTCATTGCTTCCCCCATAGGCAGCAACAAAACACTGGAGATCTCTTCATGCAGTGGGGTAACTATAGAGGAAGCAGACTTTGACTATACAAAGCCAACAAAGGAGAGGAGACTTGTAGGTCACATGGATATGTGCACACATTTAGAGACACGGTCTGTGGTGGATATCCAAGCATCAACGCAACATAATGCTTTCCACCTGCATTCAGCAAACTTGAATATGCCTGTTTCAGTATAGGCCCAAAAGCAAGAGCTATCTGTGTTTTATTCTATGCATTTATGTTCCAGAATTCAGGAACACTGACCACAGGGAAGCACAGGCTGAAAATGCCTGTCTGCATCTGGATAAACATTTTGGAATATTTCACATTTAAGCTCTTATCCTTATTTAAGTTATCCCAGAGACCATTCCTCAGAATTAAATTATTTTCATTATTCATCAAGTACTATTGCTATTATATTAATATGTGCAAATGTGGTTTCCATGGTGAAAGATAATAGAGTCAGGACTGAAGCCATATTTAGTTTTGAAGAAACGTCTACTGGAAAATTCAAGTTACTGTCTGTAATATGCCTATGGGAATATCAAATACATCACAGGATGATGGTGTGAATTAAAATTGTGCCACAATATCATTTAAAATTATATATGTATTTCCCTTAAAGGGTTGCATTACCAGACTACTACATTTAAAATGAAAATATGTTTTTTGCTTTTGGTGGCAATTTATTTATAATTCATAAAGGATGTGAATATTAACAGATACTGTTATATTGTTTTTAAGCAAACTATATGCTTGTCTGTCTGTCTGTCAATCTATGTATCTGTTGTGGGGAAATTACTTTTATGGTAGCAGTAGCACAACCTTTTCCATACATATGAGACATGCACATAAGATATTAAATGATCGTGTATTTTTGTTTTACAGTAGTTCACACAGTAAGTTCAAACATAAGAAATTAGTTCTTTATATCCTCAGTAAAACAAACAAATGGCAGTCTTGCATCTTGTGGAATGTTTCTAAATTTGACATGCAAAATTGTTAAAGGTGTTGATGTATGTGTATTTCAGTAACATATATTGATCTCATTAGGACCCTTTACACTCTGGATGGGCCTTGAATTATCAGGCTGCCAGCCCTTTATGACCGATATGTCCCTATGCCTGGGGTGGTTATCTGATGTGCACACACCTCTATCAGGACTAGAGGCAAAATACATCAAACTATTCCCCAAACATAAAAATATAATTTTCTAGTAGTATGCGCTATTATATAACACTAAACAAAATATTGCTTTTTTAAGTATAAGTTCATTCACTGAGCTCACACACAAATGAATACCATCACAAAATGATCTGTTGGTTAAGTATTCTAAGAGTATAGTTTTCCTTTAATATATTTGACTAATAGAGCTTTTCCTAGGTTAAAGGTAAAGACGTGCATGTGAAACCTTGGGAGAGGAAAAGCTAATGGCAGGCTGCCCTGACCTTGACCTGGATAACAGGTCATTTCTACTTTGCTCCCACTTGCCTCCTAAACTTCTGACTTCCTAGTCCTCCTCTGTTCCTCTGTCTGTCCATAGTAAGATTTGGAACTTGCTGAGTTCGCTGTCTTTTCCAAAACTAGAGTTGAAGCACCCTTTATCTTGGGTCCAGTCGTGCCAGTTCACTAAATGAGAGGGTGATTGGTCAAGTAACCTGTAAGCCTTATGGATGTTCACTTTTCTACTAAAATGCTGTATGTTACAGGAAAGGTTTCCCATGCAATGTTCTTGTAAGTTGCATTGCTGCAAAGATAGAGTAAATGTGATGAGATTTTGAATTTAAAATTCAGCAGTGGAAAAAAAAACTGAAACTGCACTAAAGATATTTTAGCATTGTCAAAGGAACAAGAATAAATGGAACACCAGGTCCCTAAAGGCATTGAGGAACAATTTAGAGAAAGAGTGAATAAATGCGTCAGTAGAAACCTGCACAGGTATTTCCCCCCCACCCCTGTGGTTTCCTTAATTAAGAATGCTGTGGCTCAGCTCTCTGCAGGAGCTAAAGAGCTGATTTAATCTCTGCATATGTCACAACCTTTGTCATGATCTATTTATTGCAAGCTTTGTTGATTAACTACACTCTCCCAGATTAAGTCAAATGGTACAGAAAAGAACTTTGTAGGACCTGGAAAAGCACTGTTATCCTTGTAATTCTGCTTTCAGATGATTACTTCCAACTGACTTCTCAGATTCTTCAATCAGCAATGACTACAACATTTTCTGACATTCTTTTGTTTTTATAGTAAAGTGGCAAATAATAGAATGCTGTCCTGGAACAGTTATGCGCTCAAGGTTTCAACTTCTCTACGATCTTGATTATACACAGGCATTCTACAGTATATACTTGTCTTTTTTACAACTTCAAATAATTCAACTCTTGTTACTTTATGCATTTTGTCATTTATTTGATGCACTTTTCATTATAATCACACACAAAACATGGACTACATATAATTTTGCTTTTGGTCACTTTATATGATGTTCTGCAAGCAATATTATACACAAATATAATGGTTTGGTATTGTAAATAGATAACCTAATGAAACACCATCACTTTCATGACAATGAGTCAAGGTGCAGTTAGCAGAAACAGTAATCTAAACTCCAAAACACACTGCATGTGCATGGCTTGTACACGGCAGTAGGTGATTATAAAGAGTATAGATAGTATAGATTGATGTTTCAGCTCAAACTCCCCTAGCCTTTAAAGGTGACATATAGTTTAACACAATCTCACTGCAAATCCTAAAAGAAGGGAGTGACCCATATTAGTTATGTCATCAGGACCTAATCAGAGTGAGACTGACCACCAATAAACATGGTAAAAAAATAAAGGTTCCTCAAAAAGTCCCACAGCAATTAGTTGTGATGAGTAACTACATTGAATTGGCTGTATGTTGACACTACTGGCTGGACCTTGCCCTCCTTTTAAAGTTTATAGCTAGAGTATGTTACCCTTATTAAACATTTAAAAGGCAGGGGAGCCAACTAAAACATTAGCTTTGAAGTATATGTCTGATGTAATCACTTGGAAAGTGGTGGCCACAAATGGAGAACCTCTCTGAAGTTTTCAGTCAAGGATTTTCAGTAACTAGTGATGGGCGAATTTATTCGCCAGGGGCGAATTTGCGGCGAATTCCCGTGATTCGCCACTGGCGAATAAATTCGCGAAACACCAGCAAAAATTTGCCAGCAAAAATTCACCAAAAAAAACCGAGTCACGCGTAGTTTTTGACGCGACGCAACGCGCATCAAAAAAGATGCGCGACTCGTTTCGCAAATTTTTTCGCCAATTTGCGAATTTCACTGGAAATTCACGAATTTTTCAGCGAAGCGAAACGGGTGAGATTCGCCCATCACAATCAGTAACATAAGAACGTATGTGAAAAAAAACCCATAGTGTTTCAGATGGGAAGAAGGGGTAAAACAAATGGGTGAAGTCGTGTTTAGGGAGTTTTTCTTGTCCTTTAAAACTGACATATTTGGTTGCTATTGAGCAACTGCATTGAGATCAAAAACGTTTTCTCCAACTGTGAATGTAATAAATGAATATCGATATATATATAAAGGAACAGGGTTTATTTATTATTTGTGCAGATAAATAACGAGGCATTTGAACACATCAAGGATTTTACTGTAGATTAGCTCCCATTGCTTGAGCACATAATGTTATTAAAAAATGTTATTTGTTAGATATTTTATTGGTTTGCTTATATGGAATTAAACTGTGTATATATACTTGGCTATATGACAAATTCAAGGTACAGAGTTAGGGAACATTGAAAGGTTTAAAACTTTTTAATAAAGGATTTCATGTGACATGTACCTTTTTATAGTGTTCAATTCCAGAAATAACTGAGAACATTATTAGGAAGCAAGGTACAAAACAATGGCTTAATATATCCTGAACTTTCTGCTGTGACATTTTACAATTCAGTTAGACATTTGAATGACCAGAACCTACACTAAGGGGCAGATTTACTAAGGGCTGAATTTTAGAAGTAAAAAAATTAAATTCGACCCTCAAAGTTTTTTTTAAAGAGCTTATTCGATCAAAAATTTACTTATTTCGATCAAATAGGTCCATTTTCGATTGAATAAAAAATCGTTCAAATTGTTCGATTCGAACAAACGATTCTCCACAAATCCTACGAATTCTTGGAACTTAGAAACATTTTTAGGAATTTGGCAGCTTTAAGCTGACGAATAGTCGAAGTCAAAGGATTTTTAAAGGGCAAGTACTTCAAAATTCGAATATTCAAATTTTTTTTCAATTTGAATCGAATTTTGGGCTATTTGATTCGAATTAGCACAAAATTACTTCAAAATTCTAATTATATTTGAATTTTTACTTCGACCTTTAGTAAACGTGCCCCTATCCTTTTCAGTTGAACATAAACTAAAAAAAATCAAATCCATAAAGAATTTACATAAAATAGAAAAGTCCATGATTAAAAACGACATGACACTGGTAGATGTCAATAATAGCACATTCTGATCCTAAACCTACAAATGTGTATAAACCAAGAATTGAGCCTTGCTGGGAACACTATATATGTGCCAAGGCTTTGATTACAAGTTTTTACATCAAAAACATTTTATACATTTAACCCAATGAAGGAAATTAAATTATCCTACATAATTTTTGCAGAGATACTAACCTTAATGATGTTTGGAGGATATTTCACCCTGCTGAAAAAGATTTAACTTTTTTCTCATGTGCTCACCACCTAGGAACAAGGATAGATTATTTTCTAATTTCTAATAATCTGATAAATAGGACTATTGAAGCAACTATTGGAAACATAAACATAATCTCATTTGTGGTTTCCAAGTCATCAGCTCCTAGAAACTATGTTTTTTGGTCTTTTCCTGATTTGATGAAAGATAATCCAGAATTCATCAAGATGTTACGTAAAAGATGGGATCTGTTTTATGATGAATATAAAATGTGTTCAAATGACCCATCCCTACTCTGGGAAACATGGAAGGCAGTGGCTAGGGGGGAGATATCGTCTTTTAAGTCTAACTTTTTAAAGAAAATTCACAGAAATCTCCAATCTAAACAATAAATCTGCCCCTATGTCTGTCAGTGCGGTCTTTCTCTGTTGCATGATAACAAAAATCTTGTTTTAGCTGACCACAGGCTAGCTGAAGATTTGACAGAGTTTTAGGAACTCCCTTATTTGATTTCTGTTAACTCTCTTACCAAAAAAATTTTGGAATGATTATAGGCCATACTCACAGCCGTTATCAAAAGCTTCCATCAAATGGGCTGAGTTTTTACAATGTCAAATGTCCTTTTCAGATTTGGTGAAATCTATTAATAAATATAACAAGTTGATTTTGGCTGAGAGCTGGAGGATACAACATTTTAAGCTTGTCCACCTATTTCTAAAAATACCACTAATAGCCCTATTTCATACTGTCCTAAATGTGATGCGACTAATGTGTCACTTTTTCACTATTTATGGACTTTTCCAAAGATTAATTTATTTTGGAGGGAAGTTACTATTTTCTTGAATAATAGACTGAAGATAAAAATTAAATTGTCTCCATGTTTTGCTTACTACTTCTAGATAATAATATGCTTCCTTCAATTTCTAAGACAGCTTCTAGGAAAGCTTTATTTAGTTTTTGGATACAAAAAGAATCCCTGTCTTTATCAGACAGCATTTTTTACATGAATCAGCTTAGTTGGCAAGAAGCCTTAGTAACTAAAACAAAGGGAAGTAATTCCAAAGATTCGTATAAGTTCATTTTGTCTCCTTATTTTGAGATATGTAACTCCTGAACCAGTGGTCAGATTATTCGGTTCCTACAATCTTAAAAACATTGTCTATTGGGTAGTCAGGCATTCCAGATGATAATAGACTTTTCTTTCATTCTTTTTATTGCATTTACAGCCACTGGCTTTGTTAATTTTGCTAATTTTGTTAATTTTAATTAGCTCTTATTAGTTTTTCATAATTTTATTGAATGTTATACACATTTGATAACAACTTGACATTGTGTTGAATGCAGCATGTTTTCTTTATCTGAATAATATTTGCTGTAATTTGATTTTATTTAGTTTATTTGTTTAGTTAACACAATAACATTTTCAAAATTTTTTTAAAATCCGCCTTATTTTTAGGAAGGATTTTACAGAGCCTTAGTTCATGTCTATGAAGATTTCATTCTTGAGAGTATTTGAATGTTGACTTTTGACAAATAGATATTGAAGTTGATGGTGGCTGCAGAGTTTTATATATTTAGTGGCTGGCACAGCCCATCCTATTGCAGTCAGTTTTAATGTCAATAAATTATACTTTTGATTTTTTCCACAGAGATTTTTCTTTATTGGGTTTTCAATATATAATCGATGAATATTTCATTCGAGCCTGCCCATTCAGACCAGCAGTGTGTGATCCATAAATATAATTCCTAAATCAATGAGCTCTCAATAAGCTCAATCTGAAAAATATTTTCACTCCCCCACCTACATGTAGGTTAGCATTAATGGTTGTCAGGGAAAATGCTTTTATTATTAAGGGTAAGGAATTATATGTCACAAAGCATTATTTTTAGAAATAAATGCTGCCATTAGTGTGCCCCTGTCATCAAATATAAAGAAAGGCAAATAATTTGGCAAACATAATCCCTCTGTGCTTGACTGCTTTAGACATCTGTGTTAGTAAAGTTAGAGAA
Source organism: Xenopus borealis (assembly GCA_024363595.1). Classification (NCBI taxonomy): domain Eukaryota; kingdom Metazoa; phylum Chordata; class Amphibia; order Anura; family Pipidae; genus Xenopus; species Xenopus borealis. Next base: position 114,138,439 of record CM044434.1, on the reverse strand, counting down.
AGACAACTATGTTGTTGTCCATTCTTTATGCAGGCTACTATACATTTTGTACCTCATTAATAAAAAGAGCAGTGGGCCATATTATCTTTGTATGTACTTACACCTGTTAAAATAAGGACATTTTCATTTATTTAATGTATTCATAATTGTTATTATCGTGGCACTTTTTTCACATTGCCCACTGCTTGGGCCATCATAAATTAGCCCTAGTGTGTTTTCAGCACATAGTATATACTTGAATATTCACTAAAACCTTATAACTTTAATTTATGATGTAGGTATCTTATTTGTATATGCACTGTACTTATAGTACATTGTTCATTTCTGGAACACTCAACCCTTCAAGCATTATAATGATTCGATTAGCCTTGCTCTCTCTCCCTTCCATTAATGCCATGTAATTTGGATAACTGAGAGTAACAGTTTATGTTTTGTATATTTTATAAACAACATTTATCTGCTGTGAAAATTTCTACTGTCTCTTACATAAAACTGTCACAACACTGCTCTAAATGTTATTTTAGTTTTATTTTCTCCCTGCACGTTACGGCCATAACTGTAAATCCTAATACAAAGTAAAAATCATTGTACAAATGCTACACCATTACATGAGCCTGAGCTCAGTGTTATATAAATGAGTTAATTGTAAAGCTAAGTAGTATTTCTGTGTTTCAGGCTACAGCTGCTTCAAATTATGTGTTTTAATCAACTTTGCCAGATACAAGTGCTTCATCAGATCATGAAATGGAAATGTTATTTTTAAAGTACAATTCTAGTGGTTGGCACCTGAGTGAATACTCTTTATTTTATTATACTTTATTTTACTCTGTACTCAAGCACAACAGGCACAGTAATGAACTAAATGAAACCATAAAAAGGACAGTTCTAAAAAGTTCATTAAAAGCCAAACCCAGTGTACCATGGCACGGGCTGCTACTGGTGTTCCAGATTTTCCTCCAACATGATAGATGTAGTTCTGGGATATGTAGTCCTGCAATAGTTTGTATTGCCAAATCTGGATTGATACAGAGAGCAAAGCAACATCGAAATTTATTTTAAATTGGTGTCAATGTGTAAATGCATTTTATAACCATAATTCAATTTCCCAGTGATTTTTTTAGCATGTACAGTAATAGTCAATTGGTGACACCACCAGGGGTTATCAAATTCCCAGCATACTACCAACAACTTAAGATGGTCGTATGCTTTTATGATCCACTTGTTTAGTAAGGTCACCAAAGGAGCAATCTCTGCTGGATTTGGGTCTCTCAATGTGTGGGCCAGAGGCTACAACTGTTATACTCTTGTCCTGTGGCAAAAGTGTGTACGAATAATTCGATTTCTGAACCCATTTCACTGGAAAGGGGAACTAGGCAGGGCTCTGTCCCCGGTCTTGTTCACATTGGCCATTGAAGTGCTTGTCATTATTTTTAGGGCAGACGATACTATTGTTGGTTGCAAATATAGGGATGAAGGAGGAAAATATAGCATTATATGCTGAGGATATGTTGCACTTTCTGGCAGACCCAGCAGACTCCTTCATATGGTTAAAAAATTTGGGAAATTTTCGGGTTTACTTATAAACTGGGATAAATCTTACATATTTCCTTCGAACCATGAAGACCCTCGCTACCAATTACCTGGCTATCCTCTACAGTGGGTTACTAAACTCCATTACTTAGGAATAAGCTTTACAAAAAACTACCTTTCATATTTGCGAGATAATTTGAATTAAGAAAAAAAAAAAAAAAAAAAGGTTGAACTTGATGGACGCAAGTCTTTTTTTCAGCCTAACTTACTATGTTACTATGTTACTATGTTACTAAAATATCCTGTCAAATGAAGATATGGAGTTCCTTCCCCTTATCCCCACCGGACAAAGTGACTATTTGTAAAATTATTTTCTTGCCGCAGCTACTGTATACATTGGCAAATTCTCCAATATACATACTGAAGCAGGTGTTTACACGGCTAGATTCAAATACCAAGACATTTGTGTGGGAAGGCAAGTGTAGCAAATTGGCCTACTCAGATTCGAGATCCTATTACATAGCATCACAACTACAGCATCTCCTGCCATGGTCTAAATGAGATGGAACAGACTCTTATGCTGTTCTTAGTAAATGCTGGGGTAGGAAGGCAGGACCACCTAGAACATATTCCTAGAACATATACAGAATTTCGATTGCCCACTTCCACTGATAAGAACACTTTTTAGGGTGTGGGAGGTGGCATTGAAACTTATTCAATATCAGGAGATCTCCCCAAACACTTCACTGTTGGAAGTGTACAGCCTGGTTACAATACTTACAAAACAGGCTGCTAAGGCTCAATGGTCACTGTCCCCAGTTGTATTAACTAAATCCCCACTAGAATATATGCTGGAATATCTCACCAGCCTCTGTAGACACCACCCCCTATCATACATTTACTCTGTGTTACTGAAAAATAAGAAAGGATTGACAGGAAATTTTAGAGGAAGATGGGAACTTGCTATAAATGACCTAGAGGATGAGCAATGGGAGGAGGCTTTAGAGGCTCCTAACTTGGTGTCTTTTAATGTAAGAAGGCGATTTTCCCAAACCCTTATTTTGCATCAAGCATATATTGTACCTGTTCATATGCACAGGGCAAATATTAGGTCAGACAATTACTGTCCCAAATTTCACCTGCCTTGGCATGGAGTTGCTCAGTAATTGCCTCATTTTGGGCAGAAGTGTGTGAAGAACTCCCTCATATCACTAACATACAAATCCCTGTAAACCCAAATGTATGTCTGCTAGGCATTCTTGCACACCTCACTAAGTCACAGTATATGTTAATATCCCTGAGAGAATAGTTATTCCTGGTACGCAAATGCTTAGCACTCAAATGGTTGTCAAGAGACCCTCCTACTATGCAGATGTGGAAAACTCTTTTACAGTAACACATCACACTGGCACGATTATTGTACATACAAAGAAACACACCACATAAGTTTAAGCAGGTCTGGAAGAAATGAACAGAGGCATTACAACCAGGGGCTGCTTCTACTTGAGAAGCGAAAAAAAAAAGTGTGATCTGTCTGAATTGTGATGTATTTGCATGTATATATCGAAATCTGAAAGACATTTACTATAAAATTAATCTTCACCAACCCTTTATTTGTTAAAGCAATAAAAAAATACTCAAAAAAAAATGGGCCAGAGGCCAATGATAGAATCATACTGCTGACCTACAGAGGCGAGGACACCCAATGAAATTTTAAAACCTGCGTCATAGAAATCTGACATTTTTGGCCAGAAATCATTCAAACAGTCAATCAAGAATGGACTAAGAAGCTAGTTCTGGAGGTGCTGAGTCAGCAACTAATATCAGCTTGTGTATGGACAGTATTAATGGGTTGTCTGAATATGCAGTTAACATCTGAAGGACCAACAGAAGTCCATTAGATGAATGTGATGATACTGGAAAGCATAGTGCTTGGGTGAATAGCATTACTACCTTTCAGTGCCGGGGTTCTTAGTTTGGTTCTGACCACAACTCCATCTGCATGGCTTTTGTTTATTCTCCACATACTGTACTTAAATTAATTTTCTTACACAGTCCAACATTACAGCCAGGTTACTGAGCTGCTGGAGAAAAGATGAACAATCTCTAAAGTGCTGTGTAACAAGTCACACTTTATACTGTATATAAAGATGATACTACATGTATGGGACCTGTTAATCAGAATGCTTGGGACCTTGGGACCATAATTTGGATATTCACACTATATGTATACTATGTATACTAGAAAGTCATGTAAACATTAAATAAAAAAAACCCAATAGGCTGGTTTTGCTTCCAATAAGGATTAATTATATCTTAGTTTGGATCTAGTACATGGCACTGTTTTACTAGGAAATACATTTTAAAGATTTGAATTATTTCATTATGATGAAGTCTATGGAAGGCAGCCATTCCGTAGTTCAGAGCTTTCTGGATAACGGGTTTCCATTACCAATACCTGTATTATATTGTTCTGTTTACAGCAAGCTTTTCAAAACCATTTTCTTTTAACCCATTTTTATAAGGTAGCAGGAACCAGTTAGGGGATAGTCCCTCTGTAATTGCTGCATAATTGAACATTATTTTATAAAATGTAATCTGAATTATAAATGATATGATGAAGAAAGTAATTTGGATTATAAACCCACACTAACTGTTTAATCATGGAACATGCAAAGAAAAGAAATACTTTGTGATTAATCTATTCGAAAATACCTGTAGTAAAAGGAAGAAATAAAATGTGTCTATAAAACAGGTGTCTAGAACCAAAAACATATTTTCTACTGGAAAGCTTATGTTATATGCAATGTTATGTGAGGCTCCAGAAAAAGCCAGTGGCCTCTTGGCCTGATCATTCAGGCACTGACAGGCATGGAATCCAATATTTCTAAATTCTAGCAACCACTTTTGCTCATTATTTAAACATCATCCATCATAATACTTATGGCAGTCAGCTAGTGTAGGTTGGTGCTATTATCAACTCATTATTAGGGCCGGGCCAAGCCTACAGGGCGCCCTAGGCATCCGGTCGGCTCCCCCCCCCCCCCCCCCCCCCCCGAGCCACATGCGAATGTGCATGCACCATAAGGGAGATTAAGGGTAAGGGAGTGACGAAGGAAGGAAGTGACGAGGGGAGGAAGTGGAGTGACAGGGGGAGAAGGGGAGGGAGGAAGGGGAGTGACAAGGGGAGGGAGGAAGTGGAGTGACAAGGGTAGTGATGAGGTGAGGAAGTGGAGTGACAAGGGGGGGAGTGATGAGGGGAGGAAGGGGAGTGACGAGGGGAGGAAGGGGAGTGACGAGGGGAGGAAGGGGTGTGACGAGGGGAGGAAGGGGTGTGACGAGGGGAGGGAGGTAAGGAGCAGAGGAGCAAACAACCCGGACTAGGGTTAGGCAGAAAACTTTTGAACAGGTACCTGCCTAGTGCCCCCACAGCTTTGCGCCCTAGGCAGGTGCCTCTTCTGCCTACCTCTAGTTCCAGCCCTGCTCATTATACACTGTTGGACAGTTGCTATTTACCCAGCATTTCTCACTTACTAAGAAAGCACAATTTGTTAAAATGAATAGTTGGTAAATCCTTCTTTGCACTTCACTGTAAATTGTGGTGATGTTATTTTCATCCATATTCTGCTAAGCATGATACATTGTTTACCAAAAGAAATTGAGAAATGCACGGGACAGTTACCCTTGTAAAATGTCATACTGGATTTTATATTGAACATGAAAAGCAAGTAAGCTGGAAACAATAGACAATGGTATAATAAAACAGTGGAAATTGTAATAATATATATATGTGTATAACACACTGTCCAATTTGGGGTGGACACTATACTGACATACTGAAATTTTTAAAGCAATAAATGCCCCATGACTTTTCTTGCATAATACAACAAGGGTATATATATATATATATATATATATATATATATAATTTGACAAAGGTTATATTCATGTAGGGACCGAAAGGGTTGACACTCCCCTATGGCTTTAAATGACTACACTTCCTTGTTCTCTGGTTGCTTGGCAAAAAACAATGTATCTACTTTTGCTTATTAGCATATTGTGTACGCTATCATTAGCCCAGAGACATGTTCTTGCCTCACTTCAGTATAGTGGTGGGCAGAGGGTGGAGCTACCTCTTTCCCCTGCCACTCCAGGATGGAGTGGATGAACTGGGAGCTTGGAGCTTAGGCCTCAGTAAAGTGAAGATCCCGTGAATGAGGAGTAGTCAGTACAGGGTAGTTCTCTGTAAAGCACTTTCTAGGAAAGTAAGGCAAATAGAACTAGTTAGCATGAGTAGCCTGGCTCCAACTAGGAGGTGTAGCAAGGGTTTACTCATTCCAGCACTATTTTGGCAACAATTGGCTTGGACAGTGGCATAACTAGATCTTACTGGGCCCCACAGCAAATTATTTTTCAGGCCCCCAAAATGTCCAGTGGTTGACCTGTTTTACCAATATTTATTGTAATTGTATATGAATTAGGGCTTCATGGGGCCCCTATAGCTCCTGGGCCCCCCTGCAGCCGCAGGGTCTGCTTCCTCTGTAGTTACGCCCCTGGGCTTGGAAAACTTGGTTGAAATTGGTTGGTCTTTGGGTACTCTGCTTTTCTCCAAAACTGACCCTAATGTGTGTGTTTTGTATGACTGTGATGAGTTACTTAAATAGTAACTTTCACTTGGCTGGGACTGTGTAAACTGTAAGTTTCTATGCTAGATGAATCAAGGATACTCATAATATTGATGAGCTCAAAAGAATTGTATTGGATTGTACAGTAATAGCAGTATGGATCCCAAAATAGTAATACAATGGTATGGTACACTTAGTACCATACTGACAATTATTACATTGGAAACACTGTATGAAGATACATTGCTGTCTCCTATATATAGCTTCGTACAGGGCTGGGCCAAGCGGCTACCCTCACCCCATCTGTTTGTGTGCGAGTATACGAAGCGCGCAAGTGCACTAGCACAATAATAGAAGGGAGAGGAGATCAATGAAGGGAAACTTCAGGGGAGGGAGGAAGGTAGGGGTGAGTGACAGAGGGAGGGAGGGGAGAGTGATAGAAGGGAGGGGAGGATGGAGGCAAGAGCAGCAGGGGTAGGCAGAAGACCTGTGAAAAGGTACCTGCCCAGTGCCCCCACATAGTTGTACCCTAGGTAAGTGCCTCTTCTGTCTACACCTAGTTCTGGCCCTGGCTTTGTACTTTTAAAATGAAAGAAAAAAATCAAGATACTTTAAAAAATAGCAAAACATTAGTTGATGGTTCTTGGTAGCAGTAAAATGATCATCAATATTTTAGGCCCCTATCACTTTCCATATGCACAATACTGGGCAATAGAATAGGTTTCTTTAATCTTTTACCCGTAGGCATTTAAAATGATAATGTGTTTAGCTTTGTCTCTGAGATTCTATCTTCTAATTAACCTAGAGTATCTATTGTTCTCCTAGGTTTTGCATTTACAACAAAGAAGTTTCATTATAACATGCCATTCATCGCTTTCCATTGTTATTACCATGATAAATATGTGTAGGCTCATTTGAGCTGTCTATAAAATAAATAAATAAATCATGTTTACTATATGTCATGCTGACCAACCACCCAAGATTTGTCATGTAGTTGTACTGGATCTTGAATGAAATGCAGAATTGTCTGGCCCCTTAAAATAATAGATATGGCCAATTAAAAATAAGATATTTGATATACATATATCAAACTTGTGGTGTTTATACAAATTGCCTGTAGATGTCACTGTTCCTACTATAGGGGGAATGTGGTGTTTATACAAATGGCCTGTAGATGTCACTGTGCTCAAGACTTATACTGTGCATACTTACTAAACTGTTTAGAGCATTAGAGTTTAGGTTACTTGTGTGCAATGGTTGCATGAGCCTGCTAATAAAGCACTGTTATCTACTAATTCTGAGCTATCAAAACACAACAAAACTGAAATTAAGGGGCAGATTTATCCAGGGTCAAATTTAGAGTTCATGGGAGTTTTATTTGAAAATTCTAATTTTTTTCACTCGGTTGAATGGGATCGACCCGCAAACTCAAATCAAATATGAAAAGGCTGCAAACAACTCCAAATTGATCCCAGAATGTCTCCCATAGGCTAAAACAGCAATTTGGTAGTTTTAAGGTGGTGAATAGTTGAATTTGAATTCTTAAATGGACAGTACAGGATCAATTTTGGGAACTATTCCCTAGTCAAATTTCACTAAAAAGAACTCAAAAATTTTAATTTCAAAATTATAAATTTTAAATTTTAATTTTAATTTTCACTTAGACCCTAGATAAATTTGCCCCTAAAATGCATGATGTGATGCTTCCAAAACTTCAACCAACTGATCCGACAGGCTGTTTGGTCAGGTATCAGTGTGGATACACACCATCTAAAAGGTGAACACTATGCAAGAGTCCAGAAACACACTGCAATTAATCAATAAAACATGCAAAGTGACTCACTTAAGACATTTATTTGTGCCAAATTACCACGGAAACAATTTAAAAAAATCAATATACAAATATTATACAATACCAAAGGCAGTATCTTCCCCATGTCGGCCACTCCCTCCTGACTCATTAAGTGCCATTTTAATCAGAGGAGTTCTGATCCTTCATGTAAATCATAGCTCCATGTGAGTATGTGAAATGCTTACCCCTTTCCACATTTGCGTAAATTGGCACTTTCTTTGGATTTTCTTCTTGCCTGTCTCATGCATATTACAAAAGATCATATCCCCCAAGTATTGATTTAGCTTTTATGGCCAACATATATCACTGAAGACATAAGACCAGCATTAAAGATGTAGTTAAGATGTTATACACCAATATGGATACCACTGCAGGCTTAGCAGAAAATCAAGGGTGTTTACATACTGTTTTTGTGCCACACAAGTTTTACTGTGCTTATAAAACAATTGTTGCTAGCTTTAAGAAGTAGGAAGAGGTAAAATGCATTATGTGTAATGTGAGGGCTATCTGCAGCATGATGTACTGCCAGAATATACACACTCAGGTGTAAGGCTCACTAGCACCAAAACTAGGAAAGGCTATATAAATTTGCTTGTGTAGGAGCATTACTTGTTGTCATGCTAGCTGTGGTTTAATTGCTTCATAACCATCCCGAGATACTAAAATAATTTTCTTTGGTATTTTGCTTTAAAGCACTCGTGTATAGTTTTTGCCAGTGTATAATACAAAATTACTTGCAATAAATAAAGTTGTTAGAGAACATTCCCATTGGCTTCTACACAACCTTGGCAGATTTAACTTGCAGAGGTTTTCCTTGTGACTTTTAGCGTTTTTTTCCTTTAATAAATTCCGGCTATTCAAGGCATCATCAAATACTTGCAAGTTTTTTCCATGTTTACGTTTTTTTCCATGTCTGCATCTTTTCCTCGATTTGAGAAAAACACCAACTTGATTTTTTATAAATCGGACCCATCTAAAGCAATGTAAAAAGGCAATTATGGCATAATTTAAAGCTTGATATCCATGCTGCAGTCTAAAGTAGATTATAAAACATGATCCGAGGAATTTATCTTATTCCATTTATGCTATCTAGAATAGATTAACATTTTCTAAGAATGGGAAGCAACTTCATTTCCTTTGAATTCCTTTATTAATCACTTTGTAACAGCCCATACAGCACTTGACAATATAAAGTTTTGGGAAGATCAATAAAAATGATATGCTAAATCTGCAGTATGTACAAGAGGCCCTTACCTCTTAAATATTATCTCTGAAAAACATCCAATTATATGAAGCAGCCCAAATCACATGTAAGATTTAGATATGTTGTTCAAAGCCACTAGTTTCATCTATGAAGGCTGAAAGAATACAGTTTTCACATTATATTTAGCAATATAACACAGTTTATAAAAATGCTTATAATCATATGAACATAAATATTTAATTAATACTTACAATGCAATACAATAGTTGTAAGTTATTTTATACATTATTAGTTATTTGATACCTCGGAGCTGATGATTCTGAATGAATAACATTAAATACTAATTGAATAATATAAAAAATGAGATGTTAGAAATTGTTAAGCTTTATGATATGCTTTTGATTCTACTTAAGCTTGGAAAAGATCTTGTTGAGAAAAACTTATAGAACCTCTGAAATTCTCCCACAGCCCCTCTCCCAGATTAACATTATATAAAACCTATTCCCAGTATTTATTTATTTTTCCTTTTGTGCTAGGAGCAGTGAATTATGTAGTGTATTATTGTATTATTGTACTCCTTATTGTAGCTCCCACCCTTGCCAGCTACAATTAGGTGATCCCAATAGATAGAGTTGATAATTTATTGGTCTGTGTATCGAGCCTTCTCAAAAGCTATAACATAATAATAATAATAATAATAATAATAATAATAATATAATAACATAATAATAATAATAGCATAGAAAGTTAGATTGAAAAAAGACACACATCTGTTTGATGCCTCTTCAATTTGCTTCAGAGGGAGAAAAAATGTCATCTTAACTCGGACAAGTCCCTGGATCAAATTCCCACACTTGCTAAAAAGCCACCCAACCCCTTCTTAAAGCTATCTAAAATCTTATCACGACTGACTCAGGGAAAGAATAAAACTATATTGGTCATCGAGTTGATTTTCATTTGCATGAAACTTTTACATGCCTCACTGTAGAAATGAATATTTCATTGGAAGTATTGAACTGAACTTTCTCCTAACTCTCTGATTCTGATTTTGTTTTGTGCCTTGTACTCATGTGTTAAAATCTTTTGGTACAGTGACATTGATTTTACATCATTTTTTCAGTACCAGCTGTCATTCACAGTCCGTTTGGCATGGAATATTATGTCCATGGTGCACTCATGCTTTCAGCAAAAAAAAAATCTTATCTAAAATAGAGAAAGTACTGTTTGTTCTTATCTGATAATATTTTCCAAACAGAGCTTCACATGAATGATATTTACCATTCAGTATGCTACCTAACTTGTGAGTTTTATCTTTATCTTTTTTTTGTTTTATGCCATTTAGCTGTTATGGATTTGTTATGCCTTTCCGAATGTCTGGAAACTTTGATCCTTGTCTAGGTTAAAAGCTGAAGGATACGACTTGGTGTGCACTTATCTAAGAGATATTGCCAGTGCTGCACACAACCTTGGTGTGGCAGATGGAGATTAAGGTTATTAATGCAATGGGTAAGAGCTTGGTGGAAGGGATGAGGAGTTTGGGTTTTTAGAGATTAGGACTGATTTTCTCCATTGGCTACAGTCAAGGATTGGCAGAGTTCTTTTGGGAAAAAAGATGGCTAGATGGTTGGATGAGATTTTAAACTAGGATTGGGGGGATGGGGAAGAAGCAGTTGGAAGTTCTGTGAAAGAATTTAAAATATTTTCTAAGGTATCACATTCAAAATTATGTTCAGGAGAATGGCATAATGAAGGAATATGGGTTTATGAAAAACAGATTATGTCAGACAAATGTAATAGCTTATTATGATTATGATTTCATACATTACAGCTGCCTTGATGGGTCCCTCCATAACAGATTGTTACAAGCACCAAGGGACCTGCATTTCCTGGCACTCCTTAATGTGGAATTCTGAATGTTCCTAAGCAATTGAGTTGAGTAAAGAAGGGGCCAGTGTTTGGGCTGTAAAGGTACGAAAAAAAAGGCAGTAAAGTGTTTGGCCCAAAGGTCGAGTATCTAGATGCAAAGCTAACCGCTGTGTCTGAAATCTGTGAAGACAGAGCCCCTGTTGGATAAGCTATACTGGTGACTGTGAAAAAAAATTGTTCCTGTGTTCATCTGCAGGACCATGCAGACCTCCAGTTTCTTCTCTTGTTGCATGTGCATTTACAAGTTGATGTTGCCAGTTGATGCTAAATGCTATTTGGGCTTCAAAATTGTCATGGGGGTCACCATCTTGGATAGTGTCTGTGACAATCACATGCTCAGTGGGCTCTGAGCAGCTGTTGTGAAGATAAGTTTAGGGGTCATCGCAAATTTACAAGCAGAATATTAGGTTTGTCTGTAATATAAGCTGATGCTACTGTGCTGAAAATTACATTATGATGCAAATTACATTGGTTAGTAGTAGTGATGGGCGAATTTATTCAGCAGGGGCGAATTCGCGGCAAATTCCCACGATTCGCAAAACGCCAGCAAAAATTCGGCAGCAAAAATTCGCCAAAAAAACCGAGTCGCGTGGCGTTTCGCGAATTTTTTCGCCAATTCGCAAATTTCGCTGGAAATTCGCTAATTTTTCGGCGAAACGGGTGAGATTCGCCCATCACTAGTTAGTAGTAAGTATCTGTATTAATTACTAATCAGCCTTGTATTTTGACATTTATATTCTATGTTTACTGTATATTGTGCATCAGTCTCTAAGTTCAATAAGTGACAGCAGCACAGAGAATGTGCAGTGAATCAGTATAAAAGAAGATGGGGAGCTACTGGGGCATCTTTGGAGACACAGATCTTTACTGCTAAAGGGCTGTGGTTGCCTTGGGCTGGTACAGAAGCCCAAAACATAATGTACACTATTTCTGTGCTTCCTCTTTAATTAAGCTTTAGGTATCCTTTAAGGGAAACATTTTCCATTTTCTAAAGTGCAGCATGTGACAAAAAATGTGACTGGGAGATGGAGAACATATGATTGGTTTTCATACAGTATATATAAGGCAAAATGTCACAGTAGCCACAATTTTAAAATAAACCTCTTAATGTACAGTAGCTATAACCCTTTAATGTAGTAAGCTGCTATTACAGTAGTTATGAAGAATCCTTGCACATCAAAGTTGTCTTTCTGATCCTATCCTGCTTTGAAGATCTTCTGAGCCATACAAAATCAATGTTTAATGCTGAAGATTTTGCCAGATTAAAGTCACATTTGTTTATTACCTACCAAAATCTAAACTCAAGAAAATAGGGTTTTGTAGAAGCCATTTGACAAATTGATTTAACAGTAGCTTTACTGCTTAGTCAAATTCGTAATTTCCCAGTGGGTTTTACTATTGCTTTAGAGATCAAATTAAAAAAAGTGTGAATAACAAAATGCTTCAGTGCTGCAAATCAAAGAGAAAGCACAGGCTCCTTAGAAAGAAATGCTTACAGTCAGAAAAATAGAAGTGTCAGGTTCTACTTGACAATGCAGATCTTTTAATACATTTACTAATCCTTGTACCTGAGCTTGCATTTAGTAAGCAATGTCTCAGTGTGAAGCATTGGAGGTTGGTCCAAATGAAAAGGTCTGCAAGTCTGCACCATATTATAGTAATTCTAAGATACTGTAAGTTAATGAAATATTTTCAACTTTGCACTGAAAGTCCTGAATAATCGTGCCAATGAAGTCAAGTTGCAGTAGCCAGCTCTCTTCCAGCCAAGGCTCCATTTGCCACAATCTTTTGCACAGTTCTGTGATTCACCTTCATTACTGCTCTGTTAATCACAAAACAAAAAACAAAAAAATAACATTTTGGACAATTTTGTAGCAAAAATTGTCTGAATCTGCACATGTGTGTGTCTGAATCTTATCATGTTTCCATGGTAGACTCATAGTTTAGGTTTGGTTATAAGCAACGGCATATTTGTACTTGTGTATAATGGCAAACATATTTCAGCCTTTTTCCAAAAGCCTTATCAGGAGCATAATCTATTTATATTTGCATCACACACCAAGCATGATGAGCTCCACTCATCATTAACAGTCATCAGTGAGATGCACCAGTCAGTCATGCAAGAAATATCGAGACCATTGCCTGTAATGACATATCCTGTTTTGTAAGTGTACTAAAATTATGAAATTGCGCAAAGAACTTTAAGCCACTGCTTTTGTGATGCAATAGGCATAATAAACATCCTCCAAATGTTGCTCAACAGGCGGAGGCTTCTTTATTAAAGGGTGGATTTTAGTGGTCTAAGAGTTTTTGAAGCCACTAGTAAACTCCCAAACTCTTAAACAACTGTTGCCATCGAATTTATTAAAAGATCTAAATAAAAAAGTACAAATGAAAACAAATTCTGACCAATGTGCTAAAAAATTACAAATACCTTGAAAACCTCTAAAAATTTGAGTTTTTAAGATTCTTCCTAGTGGAAAATAATCTGAAAACCTCTAAAAGCCCGAATTGATTTAAAGAGGTCCAGTCTGATCAGTGCCACTCCCACTTGACTTCTATTGTTGTTAGTTAATGGACCCCTTAAACTAAACTTAGCCTAAATGAATGTATTGGGTTTGCATTTACGTTTGATGGACTAGGGGTTATAGAAAAGACAGGCCATGTTAAAATTATTGTAATATTCTGATTCTAAAGTTTTTGTACAGATAAAAAGCAGCACAACTCTAAGGGGCAGATTTACTAAAGGGGGAAGTGGCTAACGCTAGCGAAATCTTGCCATAAATCCCATGCGCAGGGACGTCACCAATTTACTACCAGGTGTAGGCAACAATTTGGTCCTGTTCACTAGCGTTCATTCACACTCTATTGCCAGGCAACTTTTGCTCTTGCGAATGGTCGTTACTCATTCAATGAAATTCAAACATACAAATTCAATAAAGTGCCAATTTTACTGAACGTTACCTCTTTCACTAGATCTTCCTCAATCTTCTGTCAGTTACATCATATCCTGTCTGCTGGAAATGCATTAAAGTTTTTATTTGGGATTGCCTGCAAAAGTCCTAACTATTAAACTTTTTTGGGTTAACATTTCCCACAGACATTTGAGGGTCATGGGAAATTCATTTTAGGGTGGGCTCATGTGTAGGACATTAGAGAATCTCCTTTGTCTTTATTCAGGTTCCTTGGACGTTTGTAATAAAAAGTGGCCACTTCAAGCATTTGCACCAATATATAATATAGATGTCCATACAACTTTAATATACCTGCCCTATGCAAATAGACCCAAGCATAAGAGGACTAATGAAGTTTCACTAGGCAGAAACTAACAATAGTGAAAATTTGCTATGATATGCTTGCCCAGCAGACTTAATGCTAGCTAAATGTCGCCAGCCTTTGGCACCCAGGATACAAATGCGCATTTTAGTGAATTTGAGTAGTGGTAACGAATTTCCGACCGGTGAAGCGAAAATTCACACTTTAGTAAATTTTCCTCTAAGAATGGGGGATTAAGGATAAAGGCCTCAAAGATTTTCTGAAAAAGCTTCTCTTAGAGCTTATTAATTACACAAACTGCTTGGCCAAGTGTTACGCAATTTGTATAGATAATGTAAATTTTTCATAGAAGGCACATTGTATTATTAGTTTTCTATGTAGTTTACCAGTATCTCAGTTAATGCCCTTGTTCATCACAAGATTTTCTATATTGATTACCTGCATGTAAGCATATATCCTTGCTCAGCACAAGATTTACATTTAAGTTTAACAGTTCATACATGTAGCAGTCCAGCCTGCAAAATCTTAACGATATAAACTCAAACATACAGTACACCACAACAGCATTACATAAGATTAAGTGTTTCTGCAGAAAGAACTGGCAAAACATCTGGAAGGTCAATATATATATTGATCCTAAAAGCCAATGATTGAGTCACAGAGAGGTTCTCACGTGACTGCCCTTCCTTCCAACTAATGACTTCTTACAAGTGCTCATGGGGGTTCCTGGTCAACACGATTTTCAATTTTTATATTTCCATGTCCAGCAGACATTTTTGTGCTGTGGCAAATGATAAATGCAACATAAAAAAATATATTTTACGTTTATTGCATTAAAGCGCAAGTGTCTGTGTATATTTGTAATCAATTATCAAACCTACTACTAATTTCCCCTTGTCCATACTGCTGAAGAAATCTCTGATGAGGTTGTAAGGCAGGGTAAGAATCAGAATGTCTTTGGGAAATATTCTTACGGCCTTTGTAGCATGCCATGCATTGAGAATGCACAGGTCCCAGAGTGCACAGAGTCATCAGTGGCAGAGGAGAAAGAGCAAGCCTTGTACACCATATCTCTTCCTTATCACTAATATCATCTATACAGGGTATAAAGTGGAATGGTGTATAAAAAAAAGTAAGTGGAAAAGGCTATTAATTAAATGTGTGAATAAGCAGACTGACTGTGTTGCAATAAGTTGCAAGATCTAAAATATTGCTTTTGGAGACATTGCTAAAAACATTTTCCTGGTCTCTCATGGCACACTCCTTAACTAGTTCTGAGCTAAAGTAATGAAAATGCAATGCAAACCAGTAATCCAGCAAAAGAATTGTTAGAAACAGTGCAATACATCAAAAGCTGATGAGAGAAACCTCAAATTTTTAGTTGATTAGTTAAGAGTGATTCTCCTTTAAATTAACTTTTGGAATAGAATATTTTATGTTAAAGGGACACTGTCATGGGAAAAAACTTTTTCTTCAAAATGCATCAGTTAATAGTGCTGTTTCAGCAGAATTATGCATTGAAATGCATTTCTCAAAAGAGCAAACAGATTTTTTTATATTTCATTTTGAAATCTGACATGGGGCTAGACATATTGTCAATTTCCCAGCTGGCCCAAGTCATGTGACTTGTGCTCTGATAATCTTCAATCACTCTTTACTGCTGTACTGTAAGTTGGAGTGATATCACCCCCTCCCTTTTCCCCCCAGCAGCCGAACAACAGATAACCAGATAACAGCTCCCTGACACAAGATAACAGCTGCCTGGTAGATCTAAGAACAGCACTGAATAGTAAAAACTCAAGTCCCACTGTGTTCCATTCAGTTACATTGAGAAGGAAAAACAACAGTCTGCCAGAAAGCAGTTCCCTCCTAAAGTGTTGGCACAAGTCACATGACCTGGGGCAGCTGGGAAATTGACAAAATGTCTAGCCCCATGTCAGATTTCAAAGCTGATTATAAAAAAATCCGTATTGCTATAGTCAGACCCAATCCTTTTCATATTCCATGCAACCACATAGCTGTTGATATTCCAGAAATGAGAGATACTAAACAAGAAGTTAGATAAATTACGACCAATTGCAGATTGTCTACATACCCTTGTCAGATGCACCCTTGGTTCGTATTTTTTGCTTCCTTTAGCCAATAGAAGGGGGAAAAAAATTTAGAGTCCACAGCTTTACTTGAATATTTTTGTGGGAGAAACACAACTATATAATGGCATACATTGCTTCTAGAAAGGCTTGGATGTCTTCAAGTAAACAGATATGAATTACTGAGGATATGTATATATATTTCCTGATTTTGTCATTTCTGCAGAATGTTACCATTTTAGATTATGTAAATGTGAAATTAATATTGTCTACAATCCACAGAAGAAACTGGAAGTGACATTATGCCAGTCATATGTAGCATTGCTTTGAAAAATCAGGAAAAGTGACCACATTGATAGACAGAATAGATGTAGATATTATTAGATATTTACATCACCCCTGCAGAAGTTTTTAGCAGGAAAAGAAAAATGCTTCTTTGCTGCTAACTTTTGAAATCATATTTACCAGAGGGCACAACAAATGATATCAGCTGTTTTTTTATTGTTAAGATGTAGTTTGTGAACAAGTTTAAAACAAATGGGTTTAATATCTAACATGAATCCTATCCGCATCAATATTCAAAACTATTCAAAAAGGCTCAGAAAATTCCAGAAATAAAAAAAAGAACATTCAATCCTGTTAGCTTATCAAATAAATAAAATCAGAATTAAATATTAACTGTATTTTTCACAATTTCACAATGGTAAATGCTTGTAAAATAATTACTGCTGAAGGACTTACCCTAGCTCCTGTAAACGTATTATGCAAATTATTTGTTTCTTTCTCACTTACCATCACATGTAAATATAGTGGCAATAGTGGCTAGAGAAAAACAATACAGTATAAAAATGCAATAATGTAAACTTTATCTGATAACATTAACATTTTCTACACTTACCCTAATCCATTTTCTTATAAACACAGTAGGACTATGATTAGAATTGTTTTTTTTCATCCCCGGTTGTCAATGATCAATAAAGTTTAGGTCAGTAACATATGTATTTTATGTATTATTAGTCCGCTAAATGAAAAAAAAAATTAAGGTTAAAAGGCAGGTATGCATCCAGTAGCTCTTTGCTTTCATTCACTGCTTTTAATCATTTTTGAAATGTTTGACAAGCAGACCCCCTGTGAGTACAAAATGACTGAACCATCTGTTTATACATTGCTGTCAAGGAAATTATGCATCATTCATACACTGAAAAGAATCCACAGCTTGTTTCCTATTAATTACAGATTATATCAGGTTTGTAATGTGCCTCAGACCTCTCAAACAATGCATTCATTAATCTGGAATACTTACCTCGCTATATGTTTTATAAATGAGCACAACCAATAACAGATTCCTTTTCCCTATTATGATTAATGGATGGGATACACAAAGTCATCTTTATATATCTGCAAACATTGTCTATGAGCCCTTTTGTTAAATTTCACATTGATTTTTTTTATATACATTATATTCTATTATTGTTATTTTCAAATTCAAGGTTTATTAGAATAAAGGTTTTCTAAAATTGTTCAAAAATACAAAACTCATTAATTTCATAATCAAAATAGACTGTGCCCATAATCACTACCTGTGTAGAGTATCCTTTGTACTATATAAATATTGTTATACAGCATTATAGGGTGCAAATAAGTACCTTTGTCCAGGGTCTGGCTAGTCCTCATGCAGCTAAAAAAATATCAGGTGCAAGGAGCAGACTACAATGCCAGTAGGCACAAGACAGCCCTGTCTAGGACTTTCACCTGCCTGGTATTCGAAAAGATAGCCTGTTTTCCTAAAGGACTGTCCACTACTCTTTGTAATCTCTATTTTAGCCAGTTCTCTAGGTACCATTAATTTTGTCATTAGTACCACCCAATAATTTGTCTTCCTGATCAACCCCATGCTGAACCCTGGCACCAGAAAGACAGCAAACTGTTTGGTTGTAGCGATCTGGACGACAGATTACCCTATCCACTTTCCTGATCATTGAATGCCCTACAACCACAATCTGTTTAAATCTGGCTCTGCTCTCCTCCCCACCACTACTAGAGAAACTGGACTCCTGGCTGAGATTGGTCCAATCTAGGACTGACAGTTCAGAGTTCAAACTCCCATCTTCTCATGTATATTGTTATTTTAAATTTATAAAAACAGAAATAAGTCATTAAAAAAAGTATTTTCCCAAATCATCCTAAATATTTTTTTTAAATAGAAGAAACAGATTATTTTTGCCTCCAAGCCATAACATATCAAAAAATAGTTTTTTTCCTGAACTACTTTTCAATATTTTTCTGCATTTTTAAAGGGTTATGTCTGGATCATTGGCAAACTTCTAAATATTCCAGTGTAGGGGACTGATACAGTAAATGTAATCCCCATTTATATTGCACTTCCCTAAATTTTGGCCACTTAGGGATACTTAGTTATACAGGAGCTATACATCATTATCCTGGGTGTGACAGTATGCTGAGCACACATGTGCTTTGGGACCATTTTGTTAATACCCTTATCTGAGCAGACAGAAAGGGAGAAAGGGTGAAGTGGAACCTAGACAGGTCAGTAAGGTCTAGTAAGGATAGGCTAGCTCAGTTTTATAGTTTCTCTAGGGGGCAGATTTATCAAGGGTCAAAGTGAAAATTCAAATTAAAAAAATTTGAATTATGAAATATTTATGTGTACTTCAACTAGGGAATAGTCCAAATTCGATTTGAATTTGCAAAAAATATCATATACTGTCTCTTTAAAAATTCAACTTCAACCATTCACCATCTAAAACCTGCTGGAATTGCTGTTTTCAGCCTATGTGGGACCTCCTAGTCAATTGCTGGACTTTGAAAAATCAAAGTTTTTTTTGGGAAAACTTATTACTTCGATTCAAACAATTTGAATTCGAAAACAGGCCTATTTTATTGAAAACAGACCTATTCGACCAAAAAAAAACCAATTGCTGTTCTTTGTTCCTGTTCTATGTTCCTGCTTACATCAGTTTGATCTCCTACATGGATTATCTTGTGCTTCATTAAACTTGTTCTATGGTTGTGTTCAGTTTAATTTAACTGTTAATGTTGCTATAGATGAGGTTCACTATCTAGTGCCTAAATTACCCTTTATCAATTTAAATATTTTATTTATATGTGCTTTTTGTCACTGTACCATTGGTCCCAGGTGGGGTGATAGCTGGATTTTGTTACGGAGAATATTGTCTTGGTGACCACAGGTACACGGTTTACATATATATTTATATTAATATTTACATATTTATGTTTAATGCTGCTAAGTGCTAAAGAGTCATATTTTGATCCAGCTGAGGATCTGTGAAAATGTTTACCAAAATGGACTAGCCTGAAGTTTCTTCTAATTGAAGCTGTAGTTAATGGATCTGCAAATTTAAATTACATTCCTATTATCTAGCACTATCCACTTTTCACCACATTTATTTTTGCTCTTTAATTTATGCCACTTATCAGAGAGGACAAATGTTTTTATGTATTCTCTCCCACAGTATATGTAATTATAAAAGCTGCATTTAAGAACACTTCTGATAAAATATCCAAGCACTTTTCTTCTTTAATTTTAAATATAATGTATCTCAAAGAATATGTGAAATTTTATGTAGTCTAATGTATATAATGCTAAAGAAGTAAAATCTTTTACCTGTCAAATTTAAACTATTGAAAATATGAAGAGAAATTCCTATCTTGAAACAAGATAATTGTGTGCACTGAAATTACATTTAAATACAGATTTGTATCTGTTATCAAATGCTTGCATAATCCAGGGCTGTTTTCCCTTTTCCAATACTATATTATTATTATATTGTTGATGTAGTGAAGTCATATTTGTAAGCAAGATTATACAATCTAAGATCCCTGTTGCATTCTCATACCTTATTATATCTGGAATCAGTAAACCTGCATGTACAGATAAAGCATTTAGGATATCCCATTTAGTCTCACTGTGTCCAGGCACCATTTTTAGTGCTAAATCCTGCCTCTAGATGATGCTAGAGTGCAATTTTATCAAGACATTGAGTCTGATGGATTAAGGTAACTGCACTCTAGCACCATCTAGAGGCAGGATTTAGAACTAAAAAATCACGTGACAAAATGTGAAATCTCGATGGCTTCATCTGTGTGTATTTGGAATCATGGCAGTGATGACTGACAAAAGACTCTTTGCAAGTAACCCAGTAAGGTTATCCTGTTATCTCAGTTAAATTGATTCCCTCTCTGAAATAGAGTTCTGCAGACCAAGTGCAAGACCTTTAAAATTTAAGTCAGACTTGGCTGTTACCGAAAGCACCTATTTCAGAATATTTTTCAAAAGATCAATTTCTGATTTAAACCAGGTTCCTTGTAGACCTACCACTATATACCTTTTCCAAGTTTCCATAACATAGGTTTCTATAACTCTAGCCACATGATACACTGACTGCACTTATAAATTGAGAGAGATGGCAACAGGAAGGTGCCAAAATAACACCTTAATATGTTATAGGTAAAGGTATTCAATGGTGTAACTACAGAGGAACAGACTCCAAGGCTGTAGGGGAACTAGTACAGACACGCTGTGGAGCTGTTTAGAGCTGCACATTTTACTGGAGACTTTGGCATATAATTTAGGCCCCTGAACACATTCTCTCTCTCTCTCTCTCTGTGGCAAATTCACTAAAGTGCAAAAATGCGCTAGCGACATCTTTGCCGGCTAATTTTTGCCAGCCCGCCGCAAATTCACAAAAATGCGAATTTGCGCTCAGAGCAGCGAATGTTAGCAAAGTTGATCTACCGTTACTTCGTCAGACAAAACGCATTTACGCTAGCGATGCCTAATTTGCATACAGCACGAAGTTAAACGTATAATAGAAGTATATGTTACAGCCAATACATTACACTACACAAACGCAGGAAACCTTTAATAAATAAAATAAAGTTGTCAAACCATTTCAAGCACTCTGAATGCATTTTACATGGTCATGTTTGGAGATGGACTGCATAAAATGCACACACCTTGACAAATTAACCATTTGTTATAGACAGCTTTTTAAATTGTTTTTCTGGTGTTAAAGGAGAACAACCCCCCCCCCCGACAAAAATCCAATCCACAGCCATTAAATGAGCCCCTCTCCGCTCCTTCCCTGCAGAGTCTATTTCAATGAACAGTGCCTCTCATAGTAAAGCTGACCTATAAAAGCTGAGATGTGCAGTGGAGTAGTAGGTGTCATCATTTTAATCTTGTTAATTTTATCATGTTCTTTTCTGATCAGTTTGGCTACACCGCGCTTGCTGCCAGATACGCAGTTGAAGGTAATCCAGTAGTATCTTCAACTCTGCATGTGCCAGCAAGCTCTGTGTCAACTAAGCGATCGGAAAAGAGCAAAAAGATTTAGAAGATTGCATTTGCTAGCTCTGCTGTGCATTTCTGCTGGTATAGCTCAGCTTAACTATGAGAGGCACTATTCATTGAAATAGATTCTGTGGGGAGGGAGCAGAGAGGGGACTTATTTAATGGCTGTGGATGGGAATCCCTAACCAGTCAGAAACCTAATTTACACATGCAATTAAGGTTAAGGAAGGATTCAAACAATAATAACAATGTTGTTCTTGTGATGAAAAGTCACATGATTTTTAGGATTTGAATTTGGTTCAGCCAAAACTGAATTCTACTGAAAAGGCCTAGATCCTGGATTTGGTACATCCTTACTCTAAATCAGTGCCATGCATTTTTGATTCATACTCCATTGTAATATATAACTTGAAAAGAATGAACGCCCTGCTTGCATCTATTTATTTATTTAAAGTCTATAATTACGTAAAATTAACACTCTAATGTACCCCCATATAATAATATAAAAAGCCCAAAATGTTTTACAATAAGCTCTCTTTGAAGTTGCTACAACAACACAAAGTGATGGGGCTATTTCTATGGCAATAAAAAATATTCATATTTCAAAGAGGAGTTAATGGAGATCTATTTATGATATCTTTAAGGAGAATTAACCCCGCCACCCTAGATATCCCCCCCTCCCTGCTTCCCCGTATATTTAGCTGCCCCAGAAAATGCCCCTAAAAGTTTGCTCCTGTATCACGTATTGCAGAGTAAGAGTAGCGGAGCTCATGGGTGCCATCTTCTGGATCTGCGGTCTTCTTCAAACTGATGTATTGGCACATGCGCAGTTGGAGAAGTATTCTGCTACGCTCACTCTGCAACAATATGTGAGCAAACTCTAAGGGGCAATTTCTGGGGTAACTAACTATGCAGGGGGGAAGCAGGGAGGGGGACTACCTAGAGTAAGGGGTAGGGAATTTTCTTATTGGGCCTATTTCTCCATTAAGCATGTGTTCGTCAATAAAAAAACTCTTGAACACAGCAATTTAAGTAAGTAAATTTAAGTAAATCATTATATCATAATTTTAATTTAATACATATTATTATATGATTTTATTTTTTAAAAATATGCTTTAGAGCTGTCTTAACACTATTATTTATTTTATCCCTAAAGATAAAAAATGTTTTGCTCATCTTGAATACTTTCACCTACGGTGTTATATAAAAGAAATGGCTGATTTTCTAAAGAAAATCTGCAATGTTTGCATCACCAAAACAAAGTAGGAGGTTACTGGAACATATTGTACATCTGTAGGCAAGATCATAGGGAATGACTCAAGAATATCCTGAAAAAAATAATGTTTAAAGCAATGATGAAATAAAAGGAAAAAAAGGAAAGAAATAAACGTTTAGTTGTACACTATTTATATTTATATAAGACACAAGGAGTTCTCCTCAATCATATTGTTATGGTCACAGTAGCATTGATAAGGCATCAGTATTGTGACCCCCTCCTGAACATGTCTTCGTGTTTGGAATCATAGTTTTAGTTTTACGGGTACAAGATCTATTTTGCAGAATGCTTGGGATAAGGAACCATGCTGTAATTTAGAAGGATAACTTAAGTCTGCTAAAAATCAACGAAACCTTAAATCAGGGGTAGGGAACCTATGGCTCGGGAGCCAGATGTGGCTCTTTTGATGGCTACATCTGGCTCTCTGCCAAATCTTTAATAAAAATAACAGGTGCTGTGGCCTGCGCTCTGCGGATAGAATGACTAGAAAGAAGGCTGCCAGAAAAGAAGACATGAAAAATATTATGAAGAAGAGTGATATTTCAAAAATGATTTGCAGGTGTCATATATGTCATATATAATCTGATGAGGAGAAATACAGTGAAATGGTGATATTGGAACATTTGCAACTGAATGATTTTTGGTTGTCCTTCACAATGAAAAATAACAGAACAATTGCGAGCACCTGCAAATCATTTGAAACATCACTCTTTTGAAATATCACTGTTCATTTTTTTTTTCATCTCTTCTTTTCTGGAATTTCTGGCATTTGACAGATTTCCCCAATATGCTACCATGAGACTGTACATTGGACTTTTGCATTATGTCTTGAGTAATTGGATTGAGCAACAAAAGTGGCATTTTGTGACTGGATTGGGGGAGTACATATATAGATATTGTCCAATGCATGATTATCCCATTATCCATGGGTGCAGGGAACTTTACTTCACATCAACCACAGACTGCAACGTTAGCTTAAAATTCTCCTTGTATCACCAGCAACATTGCTGTGGTCTGTTAGAAACACATACCCCTATATGTAATATAAGGCACTAAGTTTGCCCAGGGGCAGTAACACATGGCAACCAATAAGATGCTTGCATTTAAACAGGTGACTAGTGAATGCTACCTGCTGATTGGTTGCTATAGGTGACTGCCCTTGGGCAAACTTAGTGCCTTTTATTACATAACCCCAATATTGTCTACATCTAAAGCACATTAAGACAAACCTACGATCATGTTTAACGGATGGAAGTCTCAATGCCTGCATGAAACTTAACCTCACCACCTATCAACCAGACTACAAAGCCATCAGCAAAACCATGCAGCACCAGAAGTTGCATTAATGGTAAGAAGTACTATTCATCACTGGTTAGCAACAGCATAACAACGTTATTAGAACGAATTCAGAGACTTATTGTACTTTAAAAGTGTTGGTCTTACATAAAATGCACACATTTACTTGTATTTAGTTTTAAAAATATTGTATGGCTCTCACGGAATTACAATTTAAAATATGTGGCGTTTATGGCTCTCTCAGCCAAAAAGGTTCCTGATCCCTGCCTTAATAACTCTTTGAAAAGCTTTCCTACCACTGATGTCAGAATATCTGGCCCATAGTTTTGAGGTTAAGAATGAGATCCCTTTTTCAATAACAGCACCACATAAGCAATTTGCAAGTCTCTCGGCACCAAGCCAGACCTCAATGAATCCTAAAAATCTAAGTAAATAAGTTTGACAATCACAGTGCTAAATTTATTTAGTATCCTGGGATGAATACCATACAGTTCCATTGCTTTGTTTATCTTTACATGTTCTAGTCTCTTCTGAATTTCCTCTTATGTGAACCATACATTATTTGTTGAAATACTATAACTGGTACTACTAAAGCAGTGATCCCCAACCAGTAGCTCACAAGCAATATGTTGCTCTCCAACCCTTTGGATGTTGCTCCCAGTGGCCTCAAAGCAGGTGCTTATTTTTGAATTACTGGCTTAGAGGCAAGTTTTGGTTGCATAAAAAACAGATGTCCTGCCAAACATAGTAACATAGTAACATAGTAAGTTAGGCTGAAAAAAGACTCGCGTCCATCAAGTTCAACCTTTTTTTTTTTTTTTTTTAATTTTAACTGCCTAACTGCTAGTTGATCCAGAGGAAGGCAAAAACCCCATCCTAAGCCTCTCCAATTTGCCTCAGAGGGGGAAAAAATTCCTTCCTGACTCCAAAAAGGCAATCGGACTAGTCCCTGGATCAACTTGTATAATGAGCTATCTTCCATAACCCTGTATTCCCTCACTTGCTAAAAAGCCATCCAACCCCTTCTTAAAGCTATCTAATGTATCAGCCAGTACAACAGTTTCAGGGAGAGAATTCCACATCTTCACAGCTCTCACTGTAAAAAACCCCTTCCGAATATTTAAGCGAAACCTCTTTTCTTCTAAATGGAATGGGTGACCTCGTGTCATCTGGAAAGACCTACTTGTGAATAAAACATTAGAGAGATTATTATATGACCCCCTTATATATTTATACATAGTTATCATATCACCCCTTAAGCACCTCTTCTCCAGCGTGAACATCCCCAATTTGGCCAGTCTTTCCTCATAGCTAAGATTTTCAATACCTTTTACCAGCTTAGTTGCCCTTCTCTGTACCTTCTCTAATGCAAAAATGTCCTGTTTGAGTGAGGGAGACCAAAACTGTACGGCATATTCTAGATGTGGCCTTACAAGTGCTCTATAAAGTGGAAGAATGACCCCCTCCTCCCGTGACTCTATGCCCCTTTTAATGCAGCTCAAGACCTTATTGGCCCTTGATGCTGCTGACTGGCATTGCTTGCTACAGCCAAGTTTATCATCTACAAGGACTCCAAAGTCCTTTTCCATAATGGATTTGCCTAGTGCAGTCCCATTAAGGGTATAAGTAGCTTGAATATTTTTACATCCCAGGTGCATGACTTTACATTTATCAATATTGAATCTCATTTGCCACTTAGCTGCCCAGATTGCCAGTTTGTCAAGATCCTGTTGCAAGGATGCCACATCCTGGATGGAATTAATTGGGCTGGATAGTTTTGTGTCATCTCTCCTGTAGGCTGCCAGTCCATATAGGGGTTATCAAAATGACAATCAGAGCTCTTATTTGACATCCACATGGACTTTTTCATGCTTGTGTTGCTCTCCAACTCTTTTTTAAATTTAAAAATGGCTCACGAGCCAAACAGGTTGGGGACCCCGGTACTAAAGGAAAGCTTCATTAGATGGTTCCACAGTTTATCTGTGCACTGGCAATATCATTATATATCATGTAAGGACCAAACATTGAGTAGCTCAATTTTTCCTGTTTGTCTCAAGAAATAACACAAATCAATAGGCAAAATAAATGTTCAACCCAAGCCCTAATAATTGAACATATATTGAACAAGGGGCAGACTTCCCCTTTAAATTAAAGTTTAAAAAAAAAGTTACATGTCAAATGCAGACAAGGTCATTACACTGAAGCTGTTCATTGGGCTTTTTTGTAACCTGTACATTACCACAATTGATAGGTTAGAATATAAATGATTGTTTAGACATAGAATTGACATCACTGACATAGCAATTATGGGCAAAGCCCTTTCAATGCAAATAACTTGCAGTTAACTACACTATTACTTTGAACACTAAAATTGTAACTCTATTATCAAATTTAGTTGGTATGCAAATGATGCTCAGAAAACTGACAATTTAAATTAAAGGGCAAAGGGCATTGATGCATGACATTGCTTTTGTTCCTTTCTGCAAATGCTTTCAGGAATGGGTGAAAGATCCATCAGTCTCTGGCACTGTTTTATGCAAAAAGCACACTCAAAAGAAAAACAGAAAAAATAATTGTCATGTTCCGCATAGTGCCAACATTCCAAAAAATTACTTGCTGCTTAACATAAGTGGAAGTGAAATTTGCTTTGCAGGCAATATCCAAAGCCGCCCCCCCCCCCCCCCCCCCCAATCTCTGACATTTGCCAAAGTCAGAAGTTGTTTTGTGTCACAATTTATCTTTGAATTCCTATATAATTATAATCACTCAAAAAAAATGTGAGATTGAATTATCTTGCATATAACAGCATTAGCATTTATTTGGCTCCGTTAATAACAATGGGCAAGGTGCAACATGCAAAACCACAGGTGTAAATGGTTGTGCCTCTCTGTGTATGCAGTGCACTCTGCGATTTTTGTGCTGTGCACAGAAAGGGCAGGAGGAGTATGGAACATGGGCATCCCCAGGAACAACCTCATTCATTAAGAATAGTGTAGTTAAGGCACTGGTGAGTCCTGTTCTTACAGGCAACCAGTTATTTTGTGCAAGAATTGCACCTGCCAGTGGAACAGAGGCAGTGTTGGACTGGCTCACCAGAATACCAGGAAAACTCCCGGTGGTCCAAGGTGTCAGTGGGCCCTCATACTGCTAAACTTTTGGCCTATTTCATGGCCATTCCCTATTTCTATGAGAACAAAGAGGCTAAATAGATGAATAATTGATTATAGTATGTAAAGAAAACAAACCAGGAGAATAGAGGTTGATTGAGGAGATGAAGAATATTAGTACTGAGAGTGGCCCCCTGGTCTAAGGTGTTATGGTGGGCCCCTGGTCTAAGGTTTTTGGGTGGGCCCCTGGTGTCCCAGTCCGACACTGAACAGAGGCAAGTGGCTAAGGACAAACAAGCATTCTGTAATCTTTCTTAATTCAGGTCACCTCTCAACTCTGCAGGTGTAGTCAGTATCCTTTCTTCTAATATTATTTTTTTCCATTTAAAGGGCACCAATCACAGCCAAAATCAAACACTTATTAACAATCTGACCAGTACAACCTAAACATGTTTAATTAAACTACATATACAGTTTAAAAAAAAAAACTGCAGTTTTTAAAAAATTCCATACTTTGTCAAATGGGCTCTCTCACTGAGGGAGTCCATACTGTGACTACAATGTGCAAATGAGTTCACGAGCATGCTCAGATTGTAGCACTGCCCTGAGTATTCGACCCAGAATGCCCAGCTTTATTAAACTCTAGAAGTATCAGGAGATTTCCCTTTCTTATCCCCTGCTGGTGATGTGATTATGCAAATGAAGGGCACACACCAACTTCCAGAAGGTGGCAGCAATAAAACAGAAGTTTGGCAGATTTCAAAATAGCTTAGAAGGTTCATTAGGCCTCCAAGAAATTTCAACTGAGCATGTGCAGATTTTAGACAGAGCTACAGTTTTCTGTCTCAACTAGAACTGCAGTGGAGATAGGGGAGATTTTGCAGAAGGTAGCTGATTATTTACAACATGCAAACAATTCTAACTGTTTTAAAAATCAGATTTCTTGAACTTTCACATAGATGATAATATGATTTTAGTTATGATTGGTGCCCTTTAAGTACATGTGGTACCCGACGGTTGAGAGTATCATCATCCCACAGCAAGGGGCAGATTTACTAATGGTCGAATTTCGAAGTGAAAAAATGTTGAAATTTGACCATCGAATTTTTTTGGTGGGGTCATGAAATATCCAGTGAAAAATCGTTCAAATTGTTTGATTAGTTCGATCGAGCGATTTGAACGATTTCACCAAAATCCTTTGATTTGTCAGAACTTAGAACTCAGGACAAGTTCTGTGAGGCCCCCCCATAAGCTTAAAGTTGAAGGATTTTTAAAGGGCCAGTACTTCTAAAATTCAAATTTTTTCAATTTGAATCTAATTTTGGGGTATTCGATAGTCGAAGTAGCCCATAATTACTTTTTTTTTTTAAATTATTATTTCATTTTAAAATATTTTTCATTTCGACCCCCAAGTGTCAGCTCTTTCCCAAACCCAGTCTTTCCAAACAATAATGGATTCCAGGGTGGAGTGCTGCTACAGTTCTATAACACCGGGTTGGTGTCAGGTGCCGTCAGATATAGGGCCCAATGCTGCCAAAAGCCCAAAAATTGTATACAGCAAAACAAAAATCTGTGGCACAACCGATGTGTTGAATCTGTTGATTCAACACATCGGTTCTGCCACAGATTTTTGTTTTGCTGTTTCCAAACAATAATGACACATGCAAAAGATTTCTAACCAGTAACAACATTTAGGGTCAGATTTACTAAGGGTCGAATTTTGAAGTGAAAAACCTTTGAAATTCGACCATCAAATTTTTTTTAAGGGGTTTTTCGAATAGGTCCGTTTTCAGTCGAATAAAAATCATTCAATTGAATTGTTCAATTTGAAAGATTTTTCGAAAAAATTTGATTTTCAAAAACAGCCCTTAAAGGTCCCCCATAGGCTAAAATAGCAATTCGTCAGGTTTAAATGGGGAAGGATTGAATTCGAATTTTTGAAAGAGACAGTACTTTGATTTTCGAATTTTAAAATTCAAATCAAATTTTTTTCAATTTGTATCGAATTCTGGCCTATATTATAGTCGAAGTACCCAAAAATTACTTTGAAATTCATATTTTTTAATTTGAATTTTCACTTCGACCCTTAGTAAATCTGCCCCTTAGCTTTTCTTTCCTCTTTGCTTTTTCTTTCAAGCTTGTTTTTATTTAGGATGACAGCACTGGTCTGGATGGACAAATATGCATAACTCCAAGCCATTCTGTTTTTGTGACACATGGATATGGTCGGATTTATGGACTTTGGATGATTTGGTTAGATAACTAGCATTGTCTAAAATTCTAAATTGAGAACTGTAGGAGGTAAAGTCATATAAATCTTCATAACCCCCACAATAATATCCTCCCCAGTGTGAAACACAGTGCTGTCAAATCTGTTACTGCTTAAAACAAATACATACAATATGTTTAACCATACATGTAATACCATTTAAATACAAGACAGGTTTGTATTTTGGTTTAAAAATAATCCATTGAATTATCTAATTTGCTGCTGGAAATAATACATTTTATATCAGTATTTATAGAGTATTATATCTGTCTTTTTGATTGATGTTCTATTTCTTTATGCACTCAGATCTTTTTCATGAAAAATATCGCACTGGATCTTTAAGTTATGAAATAGTAAGGTACAAAATGTGTCTGTAATTATTCAGTTCTCTAACTGTTCCCGCTGATCCATCTGTGCTTATACGCCTTTTAATAGATCAGAAAAATACAGACTAAGTTTTTTCATCCACCAAATGACTTTTCAACATTGAAGGCTTGTCAAAGGATTGAAAATAAGATCACTTACATCTCAGAATCGGCACAGAAAAAGATATTCTGAAAGGGTATATGTTGCACCAAAGAATTCAAATATTGAAATGGTTATTTTAGGGAATGCAGCAATTTACTAGAGATTAGAATTACTACATGAGTTACATGACCTGTATAAAAGTACTCTGTACTTTTTTTACAATGGAGGGTGTATATATATATATATATATATATATATATATATATGTATACTGTTTATATAATAAAGTTGCACACTCCAAAAGTGTGGCAAATGTCTGGGTGCACAAAAAGTCATAAGCAGGATACAAGTTATATTAAAATTGTGACAGCACGCAAAGATTTTTCTTCATTATGTTAAAATGCACATGCATTTAATTCACACAGTTCTGGCACAAATTGAACTGTATGGTTTGTGCCAAACATATGCAAATAAAATATTTCAAC
Organism: Xenopus borealis; assembly: GCA_024363595.1. Taxonomy (NCBI): domain Eukaryota; kingdom Metazoa; phylum Chordata; class Amphibia; order Anura; family Pipidae; genus Xenopus; species Xenopus borealis. The sequence continues at coordinate 114,107,700 of CM044434.1, read as the reverse complement.
TCTGGAGTGCTTTCCACAATTTCAGTATTGCTGCTAACCATGGAAGGTGAATATGTTGGGACATGCACCCATTGGTGAAAGGAATCCAGTTTGCTGCTGACTTCACATTTTTCTGCTGTCTTGTTTTGTTGCAGCTATCACATGGTACATGCCAAGCAAAAGAGCTGACCAACCCCCCAAAGTTTGCTCCTTGTTTCAGCCTACACCATGCATATATTTTCCACTGTAGTTAAGCAGTTTCCTTAACTGAGAAGGATCTAGGGATTATGGTCTCATTCTGTGGCCACTAAAGCAAATATAGTTCTGTCTTGCATAAAAAGGGCAAAAGGATGAAAACATAATTTTGACTTTTTATAGGTCCCTAGTAAGGCCTCACCTAGAGTATGCCGTGCAGTCCTTAAGGGATATACATAAGCTAGACAGAGTGCAGACATGTAACCAAACTGGTTAGAGGGATGGAAGTCTTAAAATATGACTGTCAAGGCTGGGTTGTTTTCTCTGCAAAAAGGCGCTTGTGGGGACATGTACACGTTACAAGTACATTAGAGGACATTATAGACAAATATCAGGAGACCTTTTTACCCATAAAGAGGATCACTGCACCAGAGGCCACCCCTTCAGACTAGAAGAAAAGGACTTTCATTTGAAACAGGGCAGGTGGTTCTTCACAGTCAGGACAGTGAGGTTGTGAAATGCACTACCAGGTGATGTTGTGATGGCTCATTCTGTTGATGCTTTTAAGAGGGGCTTGGATTATTTCTTGGACAAACATAATATCAAAGGTGATACTAAACTCTATAGTTAGTATAGATATGGGTATACTGTGTGTATATACAGTATATATATATATATATATATATATATATATATTGCTGGGTTTTCATTTTGAGGGGTTGAACTTGATGAACTTTGTCTTTTTTTTCAGCCCAATTTAACTATGTAACTATGTAATACAACTTCTATCCCTTTAACATACCAATTAAACTTGTGGGTAATGCAGTTTTTATAAAATAAACATTACATTTAATTCTAAATTCCTTTAAGCACTTTTGTTTTTTCCCCACAGAGTATATTTTGCTTCAGGTTTGTTTCAAATTGTAATGAAACCATTAGATTAATTTATAATATTGCCTATTTTTCATTAAAAATAAAATAAAGGTAGCTTTTGAGTTAAGAAAAAAGTAACGTCTGTTACTTGACCTTTGCATATACAATTTTTAATCAATATGACGACCATAGATCAAGGCTAGTCCACAGCGATATAATTAGAAATTCCATCAACACCTATCAATTTACAAACTGAAAAACAAGAAAAGGAAACTTGACTTTGACATTGAAGCCAGAGGGGATGTTATATCTGTTTTGGATGTGCTACATTAATCAAAATTAAGGTGGAGTGGATTTTCAGACTTGGGGGCACATTTACTAAGGGTCGAAATGAATATTCGAATAAAATTCGAATTCAAAAAATTCAAATTTTGAAATAATTTTGAGCTACTTTGACTATTGAATAGCCCAAAATTGAAAAATTTCAAAAATTAAAATTTTCGAATATAGAAGTACTGGCCCTTTAAAAATCCTTCGAATTCGACTATGTGCCACGTTAAAGCTGCCAAATTGCCATTTAAGCCTATGGGGGACCTCCTAAAACCTGTCCTGAAAATTTTTCTAAATCCTTGGAATTCGAAGGATTTTGCGCAAAATCATTTGATTCGAACAATGCGATGGAACGATTCGAATGATTTTAATGGTCAACTTTCGAAGTTTTTTCACTTTGAATTTTGACCATTAGTAAATCTGACCCTTAAAGTGTAGAAAAGCTATAATGTAAAGTGATACCTCATGAAAAAAAAGACAGCATTACATAAAACGGGTATGTTTAACCTGATCACTAATGTTACTGAATATATGGATTTGAAGGGACATATTTAACAACATTTTGAAAAGTTTTTTGAAAAGGGATTTTTACCATGCCTGCAGCATTCCTTTTAATGGACAACTAAAATTAATAAATTAATAAAAAAAGTTTCAAGAACTCTGATCTTTTCGTCAGGTGCAGGGGGGGGAGGTGTGTGGTACGCACCACATATTAGCATAGGGAACAGGACTGGGGCCCACAAGAGCTGGAGCCCCACCTGGTTTCTTCTTGGTGCCCCTCTGGCCCAGTCAGACCCTGTTCAGGTGTCACATTATGCAGAAGTTGCGTCTTCTGCATAATGTGACACCTGATCATAAGCTACAGTTACATTTGTTCTCATAATTCAGACAGGAACCAGTATCTGAAATCCCAAAATACATTTTTCCTGAATGTGTTGATACTATCCCACTACATTGAAAACCAGATTCTTAGAACTATAAAGATACAAAGGAAACAGATTTTTTTTCCAGAATAACCACTCCTCTTATAGAGCCAAATAGCAATGTTATAACATAATCAGATCTTCTTTTTCTAACTTCTTCAGCAACTAGCATTGCACCAGGGCATGTGCAAGCAAAATCAGTACTCCAGGCTGAAAAATGGATTACATAATTGCAGGTACAGCACCTTAAACTATGCCATACCTAATATTGCTCACATGATCATTTGCATTAATGGTCCTCAGATGTTCGCTACGTAGCAGAGACAAGACAAAAACTGAGGATAAAGGTAAATTACTATCTTTATGTAGAGCTCTTATGGGTCATCACCTTGTGAAGGATAATTAATGTGACTATTACAATAAAAATGATTTTATCCCTGAAACGTTTAGCATTATTTTGTAAAATGAGTCTGAAGAAGGGACTTTGTAATATTCTTATGAAATAATTTTATAGCCAGTAAAAGGTATCTGTGCTACTCATGTTTTGCTTTTCATCTAACTAACTAACTAACTACAGTCTGCATGTATGGTCAGTTTCAGAAGCACAGGACATCTGCCTTTACTTATAGGCTGTCTGCAGTTTTTATATTGAATTATATTTCAGGAACTTAAAGTGAGAACAATTAATACAATTACATATATTCTCACCAACCAGTGTGTTTATAATTGGGGTATTTTTTGGATAACTAATATTAGAACGACATTCTTGAAAATTGCAGTTTCAAATTACATTAAATTACAGAGCAGTATACACTTTGGTAGATGATATATGGATAGATTTGTATATGCATCTATGGTGCATTATGTGCTGTTTAGCCTTTTGTACCCTAGAATGTTATAGTGGCAAATATAGTATATTATATATAATATATATATATATTTTACAAACTTAAAAAAAATAGGAAAATTGTAAAAAAGAAATAAGGGTTAATTTACAAGTGTAACTGTGTGGACAAAGTGCAATTTTGCATGCAGGTCACCATCTATTCTATTTTATGTGGACTTTTGGTGGGCCTGAGAGAGGCTTACGGCACCCTACAATAACTGCAGCAGTTGCAAGTCAGTATGTGTGTGTATACGTTTGTTTTGAAAACTTATATACCAAGCCATATATGAAGATGTGCACTGAATCAAATCTAATAAGCTCTGAGTGTGGCATGCATTTTTCATTCTGTTATACTGTTCCAGGCAACATACTGGCAGGAGCAAGGTAAAGTTCAACAGGATCTTGCTCTCTATTTCTATAGAAAATTTTCTGTCTAGAACCCCATGAGATAATGATACTATATATTTTTAGTTTGCAACCTAATTCCAAGATAGTTTTAGTCTGAAAATTCGGCCTTGGTGGGAGGAAAAGTATATTGTCTTTTTAAGTTACATTACACACTGTAAAAGATTGCTATCATTATGGTTTATGAATTATTGCCAAGGAAATGTTGTGGCATGATGTTACTTGAGCAAAGCGACTTGAGGGCCATGAAATCCACTTGAGGGCCATGAAATCGAAAAGTGGCAAAAGATCCAGAAAAGTGACCAGAGAAAGAAAATGTTTTCCAGAAATATTTTGATTATAGGAATGGGAAGTTCATAGAGTATATGGAAGGACCAAAGTGCTTCCAGATTATGATTTGTTTCTTGATTTTCCACCAGCATATTCCGTTATATGACAAACAACACTTATCACATTAGGGGGTGCCAATTTTATAAAAGGAATGCATGCAGTAGGGAAGGTTTCTCATAGATCCGCTATCATTTTATCTGCGGCAAAGCTTAAAGGTGCCATCCAAATTGCAGCCAATCATCCATTGCTGAACTACTCCTGCCATCTCAACTGCAATTCCCAGCTTCTCTCATTTTGAGACATGAGTTTAAGGGGCAGATTTACTAAGGTTCGAATTCTCGATGGCTATTTGCTCTCAAATTCGACCCTTCTACGATTTATAAAATCATAGTAAAATTTCAAGGTTTTTGGCCGCTATTCGATTTCTCGAATTCTGATGAATACTTTAGGCTGGGGCCACACCATTGCAGATCTCTGCCTGCAGAAAAACGCAAGCTAAGAATCTACTCCCCCGCTGCTCCTGCTATGCCTTCACCCGGAAGCATCTGTATCTGTGGGTGATTTATGTGTACAGAAATCCATTTCTGTCTTGAGTACAGGTATGGGACCTGAATGCTTCAGAATGCTTGGGACCCAGGGTTTTCCATATACGTTGTCTTTCTGTAATTTGGATCTCCACCTCTTAAGTCTACTGAAAATAATTTAAATGTTAATTAAACTGAATAAGGTTGTTTTGCCTTCAATAAGGATTAATTATATCTTAATTGGGATTGTACAGTTTTATTATTATTGTGAAAAGGAAATTAGTTTCAACAATTTGAATTAGCCTTTCAGGACTTTCTGAATAACAAATCCAATACCTTCATATAAAGTAATTACTACTGGCATTTGTTTTTTTTAAATATTAGTAAATGCAAATTTTACAAAATATGATCCACAAAGATGTAGACCTACACATGGAATTTCCAGTAGCTTTCATGTTATAAGTTGCAGTAGCAACTACAATTGTGCAATTTAGTGCAGGCTTGTAAATCAAATCCAGTATGTAAAGGTTTAAACAAAAAATCAATAGTTTTTCTGTTTTCACATTCAGTGGTTGTCTTTAAATAGATTGTGCTGCGGAGGGAAGCATGCTTGCTTGATAATCCCTCAGCAGTACTGAAAAGCAGTTATGTGTAGGTTATCATTATGAACTACATATTATAAATGGGTTACAGCTTCCACCATTCCTTATTATAGACTTAGCCTTAGTAGAACCTAGACATACTGTACAATGGTGGATGAGCAGTCTTTATGGGCTCAGGGGGCATATAGGATTGAAAACCTTTAACATAGTGGGGGTCATTTATAAAGTTCGCGCAGCGCATAATTGTTCGCAAATGGTAGTTTTGCCCATGCTTTTTCCTGAACGCTAAAATATTGCACTACTGTGCCCATCTTTCCAGTTTTTGCGAATTTGCGTTGTGAATGAATTTTCGCAAATGACTCGCAAACGAGACATGTCTTTGCGTGAGTATATGCACTTTGCGAAGTTGTTGTGCGCGGAAATAGGTAACATTGGCAGAAGATTAAATTTGCAATTTGCGAAACTGTGTTGTGAATATTTTCTCCGCCATCAAAGTTGTGGCGCAGAGTGTTCACGTAAATATTCACAATTTGCGATTTTTGCCATATTTAAAAAGCTCTTATAATCATTCGCAATCTGAAAAACAAATTTGCAAATCTGTTTGCACACTCTTATTCAGCTTTATAAATATAACCAGGGTCAGGGCAAATATATTCACTCTGCGAACCAATCTGCCCTGCGCGAAGTTTATAAATGAGCCCCAGTAACTTCTACTGGTAGCTACAGTAGATACTGGTAGACTCAAGTGTAGTGACCATCTCAAAAACAGTAAAGAAATATAGCATCAGTAATTCTTTATATTGCCAAATCAATTCAACTCTTGGTCAGTAAGTATTAAATACATAATGGGGCCTCCACAAAGTGTATTTTGCTCCAGGCCCTGGTAAGCAGCAGTCTGAAATGTACAAAGTATTCTGACAGACTGATTTTGATATACGAACAATCAAAAGATAAATAAATAAAATCCTTCAGGGAATGGTTTAATTAATTCCATGCTAATGTGAAAAATTCTTATTAAACTGCCTCAGGATTTTTCTGTTATTTATTATGAAAATTCATTTTATCATAGGTCTGCCCATTCAAATCTATATCAACATCTATAATTATAACTGGCAACTTAATGGAGGATTTTGGAAACTGTTTCATTGGAATGTGTGCATTAATTTCCAATATGAAAATCTTGCAGCTCTTGAAACATCTGCCTGACTTAGAAGATTTGCTACCTATAAGTAGACAGGATAACTTTTTCATGGATTCCTGATATCCTTCTAGAAAAGACTGAAAAGTGTAGGATATAAGTATTCATTATGGGGTTATTTATTAAAGTGCAATTTTTGGGTCTGACTTTTAAAAAGATGCAATTTTGTTGAGATTTGTTGAGATTTGAGATACTGTCATGGGAAAACATGTTTTTTTTTCAAAATGATCACTTAGTAGTACTGCTCCAGAAGACTTCTGCACTGTTTTTTTATATTTAATTTTGAAATCTGACATGGGGCTAGACATATTGTCAGTGTCCCAGGTGCCCCCAATCATGTGACTTGCACTCTGATAAACTTCAGTCTGCTGCACTGCAAGTTGGATTGATATCACCCCCTCCCTTCCCCACCCCCAGCAGCTCATCAGCAGAACAATGGGAAGGTAACCAGATAACAGCACCCTGGTAGATATAAGAACTCATTAGTAAAAATCCATGTCCCAATGCAAATCCAGTTGCATTGAGTAGGATAAACAATAGCCTACCTGAAAGCAGTTCTACCCTGAAGTGCTGGCTCTTTCTGAAAGCACATGACCAGGCAAAATGACCTGAAATGGCATCTACATACCAATATTACAACTAAAAAATACACTTGTTGGGTTAGGAATGAAATGCAGTGTAAACAGAGTATTTTAAAATAAAAACTATAGCATCAAAATAATTACTGAATCCATTTAAACCCCTATGGTCTTAAAAGTCAGAATAAAAAAGTACTCCAACTCAGACCTGCTGAGTTTATTTAGAAGTCAATGGCAGTCTGCAAAAGTCCCATTGACATTTCAAAGATATCCTGATCTTGGCTTGGTTTTGTTCAATAATCCAAAGATTTTGTGGTTTCAGGCATCAAATCCAAAAAAGTCACAGGTTGTTTGTGTCAAATCGAGTCTTTTCCTGCACAAGAAATTCTCGTGAAAATGTATTGATAAATAAGGGGGGGGGGATTCTGTGCGGATTTGGTTGGAGTGGTTTTCAGAAATGAATGAGTTTTAGATAAACCGTACAGTAACTGGTGCATCCATAATTTTGATCTCCATACAATGAGAATAGTAGGCTACACTGATGCCTTTTGGAGCTTTTAGCACTGCAGGGTCACTAAGGGAGAAAGGATGTGGGCAGAAAGCCAATTTTAAAGCTCAGTGAGTTGGAGCAATTTGTAATACACTCCAAAATTAATAAAATATCATTATTTTAGAGACAATTTTAGACAGTTGAATTGTCTGTATAACCTGTCTGCATCTGTATATAGACTAATATGCACCACATAAACCTCCAAAAGCTTGTCAATTTTCCCACTTACCCTAATCATATTTGCCTTGGTAAATACTGAATGGTATTTAATCCTACCAATTAATCTTATTTAATTCATAGATTAAATGCATAGATGATAAACAAGTGAAAGGAAATATACAGTTTACATTTAAAATAAAATGCTTGCATATGAATATTTTGCATTTCTAATTCCCTTTTCAATTTTCTGGTTATATTATATATTAGATTCAGCCACACTGAAGCAATAATGATGGCCAATATTATTTTTAACCAGCTTTTGCAAAAAGTAATTTCGTTTCTTCATTTTTTATGCTTTACATATATCTAATTGATTTGGAAGCCATCTTGTTTGCTTTGTCCTAGACCAGCAATTGTCAAAATTTGAGACCACCTTCAGTGAGAGGCTTACTCTTAGTTGAATGGAAGAACGAGAAGTCTCCTTACAAATGGCTTACCAAAGATTAAATATTAAAATAGGGAGTTGATGTACAGTATTTGAAGTACTGCATTATGGTTGTTCTTGTTACAGCTATTGCTTAAGAGGCAAAGTAAAAATGTATGTAATGGTAATGTTGTAACCCTAATTGAAGTTTTTTGTAGTGATATTTGGAGTAGGCAAGATAAAGAAATGCATAATTTACACTTGAAAAGGAAAATAAGAGAATAATAAGAAAAGGAAAATAATAGTTATTATATAAATCGGTAAAACATTTTAATACTAAATTTAAACAAGCAAAATATGAAAAAAACAATATAGTATAAAGAATGGCTTATTTCATTGTCTGCTATATTTAACGACAATAATTTGGAACAAATGTATTACATTTAGTATCTCATTTTGAAACTACAAAAAGCTGAAAACTTTGCCAGAAGAAGTAAGAATAAGAAGCCTTCACAGACACAGCAGGGAGTTTTCTTTTGGGTCTGACCTACATTCATGTGAACTGAAACAGTTCTATCCAACAGTTTCCCTGCCACTGTAACAAGAGAACAAACATGTAAATGATAAAATAATTAAATTGAATAATGATTTATATTTACATAAATATTGCCAGAATTGATTGCATCAATTGTAAAATATATTTACTAAAATACAGTGCAATGAAGTATAACAAAATCCTTTTGAAAACAAAAAAAATTGGACCCTTATAACATACTAGTGACTAGTGACGTTAAATAGTCCTGCACTGATGGTCTGAGTAGCGAGTGCGACCCATCATGATAGTAACACATTGGTAAATAGCCCGTGCCTTACCACCAGCAAATATCTACAGTAGCTGCTCTCCATCTACCTATATCACTAATTTCCTGCATGATTTTCTTCCTCTTAATTGTCCACATGGCTTCTAAGATAGGTAAATATCCCTCAGGATATTCCCAAACTTCTAAACTTCTCATCCAGTTGTATTTTAATTTTCTCTCTTGCGGATGCAATCTTTGTAATGTCAAAACTACCTCACTGACGAAAAAGTAAAATTATGGATGTCTAGGCCACAGGAGGCTGTATTGCCAGATGCTTAAAAAAAAAGCAAAAAAAAGCAAAAGCAGCATACACATATATATGGGTTCTGGTTGAAGCAAAATATTCAGGGCTTAATCCTTTAAAAGAGCTAGTAATGCAAAAGAAACTGATTATGTCAAGTTATGGCACTTCAGGGAACATGATTTTCCCCTTATAGCAAAATGATAGAAAACAGCTGAATCAAAGCAATTGTACCAGTGATATTTTTATCAAAGGTTGATAATAAAGTAATAATGTCTTTAAAACATGAGCAAGTTAAATATGTATTTCAAAGCACGAACATTCCATTACAAGGAATTAGTTTTATGCAGTGGCTAAAGGCTACAAGTGTTGAGGCATATTTTTATTGTTGCAGCTAACACAAAAATTGAATGAGGCAAACAGCAGATTCATTAAAAATATAAATAGGATAACATTTCAAATGTTTATGATGAAAAATGAAATAAATGAACATTTAACTCTGCCTGAAAATTCCTAACACATTCCAACACTTAGCTACAAGTTTCAAGGTGATGTATAAACATTAAAATGATTTACAGAGTACAGAAGCGGGTTTTATGTATGCTAATATTTGCTTGTGTTAATATCCAGAGCAGAAATATTCTAACTATGGAAGAAACATTAAATATTTAGTGCCTCTGCAACATCTAAATTGTAGGGCTGCTTTACCCTGGAGGATAGATAATAAGAAATTAATAGACCAGGATCTTCAACTGCATTTCTATTAAATGGTGATTGGGAATCAATGGCAACAACAATCCTTTATAGAAATGAATAAATTGAATAACACATTTCAAAGCAAATTTCATTAGTGCAGAGTTGTAGTATTTATCATTCTTATAATCCATACATATTTAGAATATTTAGATATGCAAGTATAGTTGGCAAATTGCAAACAAAGATTACTAATGTTTATAAGAATGGACTTTTTACTGTGATAAAAGGTTCTAATTTTGCCCAGGTGCAGTTACTCACATCTACTAATAATGCTTGCTTTAAAAAGAGAATTAAAGTTTAACTAAAGAAGTAGGCTACAAATATTGTACATTATATTTTAGTTTACTGTACCAGCCCAAGGCAACCAGAGCCCTTTAGCAGTAAAGATCTGTGTCTCCAAATATGTCCCAGTAGCTCCCCATCTTCTTTTATACTGATTCACTGATTCACATGCTCTGTGCTGCTGTCACTTACTGAGCTTAGGGACTGATTCAAAACTAAACTCAAAAACTCCAAAACCAGGCTGTCATGAATTTATTAGAAAGTATTAAAAATTCTAATTATAAAAAGCACAAAAAAAAGCACCGAGCGATGCAGAAAAAAACTCAAATACTACGAAAAGCTCTAAACATTTTCAGCTTTTCGCACAATTTGTAGCAGAACAAAATAGTAATTAATACAGATAATTACTACATGGTAGCACAGATACCAGAGCAACAGAATTAATAATCAGCCTTGTAGCATCAGCTTATATTACAGACAATGCTCATTTTCTGCTTATAATTTGTGACAACCCCTAAGTTTAGCTTCTTAACAGCTGCTCAGAGCCCAGTGCGCATGACACCTTCCAAGATAGTGACCCTTCTGTGACAAGTGGCCTGAATTACTGCTGCTGTATGTAAAATATGGCACATTTAGCCATATTACATACATTATTTCTAGGGTTTAGTTCTCCTTTAAGCATCTGACTGGTGAATGCTACCTGGTCACAATAGGTGTACAATATAGGTAAATTATACATCAATGACCGGCGGCAGCTCCTGGACATAGGTGAACGCAAAGTAACAGAACTGGAGAGAGACACACTGAGTGACTTGCATCTCTACAGTATTCTACGAAGTGATCTTCTTAGAACCCTGAACAAGCAGACCTCAGCTTCACCGGAAACCTGCCACGAAAACTTCCTTGAAGCACAGGAAGCATAGGAAGTGATGCCCAAGGAATCAAAAGCATGCTGGAATTAAAACTAGGCTGAAGAAGAACTACAGCCGACTTGTGCTCCCTTCTGTTTTCCTCTACAACGTGCACTCTATATACATTTAGAATGGACTAATCTAATGCTGCTTTTGTCCTCCCGTAAAACACTGCTGCACACTGATCTTTACCAAAACGTGGTTGCATGCATGTATAGCTAACTCTACAGTACAGCTAGATGGGTTAGTTTGTTTACGTGCTGATAGGAACAATTTTCTGTCCGGAAAAACATGCGGTGGGGGGCTGTGTATCTTCATTAATAACAGCTGGTTTACAAATGCAGCAATTGCATCTTTAGACTGTTCTGAATCTGTTCTGAGATGTTTTAGCAGTCAGATGCAGACCCTTTTACATTGCAAGAGAGTTCACTGTGGTGATTACTATTGCTGTATATTTGCCACCAAGCGCTTGTGGAGGACTGAGTGAACTTTACACAATTATTGATGATTTTCAAGAAGCTTACTTGGAGGACTTCTTTATTGTTGTTTCAATAATGCATCACTAAAACCTGACCCTAAATGTTGAAAAGACTAAAGAAATGGTTGTTGACTTCAGAAAGAATGCTGCTACTTACCTACCACTGTTCATCAATGGCTCCCCAGTTGAGTCAACAATGTGAAGTTCCTAGGAGTACATATGGCAGATGACCTCACCTGGACCCTAAACACAATCACAAAGAAAGCTCAACAATGCCTTCACTTTCTCCAGAAGCTAAATAAAGCCAGTCTTCTCCCATCGATTCTCACAAAATTCTATCGAGGCACCATCGAGAGTGTTCTCTGCAGCTACATAATGCTATGGTTTGGAAATTGCACTGTCGCAGCAGCGGATTGTGAAAACTGGAGAAAGGATCAAAGTATCATAGGAGAACCTCTCCCACCAATCACCCAACAAGGTTCTGCAGTATTCAAACTAGTCACTAGACACTGCAAAAGCTTCTTCCCACAAGCTATTAGAGTCCTTAACACAATAATATCATAAATGTTCCCTGCTCCTGCCAAGGTATATGTATCCTAAAATGCTCTATCTTTATGTAAATGCAACATGGGGGTGATTTCGATACGCTGTATAACTGTATATGGTCTGTATTGACAAATAAAGAAATCTTGTAATCTTGTAGGTGCCTAGACCTGTAGCAAAAGTGCATCTTGCATTGAATTACCTTGAAAGTGTTTTGAAATGCCTGTGACTAAACCAAGTCACTGAAATAAAGATCCTATATATATATATATATATATATATATATATATATATATATATATATATATATATATATATATATATATATATATAGTTTTAATACAGGTGAAGTAAGAACTGACGTTTCGGTCAGCAATCTGACCTTTTTCAAAGGTCACTTTGAAAAAGGTCAGATTGCTGACCGAAACGTCAGTTCTTACTTCACCTGTATTAAAACTATTTATTTGCTTTATAAGTCCTGTGTGTGCAGACCCTTCCTACGTACTCTATGATGACTTCGGTTACTGCACCCAGGCATTGCTGATCCTATAAACGTGAGTGCTGGTACTCTACATTTGAATATATATATATATATATATACCACATTGCTAAATAAGATGTTATGTGCATGTATATTTTAGTAACAAAACAAGGCGTTGAGTGGTTCTGCATGTATGTTTGATTGCATTGTGCAATAAAATCACAAGGCCCTGCTTATGTCAAATGACTGTGCATTTTCCAGCTCAAGTCTTCAATTACAAAGACCCTTGGGGTGGTACCACAGAGAAAGGCAAACAGAAGATACACATAGAACAGAACCTGCTGTACTTATAAATAGCCCCCTTAGGGATAGTTTGCTGACAAGCACCAAATACAAAGTCAGGCAAAATAAAGCCATTCTTTCGTTCTTTCTTTCTTGGAAATTTGGTATATAACTGTGTTTGTTTTGCTCAATCCATAACTTCAGAAGCAATGTTTTATGAAAATTTAGTTTTTGCTCCTGTACGTTGTTTTGAAACCTATCTTTTCAAAATATTTTTCCTCACTCAAAATAGGGGAAGTGCTTGGATGCCTACATGTACATTGAGGCATGCTCTTACTTATTTCTTTAAAATGTCCTGGCATTGATATATTATCACCTTCCCTGAAACAAAGTAAGCTTATGGAGCATGGGTATGAGATTGCAAAATATCCATGTGCCACAGAGAAGATGCATGCATCAGAATACTGCAGCAACAATAATGTATTAGCTCATCCAGAGTGTGGGGTATGTACAGTACGCTCACAGTTGTGGAAAAGGGAAACAATTCTGCAGTCTTTTAATGTTGATGTAATTTCATAGCACTATGTTATTTGGCCATATAGGAACCAGATTTTTCACGTTCCTTACACCACCTTACAATGATATTCCAATAAAAGTTCTGTATTGGGCCATCAGATTTGCACTGTATTTGGGCTGCTATTTATATTAACTATAAACCCAGAAGCAAATATGTTATGGAATAATCTAATACAAGAATTTGGGCATTTGAATATCAATGGAATGCTACTGAGAGGGGATTCAGATGAAACATGTTAATTCTTAAAGACAATAACATAAAAACATAGCTTAAGTAGACATGATTTCAAGCCACTTTGCAATATAAATCAATTAAAAATATACAGACTTGCATATTTGGAATAGTTCCCTTAGCCTAGCCCCCTGCTCTCCTACTGATCTGTCTGATTACGTTGCTGAGCTTACTGATTACTGTTACTGTTACTTCATATCAGCAGCCATCTGTCCTGCATACTCCAAACCCCACAATTCCATGCACATGTGATGCCAGTTAGGAAAGGAAAATCACACAAATGCATTGTGGGTTATGTAGTTCCTGCATGCTGTCTGTAAGCTGTGGAGAAGTTGTTACAATTTTTAACATCAGTGTTTTAGTCCCTTCTTCCCTGCCAGAATTTCAAATGATGCAGAAAGAGAAGAACTGTTTAACAGTTTATGGCATTTATTTATACTTTTTAAAGAAACAGGTAACTGTAATGTGTACATTAGGGGTTCTGTGTTATGTGGGCCTCTTCATGGAAGCTGGAGTACCCCTTTAACTTTTTAGTGTTTCCCATACATACATTTGCTACATACATATTCAGATTTAAATATTTAATTTTGAACTGATATATTTCCAGTAAAGGTTCATAAAATCTTGCATAAAAAAACCTTTCAATGTTGCCACTAAAATGCATCAAAAATTCTTAATTCGCCAAATCTAAAAATAGTGTATGAGGTCTGTCCCTAGATCTGATTCAGAAGTGTTTTTATCTTTTTCACTTGCAAAGCTGCTCTCTTTTACATACTTACATACTTATTTGATTAAGAGAACAGTTTTGGATAAGACATAAAACGGAAGCCTAATAGTATGCAGTCACATAATAACCTTCATTTACCATCTAAAGCATAAGTGCAAGGGACTAAAATGAACACTCACTGATGCCATTCAAAATGGTACTTGTTCCAATACATCATGTGCCCTCATTCTGCGGTTGAATGGGTTTTTTGTAACTCCGGCATTTGTTGCTGTATGTACTCTTATCTAATGCACTGTGATAAATTTATACTTAAGGAATTTAAAGACAAGGAGTTTACCTAGAAGACAATGGGATCATGCTCTTTGCAAATGGCTACTCATCTGTATACATTGGTTTCCTCTATGAAAACTGCACATGATATAATCTTTGGCCTCTTTTGTATTTTTTTTTTTTGTCAAATCTTTGGTCTTTTCTTCTGTTATCCTACCAGGGGCATTTCAGGGGTCCTTTCTCAGTTTCTCAGCTTGCCTCATGGCAGCAGAGCCCCTTTAGCTTATATTTCATACATATATCCTACATATATTCCATGCTTTCCTTGTCAACATTCTTCTCACTCATTTTTTCTATCTTTTCTCTGAAAATTGCTCTCCTGCAACTATTCTTCTTCAGACTGTTTTTTTTCTCTTCACACATTTTCTATATTTGCATTCTCTTATAATCCATTAATAAACTATCAGACTATGAGAGAAATCAAGGAGAATGGTGGTTGTTATAGTGGTGTACTGAGTATGGGTAGCACATGTCAATTTGTTATTGTTTTTCAGCAACGTATGATGGTGGTAACCTGATGCTGTTAGGCTGCTTTTTATCATCAGGGCATCCTAGAAGAATGAAGAATGGATGGTTTAAAATTCAGCTAAAATACATCAAACCCCACTTTAAAGGGATACTGTCATGGGAAAAAATCAGTTAATAGTGCTGCTCCAGCAGACTTCTGCACAGAAATCCATTTCTCAAAAGTGCAAACAGATTTTTTTAATTTTGAAATCTGACATAGGGCTAGACATATTGTCAGTTTCCCAGCTGCCCCAAGTCATGTGGCATGTGCTCTAATAAACTTCAGTCACTCTTTACTGCTTTTCTGCAAGTTTAAGTAAAATCATCCCCTCCCTTTCCCTCCCAGCAGCCTAACACCAAAACAATGGGAAGGTAACCAGATAGCAGCTCCCTAATACAAGATAACAGCTGCCTAGTAGAGTTAAGAACAACACTGAAAAAACAGCAAGTCAAAAAGCAGTTCATCCTAAAGTGCAGGCTCTTTCTGAAAGCACATGACCAGGCAAAATGACCTGAGATGGCTGCCTTCAAACCAATATTACAAATTTAAAAAACATGCACTTGATGGTTCAGGAATGAAATTTTATATTGTAGAGTGAATTCTTTTCAGTGTAAACAGTGTAATTTAGAGATAAAACACATCATAAAAATCATGAATCCCTTTAAGCCTTCCTAAAAATATTGGGAGAAGGTTCATATTTCAGCAGAAAGTCATCTTAAACTTAAAATGTTTAAACATAATGCAGATAATTATCTGCATTAAATGTGCACAAGAGTGCATTGTGCAAAGCTCATACATACTTACTCCAAATATTTTAAGCACATATTGCTGCAAAATGTGGCTCTTAAAATATTACATTGAAAGCTTTTGCAAATAGTATATTTCAGTTTTTCTCAAGTTTTTGTTTCTAATATCAAGAATAAAAAATTAAATATGATTTTCAATGTTCTGAAATACAAATATCACACATTTTCAGAATATTTGTATTTGGATAAAATTAGTGCTATGATAATGTGAAAGAACAATTTTCCATGGCTCTGTATCCTTTAAATGACTGTACTGTACTAATAAAGCAAATTTGTCATAACAATGTGTTATAATAAAAAAGAAGGTACATAGATTGCATATGCGTATATAAACTTCAAGACATGTTCCTATAAATTAACAAAAATACAGGTTACATACATTTTTCTCTCTTGTGGCTCTACATATGAGGATAAACAAAGCTTAATTTTTAGCTAACAGTATTATTTATTCTATTTAATCTAAATTTAGAAAAATATTCTAACATTTTGCAACTGGGGGTTAAATAAAAATACCATTTATATGCAGATGCCACCCAATTTTATGCAGATGTCACCCAACTCTATCATTTCACACTTGACCTATCACCCTTTGTTCACCTTCAGGTATCAAATACTCTTGTAGCAATTTTATCCTTAATGCCTGAATGACTCCTAAAAATGAATATGTCAAAATTTGAGCTAGAGGGAATTTTCCTTTTATGGTTAGAAACACGACAATTCCTTTACTCCATATATCTGACTGTGGGCATGATTATTAACTTTTTCCAATCTTTCCATAAAAATATGTGGACCTATAGCTAATTATAATCAATATGACTGTGTATGATTGACAGGGTTCCCAAGCAGTTGCTGCTCCATTTTATCTCCAGCCCAACAGCAGTTCTGGATTATCAAAGCCCCAGCTACACCCACCCATGCCCTGTTGTTCATGCTCCCTTTAAGGTGCATAATATACATCTAGTATGTTTTTATAGATAAATGGCTGCTTATTTTTTAAAAGACTTGCCAGATGCAAGGCTCTAAGACAAACTTTCTAATGGTCCCGCTTGCTGTGGCGGTATTAGAAGATGGCTTAAGTTGGCAAAATTTGGTAGAAAGGAGTTGGTGGACCAGGTGACAATTACTACAGTGTAAGGTCCTATGTACAATTAGCCATTGGGTCAGGCCTCACCTCCTTAGGAACCTCACCACCGTAATAATGTACTTTTTGTTGTAATCCTCACTATGATCGTAAAACGTGGAAAGTAAATTGCTTCAGCACATTCCCAGTTATATATGTAAATACAGAGCTGCAATGAAGTTGTGGTTATATTTGTGCAATTACTTATGTTCTTGAGATATTAGTACTGCTTATAAATATCATATTTTCTCAAAATTTCTGCGTTGTGTGCCATTATGCAATTAAAGTGCAACCTGTTTCAAGAACTGATTTCACTTCTTCAAACTATACTGTAACTTGGTTTCTTCTTCTTGGTTTGTAAACAGTGGCTTCCTGTATTTTACATTTGTTAATTACTTAAAGCTATGAGTACACACTGGTATAGGCATGAAATGTAGTGTACATGGTATGCAGGCTTAAAGATGTAATAAAGGGAATTGGACAGAGAGCTCATGGGTATTAACATTTAGCATTCAGTTAAATTTTGAATTGCAAATGCATTTTGATTACCTGAAACAATCATATTTATGATGGAAAGACGTGCACACAAACTGAAAGATATTGCATAAGGAAACAAAGCAGTTACATGAATTAGGAGCCTTGTAGAATCATGTTTGATTAAAGATTGAATAGCCTTCCAAGAGGATGAATATGGAGAAAATTATCAATAATAGCAAGCATTATGTTTGTTTAGAGTGGGTAAAATAGATTTTATTTTAAAATGCAAATATTCAGCAAATGTCACCACCCTTAATATTGGCCTGTAGGGGAATTCCTCTATAGGCGCTTATATAAGGAAGTATAAGCTATGCACAAGCTCTTTTGCCTAAGAACATCAGCAGTAGAGTCATTACTGAGCCAGACCAGGTGGGAATCTGTTCCTTGCTAGGACTAGATAGAGAGGGTAGAATGGTATCAGCTCAATCTAGGAGTGAGAGATCGCCAGGGAATTGACAATTATTAACAAGACAATCCATTAAGGGGCCCGTGTCTCCCTTTAAACAAGCAAGCATCTCCCCTTCATAAACAGGAGGGTCCCTCCTTTTATGGTTGTCATAGAGGTTTTACCGGATTTTTAATATATATTTGTTGGCATGGTTGACTAATAAACATCAGCAATTTATGTATATTTACGATTATTGATTAATTATATTATCGTTTGGTGTATTTGATTAACAATATGGTGTAGTGACACCTTTGGATTTTAGCCCATTGCAACTGATTCCTAACTTATTATTGCTCAGTATCGCCTTTCACTTTAGAATATTTTCCTTTGAGCTGCTTAAACATCGCTAATGACAATGTATATAGTTGACGTATACTTTGCACTAGTAAACATTTTTATTTAATCTTATTTTATTTTAGCCCTTTTTGAGGATTATAACTATATAATAATTTTCTATAGATAATTTTCATATGAATGATACACAGAGCAGGTGCAATTTAATTCATACAATATACAAGCCATTTATGACTATAAACATATGAATCCTTGAATGTAATTCTTGCAGATAATGTAATATTTAATACACAGGGCTAATCAGCTTTGATAAGATCAGTAGGAATAAATTTTATATTGATTTTGATATGCCCCCTCATATTAGCTTTGACAGACATAGGTATTATAGCTTGTCCATATTCTTCAAGTTAAAACATTTATCTTTGGTCTTTCTAGATACATCTTTATATCATCCACGATTATTTAGAGGTTTGATAAAAAAACTAACAAAACAAATAAGAATGGTAACAACCTTAACACAATAAAAAATTATATTTATACATACATATATATTATTGTGTTAAGGATGTTACCATTCATTTTCAAAAGAGTCATATATATATATATATGCAACTGAAGCACTCAATCCAATTAATGGCAACCGCCCGGGTGCTGGTCCAAGTTAATTGATCCAATACATACAAAAGAAGTAAACCGCACTCCAGGACTTCATCTTCGTGCAAAATAATAAATAAGTTTTTATTCCGACGTTTCAGCTCTTACACTCGAGCCTTGTTAAATGCATGGTGTTGCTTAAACTACTTGTCATAGGCAAGACATGAATAAAATGTTGCTGTTTATCCTCTAGAAATTCTCCATATGGGAATTTAAAAGGCTTGCATGAAGGCAGTACAAGCCATCTGGGATATTCTGGCACCTAAATGTAAAGTTCTTTAGAAGGCTGAATTTTCTTTCCCTATGGTCTAGTTCTTTCTATTCTTTTGAAATTGTAGGATGTATCTTGACTTATTGAATTTTCCTTGCTGTTAAAGCAGTTTTCAAAAGAAGTTGCTGCGTCTCCAGCAGAGACCTCAAGAGTGGGTGTAAAAAAATGCTTGTGAACTTCTATTTTTGCTTGGTAATCATAATAAAATGAATTAACTCAAAATAACAGAGAATTTAATTATGCTTATATATATAACGTATATATAATTATTTATATACAAATCATGTTCAATCAAAAGAAGTATCACTTAAGAACTATAGGGGAAAAAAATGACATATTTAACACTTCTTTTATTACTTTAAATGGAAAATTATAAAAAATACTTTGGTTAATTAACATCATGGAACAGTTCTAACCCTTTTTATACATCCCACAATTTTTGTGACAATAACAGGTGAATTCAAATTGGATTTTTTTTAAAAACTATGATCTGCCCAAAATGGTTCTGCTGTAAAATGTAGGTCAATAATATTAGACAAATAATAATAGACTAAATAGACAATAATAGACAAACCCAAAGCAAGCTAAACATTCGGATTTTTCTAATCCATATTCGACGTGTAATAGCAAAAGCCTTGTTACAACTGTTAACGTATGGGCCAGCAAATTAAGGGGGTTATTTATTCAAAATTTTCTCACTATTTTCTTAGAACTGCTCTGGCTAAATCCGCACTGACTTTTTCCAAAAATTTCTTTTGCAGGAAAAAAACTTGATAAAATTGTAAAAAAAATCCAACATTTTTCAGATTTGACGACTGAAATCTCAGACTTTTTTCGGATTTGACACCTGCAACAACAAAATCTTTGTATTATTGAACAAAACCCAACGCAGATTGGAATATCAATGGAGCGTCTACCATTGACTTCTACATGAACTCTGCAGGTCTGAGTTGGAGTACTTTTTTTTGGACTAAACACCATCGAGTTTAATGAATCTCGAAAATTTTAACGGTTTTCTTCTATGCAAAAATTGTGTTTTTCCCCTTTCAAAGTCCAGCCAGAAAAAATAAGTATCAGAATGTTACCAATGTAAGATGCAGTTGCCCACAGAATATCAACCCTACTTTGACTTTCATTACACTGTCCAGTCATGCAGAAAATGTAACCACTATGGTTCTCTAGTACTTGTGGTCAGTACAGAATGATGTAGCTAATATTTAGATCCTTTCTTGTTTGTTTCTATTTTTAGAGCTACTTATTTCTATGCTTTTCTGAGACTTGTGGAGTTGCTTGCAAAATAAAAAAAGGCATCTTTTTAAGCCTACTTTGTTTCAAGAGTCAGAACCAGAAAAAGAGGACAAGATAAACAAATATTGCTTTAAACTGCAAAATTATTGACAAATAATTTTAAAATCATAGAAAGGTTTAAATTGACTTGCTTAAAATTGCCTTTAACTAGACATATAGAGCAGCGGTGTCCAACTGTTTTGCTTCCCTGGGCCACATTGGAAAAATAAAAATTGTCTGGGGGCCACACATGAAATAATCAAACACTTTTGATTTGTAAAAGCAAAGAGAATGCACAGAAAGAAACTACAATACCAGTTGGATAACCAGATGGCACTATACACTGGAATATGGGACACCTGGATATTAAATAAACATATTATTATTACTACTAACTGGGCAATGGGCAGAGTTCCCCCTCCTGCCTGCTCCTATATCCTTTGCAACATGACTCTGGAACCAAGAGTTTTAAGCTGGTCCGCATTCATATCCATCCTGGTCCTCAAGCAGCAAGTTGGACATCCCTGATATAGAGATTTTGGATGAGGATTCCCTTTAACCCTTACCCAGCCAAGATTCTATGTCGTCAGCAAAGTAGGTGACAGCCACCCAACAACATTGAATCTAGATTTCCAAGTTCAAAGTTATGCTAGTGGAAACATCTATTGCCAAATAACACCTTTTTCTAGTAGCACCCTTAAGTCAGCAAAAATGCTTACTCCTTTGGAATTTGCTGCATAATTATATGAAAGAAGGAAATTTTAGCATGTGCTGTAAACGTGTTGTAAAGAAACTGTCGGCAATATTGTGATTAGCTCTTCATTTCCCTTTCCAATCCACAAAAACACTCGCTGGTCTGGAATTATTTTTTATATATATATACTTCTATTTACCTTTACTGATCTGAAGAGATAATTAGGATGCTGGCATCTTCTTAGAAGAGGTAGATTATCCTTAGCAGAGAGTGCAAGCCCCCAATCCCTGTCTCTGACTTTGTATATATTTTAAGCTGGGAAATGCTTTGTCCTTTATTCTTCAGCTTCCTTTTCCCATTGCTTTAGAAATAATCATTGCCAGTAATGCACATAAATATCAGCACTGCAAGTTATTTGGTGCCCTTTCCCCCAACATCCTGGAAATTATATAGACAACAAATGTTTTTTTCTTGTTCTCTACTAAGTTCTCGCAAATAAGTATTTTCCATTTGTTGGTCCACCATGCATGTTATATTATAAAAGCTGTGCAAAAGTAATTTGCTCATTGCATGTCTCGCTGCTTTTAGTAACTACAGCCCTAATGAAAGATAATCTGACAAGTGATGGCTGGGTAAGCTTAAATTATCTTTGACTGCAAAAGAATAGCAGATAAAGGCTAAGTATAGTTACTGTGAAAAGTAAGAAACGTGCAAAGGAAGCATTAGCATTATAGCATTATAAATTCCAATCCTACTGGGTATTTAAAAAGAAATTAACTTTTGACTTCTCCATTCTTATCATGCATGAATGATAAACATTTAAATGAATTTGTCTGTTGAACATCCACCACATCAATTCCCAATTTCCTTTCTTAAACTGTGCCATAATGATCATTTTGTGATTTATTGCATAACGTTTAACTATATATTTGTGTTTCCTATTCTTAGGCTATGTGATCATTCAAGTTACCATAGTACCACTCCATGCTTGATGTCCAGTTATCCTAGGTAATCACAAATAACAATAAATCTGCATTACTGCATTATGAAGTGTACACTGATATAAACAGACAGTCATTTTTAGTTTCGTTCAATGTTAGTTTAGTTTTAGTTTAAAAAAGGCAACCAATTTTTTAAAATGAACAAAAAAAAATAAGCTTCCACTTCCTGAAGTCACCCTTTTGATTGTATTGAGTTTGGTGTCCTAAAACACTAACAAAAGAATTTAGCATAAAAAAAGTCAAATACATTAATATACGCTTTATGTGTAGAATCAAAAACATGGCTTTCATTCTTCTACATTACCTTCAGATATCACCTTATTAATTATATTCACAACTGTATAGCAGAAGTGTTGTTCTTCACTTTCAATCAATACTGAATGGTGGCTGTTAGTAGTTCAGGAATGGGATCCATTATCCAGAAAGTCGTTATCCAGAAAGCTCCAAATTACGGAAAGGTTGTCTCCCATAGACTCCATTATAATGAAATAACCCAAATTTTTAAAAATTATTTTCTTTTTTCTCTGTAATGATAAAACCATGCCTTGTACTTGATCTACATTAAAGGGATCCTGTAATGGGGGAAAAAAAATTCAAAATGCATCAGTTAATAGTGCTGTTCCAGAAGAATTCTGCACTGAAATCCATTTATCAAAAGAGCAAACAGATATATTTTAAATTTCATTTTGAAACCTGACATGGGGCTAGACATTTTGTCAATTTCCCAGCTTCCCCAAGCTGCCTTCAGTCACTCTTTACTGCTGTACTGCAAATTGGAGTGATATCACCCCCTCCCTTCCCCCCACCCAGCAGCCTAACAACAGAACAATGAAATGGTAACCAGATAACAGCTCCCTAACACAAGATAACAGCTCCCTGGTACTGCAGATCTAAGAACAGCACTCAATAGTAAAACCCATGTCTCACTGCGTACTATTCAGTTACATTGAGAAGGAAAAACAAAAGCCTGCCAGAAAGCAGTTCCCTCCTAAAGTGCTGGCACAAGTCACATGACCAGGGGCAGCTGGGAAATTGACAAAATGGCTAGCCCCATGTCAGATTTCAAAATGAAATTTTTAAAAATCTATTTCCTCTTTTGAGAAATGGATTCCAGTGCAGAAGCCTACTGGAGAAGCACTACTAACTGATGCGTTTTAAAAAAAAAACATGTTTTCCCATGACGGTTTCCCTTTAAGATATAATTAATCCTTATTGGAAGCAAAACCTATTGGGTTTATTTAATGTTTACATGATTTTCTAGTAAACTTAAGGTATGAAGATCGAAATGACCAAAAAACCCATTATCCACACAGCCCCAGGTCCCAAGCATTCTTGATTATAGGTCCCAAACCTGTATGTTTAACAAGAGGATAAAAAAAACTTTTACCATTTAATCATGATCCTTCTGCATTTTCCTCAAAGAGAATTATACAGTTGTTAACCTGTGATAATGTTTCTGTAGTGAAGACCTTAAACATGCAAGTATCTATATCTGAAATGCCAACAGCAAATGCAATTATATTTGATTTTACAGACAATATCTCAACATCAGTTCCAGTTATGCTGAGATACATATGCAACAAAGAGAACATCCTTAGGGGAAACGGACAAGTCTTACATAAGAGGAATGAACTGATTGGCAAAAATGCTTTCGGTCTGCCTTAATTTGTACGGAATGCAATTACTGTCAGAGAATCTCTGGTAGCAGATATAGAGCCTTGCAAAATCTGTCCATGTTCTCTCCTAATTTCCAGCCTCATAAGTACTTAAGCAATTAGTAATAAATTGTATCATAGGAAACAGAGTCAAATATTTCTCTATATAATAGTCATATTAATGTAATTTGGCAGTCTTATTCCAGACTTCCAGACCAAATAAATAATAAGTTATATGGCAATGAAATCAATGCACAATAATATGAAGTGCTTATACAGTATAGGCTATGTGAAGAAGCTGTATTAGCACCTGGATTATTATTATTAAACCTCTAATTAAATAATTAAACATGCACATACCTTGTGTATATTATGTGTATAATATATCTCCAAAGCTTCCAGTAATCTTTATAAAATGATTATGTTTTCTAAAAGTGACAGGTTTTCAAAATATTTCAGATTAACACTGATTTGTTAACTTGACTTGATTGCCCTGTATGTGTGTTTGTGTCTGATGCCCAATCACAACATTTGTTTGTGATATTGATTTTGTTTATCCAGAACTTCAGCTTACCTTACAAATAAACTGGAGTGACTATACATGCACACACACAAAACATGATTTTGTTCTAATTATTAAATTAAAGGCGGTCACACTACTGGTGAATCAGAGCTGAGACCAGGGAACTTGGCATCTGTTCTGGTTTAGGGTGCCGACCGTGACAATGCCATTGAAGTCAATAGGAATTATATCATTACCATTAAGGAAGGTGATACTCGTATCTTTTGAATGATTTTGTGTTAATTGACAATTTACTAACTTGCTTGAAAATTATGATTTGCAGAGTTTCATAGTGTCACTAGGAATCATGCAAACCCCTACAAATAAATTAATCAGTGAACAGACTTTTTAAGTATCTTCCAATTGGTTGTTAAAGAGATTCTGTCATGATTTTTATGGTATAGTTTTTATTTATAAATTACACTGTTTACACTGCAAAAAATACATATTCAATACCATGTAAAATGTAATTCCTGTGTATTTGTATTTAGTTGTAATATTGGTGTGCAGACAGCCATCTCAGGTCATTTTGCCTGGTCATGTGCTTTCAGAAAAAGACAACACTTAAAGGGGTGGTTCACCTTTACGGTAACTTTTATTATGTTATAGAATGGCCAATTCTAAGCAACTTTTCAATTGGTTTTTATTATTTATTTGTTATAGTTTTATAGTTATTTGTCTTTTCATCTGATTCTTTGCAACTTTCAAATGGGCGTCGCCGTCCCCTTCTAAAAAAAAAATGCTCTGTAAGGCTACAAATGTATTGTTATTGCTACTTTTTATTGCTGATCCTTCTATTCAGACTCTCTCCTATTCACATTCCAGTCTCTTATTCAAATCAATGCATGGTTGCTAGGGTAATTTGGGCCCTAGTTACAAGACTGCTTAAAATGCAAATTGAAGAGCTGCTGAATAAAAAGCGAAATAACTCAAAAACCGTAAATAATAAAAAATTAAAACAAATTGCAAATTATCTCAGAATGTCGCTCTCTACATCATACTAAAAGTTATCTCAAAGATGAACAACCCCTTTAAGGATGAAATTGCTTTCAGGGAGGCTGTTGTTTCTCCTACTGAAGGAGTCAAAGTGGGACATAGATTTCTTTCTGTTCTTATATCTACCAGGGAGCTGTTATCTGGTTAACTTCCCATTGTTCTGCTGATGGGCTGTTGGGGGGAGGTGATATTGCAGTACAGCAGTAAAGAGTAACTGAAGTTTATCAGAGCACAAGTCACATGACTTGGGGCACCTGGGAAACTGACAGTATGTCTAGCCCCATGTCAGATTTCAAAATGATATATAAAAATCCATTTGCTCTTTAGAAAAATTGATTTCAGTGCAGAACTATTGAAGGAGAAGGAAATGTTAAAACTAAGTAAGCCCTATCAGAAAGGTCCACCTTAATATACCAATAAACCCTCAAAGTATTGCTGCTCTGAGTCCTCTGTCAAAAGAAACACTGAATTTCTTTCCTTCTATTGTGTACACATCGGCTTCTGTATCAGACTTCCTGCCTTCAGCTTAAACCGCCTTTCCCCAGGCGTGAGCATGTTCAGTATGCCCAGAGCTAGAAGTGAGCAGGGAGAGACTCAGGCAGGAAGTGATGTCACACCAAGCCAATACTGCAGCTATCCTATGCTATCCTAAACATAGAGCTTCTAGAGCTTTTTACTCAATTATGGTAAAACATTCTACAGAATAAATATAGTATTCTTACTTGCATTATTGATGCTCATCTGTTGGCAATAAAATTACTCTGTAGCTTTCCTTCTCCTTTAAAAAAACATGTTACATTACAGTATCTCTTTCAAAACTTAATAGTAAGGTTGTAGCATCCATTCATTTATGATTCCTTCTCCTCCTCTAACCCACTCAGCCCCTCCCTTTTGAATTATCTTTGGCTCAGTCCTTCTCAGATCACATTAATAAACATGTTCTCCAATCTAGCAGCCAATGACAATATGGCATTGCTGGTTCCCATAGTAACTCTGCTCTAGCTATCTACTGCAATTTTTTCTCCTAACCTTTTTACTGATCTCAGCTTAACCATTACAATTCTTAGTCCATTACAGCGCAAAGTCGGCAGGAATTTTTATCAAAGTAAGTTCAGCCTTTGTCATGTGATTGCATAAAGTTTATGGCACACGTGCTGTTTCCAAAAGTAAATATAACTGATGATGTATTGCAGGGAAAATGGATCCCGGGGTAGGGTTGGACTGGGGGTCCCAGGGCCCACTTGGACTGCTGTCCATGGCCCCCTGCTTGCCCTAGTAGGGCACTCTGGCTGGCGCTGGCGCCGGCACGCATGCGCTGACAATGCAGCGCAAGCTCAATTTTTTTTTCATTGGAAATTAATGAAAAAATTAGATTTTTGTTTGCATTAAAGTTTTCCATTATTTCACAGCACAATGTGTTCAATAACTAATGAACATATGTAAGTTACGATTATTTCTAGAAAAACTATTCCCAACTTTTGAATAGGTAATAAATTAATTTAAAATGAATATAAAGAATATAGGATAGAATTTAGAACATGATTATGTTGCTATGTATGGAAGCATTATTTGTAAACTATGTTTAAGATGTTGTATATATTCTAAAAAAAGGCTGTATAATTATTTCCTTTTCCAGGTTTTTACCTTTGTATTACAAATATGCTTCTGACATTTCTAGTCACCTGTTTAAATTTAACCAAAAACAAAATTGAGTTAAATTAAGTTTAATAGAGTTATGATTAGCTTGCAGGTATAACATAATTGTGGTCTTACCTAATTTGATGCTTTACCAAACAGAGGAAACCCATTCATTTTCATTTAAATGATACATTTAATCAGTGTTTAATTTGGTGTATTTAATTTGGACAGCCATATTGGTGGTAATATGGAAAATCTTCTCTAAAACATTTAGTCACAGTAATAAGTACAGGCACATCATCTGCACACTGTAGTAACTGAATACATACTTATGCAAAGGAGAATGGATGCATGCATGGCTTTATATATTTGCCTTGTACGATTTATTTCAGAATCATTAAGGATAAATTGACCATTCAAAACAATGCCACTCTCTGAACAATGGAATGTACCTGTACAACTTGATTCATCCAGGGGCCAGTCCTGCACTATTAAGCTCTTGTAGTATGCTCTGATTCACATAGTCTAATACTAAGGGGCAGATTTACTATACTATTTAGCAATCGAATTGTGGTCGAATTTGAAACCTTCAAATTCAAATATCAAATTTGAAGGTTTCTACCGCAATTCGATCGATCGAACAATTAAATAAAAATCGTTCGAATCGAAAGATTTTAACCATTCAAGCAAATTTTTTTTATTCGGAGCTTCCCATAGGGTTTAATAGCAATTCGGTAGGTTTAATTTGGCGAACTAGGCAGTCGAATAAAAAATTAAAGGGCAAGTAATTCGACGAACTGACGAATATTCGAATAGAATTTTATTCAAATTATTTGAATAATTTGATTTGATCGAATTTTCAAAATTCGATTGAATTTCGAATCATTCATGTGAATTTAGTAAATCTCCCCCTATGTATTGAATACCAAAGGGAAGCCAAAGAGACACCAACTCTGGTCTATACTGTATCTACTGTAACAATACCTTTGCTTTGTGTAATGACAGGGACAATTATACTTCTGTCAGGTTTGATTGATAAATATACAGACCATAGATCACAGATATTGATGTAGAAAGTTACATGAAAATGATTTGATTTAATGCCTAATCTGCAGTGATTAATTGTTTGTCTTGTGCTTATAAATGAAAGATGAAGCACAGTTTCCATGACAGCAATTTTTTTAGGAACTCAGTTCATCAGTACAACGCAGAAGGAGCTGACATCTGGCCATTCAGTGTGAGGTTTATGGCCAAATTTTTCATCTTTACAAAGCATGTCAGGATGCTTTTCAATCACAGGAACTTGCAAGAAAAAAAAAGAGCCTTTCCTGGCAGCAGTATTTGGAATTGTCAGGCTGAATGGCATATCTGGTAGCTATAAAAAAATTAAAGTCATTAAAAAAATTTTAAAAGAAAAAATATCACACTTTTATCATAATACATTACATTTCCCAGAAATGGATTTTGTTATTGTTCTTGGTTGGTTCATTAATGGGAATACAAAGGACAGGTATCCATTGTAAATAACTACCAATAAGAGCAGGTGTACGGGGAAGAGGTTTGAGAAGGGAAGGAGGATGGTGAGACTATACACAGTAATGCAAACATGTTTACCAGATATCAGCATGTAATCTGTTTTTATGACTAATTTGCTCCCAAACAGCACAGGGTGCTTCATTTCCCATCAGTAATGAGCTATTTGCCAGAATCATAAGCTACTCTAAGAAATTTTATCTGTCAAGCTAGGCTTTTTCTGAGGTCACAAGAGTAATGCTTTAATGTGCATTTATCATTCTAGATACAGAAAAATGTAGGATGCCAGAGCTTCATAACCATAATTAGCTTGAAGGTGTCATACTTTACCCACAATGAACTCAAAACATTTACAGTTTATTAAAGAACTAAACTGAAGAAGCAGCACAACATGTTCAGAGCATTGGATGCAGATGAAAACATAATTCATTCCGGATCATACCAAGGTGCATTATGTTCTTCTGAGAAATGTCTAGTGAATCTACAGTGTAAAAAACAGCGGTATAATACACCACACATCACGGCATCCATTTTTTACACGTTTTTTCTTAGAGTGAATTCCACCAGAAGCAATGTAAAATAATGTCAGGAAGTCTGGTGTTTGCATAGTATAAACTAAAACACATCTTGATAAATTCACCATTTATTTAACACAGCTATTTTCATGGTTTCTCTCCAAATTTCTTTCCGAATTTTCTGTTGCCTGATCCCTTTTCGTAAAGTCATAATTCAAAATGGATGATACACAGAGCATAAGCATAGCGCTCTACTGAGAGAATGAAATCAGGTGCAGTACTGCAGACCAGATCAGAATGAGATGCTTTAAATCATTTGTGTTTACAATGAAAAATGGTCAAAGAATCTAAGTCAGTGATCTCCAGCGAGTGGCATGTGAGCTACATGTTGAATAAAGACAGGGCCGCCATCAGAAATCACGGGGCCCCGTACAGCAAATTTTTCTGGGCCCCTTGTCTCTGCCCACCCCAGATCCCGCCCCAAGTCCCACCCCAGATCCCACCCCAAGCCACACCCCAGATCCCACCCCAAGCCACACCCCAGATCCTGTCCACTCCAGACCACAGTAGAAAGCCCACAAAGACACCACTGCTAAAAACCGTAAACCTCATCATTCACAAGTTATAAAAAGCCATTTGTGGTCACGGCCCCCTTATAATTAAAAAAATTGGCGGCAGGGTTTCCACATAAAAGTTTTTAAAAAAACATTAGTGGTAGGGGCACTGATAAAAAATCTTACACTATTACACAAGTTAAAAAAATCATTGGTGGTCAGGGCCCCCCTACAAGTTAAAAAAAAATGATTGGTTGTCAGGGCCCCCCTAACATTAAAACAAGAATCACTGGTAGTCAGGGCCCCCCTACAAGTTAAAAAAAAAATCATTGATGGTCAGGGCCCCCCTACAAGTTAAAAAAGAATCATTGGTGGTTAAGGCCACTAAGCTCTCTTTCTGCCATAGCCAAAGGAAAAGTGTGCATACAGGGGCGGGACAGACGTTGCTGAGTGATGTAGAGGAAGGGAGAAGCAGTCATTGGCTGAAAGCAATAAAGCAGGGGGGAGATTGCAGAGTTAGGGATTGTCCGACAATTTCATTCTTCTCATGAAAACGTGCATAGTTTCAGCTTGAAATTGAGTTTGCTGATCGTGGAATTTGCACACAATCCCTAACTTTGCACTTCTTCTCCACATAATATTTTTGGCTAGGCTTCCGGTCTTCAGCACAGGCGGGCCCCCCCTTTAGCTCTAGGCCTGGGACAGGTGTGCCCCCTGTGCCACCCTGATGGCGGCCCTGCATAAAGACGCAAGTTTACTGCCAAATAAGTCCCTTAAAAGCTGGCAGGCCACATGGAACTACCTAATAGCCTATTTCAGCCATTACTTGGTGAACCTCAGTAACTTTGTGTGGCTCCTCAACATCTTTTAAATTTGAATGTGGTTGTTGGGTAAGAAAAACATTAATGAATCCTGAGCTAAATACACGAACATAACTACAAAAATTGCACCAACTGAACCTTCTCTCCTGTAACACTTGAAAGGTGAAAGGGTGAGAGGGACAGACAGAGTGAAACTGAAGTTTAATATTGGGAACGTGGGAGCAGCGGAACTAACAATCAAATAGTGTCAGGGTGTGAGAGAGGCAGAAGGACGATGACTGGAGAAGGAGGGGGGCCAGGAAGCAGAAGAGGGAGAGAGACGTAGACAGAGAAAGTCTAAAGTTTGTTAGCTGGAGGGTGGGATCGGCAGAAGTAACAAGAGGAAGAGTGACAGGGTGTGGAAGGGGCAGACGCAGAGGGAGTGGTTGGAGGGGGAAGTGGAAGAGGGAGAGAGAAATGCTGGGGGAGTAAATGGTGGGGGTGGGAGAGAAAGGGAGAAAGAAAAAAAGGCAACAAACTGGAATAGACACGCGTGTGCATACCACGTAGTGGAGGAAGTGGGGAAGTGAGGACAGGCAGGAAAAAAAGCTGCAGGTAGCGTGAGTCAATGACCACTGCCGACTCATTAAGTTATAAATAGTGCATTTTGACGTAGAAACACGCCGTTTATAAGGATATCATTTACAGTCCAACCCATAGGGAATAAACTGGTTTTTAGATTATATATTGCACTGTGCCACCTAGTAACTAAGCTCAAGATATCTAGGTTCCACTTTGTGATCAATCCTTAGGGCAAATTACTATAAATGGGGAATACAATAATCAGTCCCCTACACATATATTTGCACAAATTATAATTAAGTTACACATATTTGGGGTTCGAATTTGCCCCAGTCAGAATGATCATTTTCTTTTGCATAAAGAAATTAGCCATTTTTAACAGGGTCTAAAAATCAACCTTAATTATATTCTTTTGCTGAGGTAGAAGAACCTTTTGTATTTGTTTTTAACCTGTATTCATGCAACTTTGAAATTTACAGAACTAGTACCAATCTACAGTTAGCTTTGGAGTACAATTTAAGGGGGTTATTTATTGAAGTCCAAATGCCAAAAACTCCACAAAATGTAGTTTTGTTTTTTATATAAAAGCCAAATTTTTATGGAAAAAACCCATCAAACTCTCAGACCTACCAAGGTCTTAAATAAGACAATGGGAGAGGTCCCTATCCTATTTGGAAGTTTCTGTGGCCTGCGCTGGATATAGCAAGAAAATCAAACTATTTTGAACTTTTCTGGAAAAATATTTTTGCGCGATTTTTACGTGTTTGTCACCGATCAGATTAAATCGTTCTTTTTTAATAATAAATAAGGTCCAATCCTGAATTCTAATTTGGTTTGACTTTTTTATTTAAATAGTCCGAAAAATTTGGATTTTCATAAATAAGGCCCCCATGTCACCTGCTACCTCCAGCCTAATCTTTCAAGTACAACTATACAAAGCAGAGTTCATGCATCTAACTATGGGTTAAATGAGTGAATTTAATGACACCAGATGCCACTGCAGTGTCAAGCTTAGCCATGTATAAAAATAAAACTTTAAAACCTTAGCAGAACTTTATAATTTGGCTAGTGGATTTTTTAATGACATAGATACATTTTATTATATCAGCAGGCAATGCACTAATACTGTGTATCTTTTCAATTAAACTCTCAAATATACACTGCTGATTTATTGCTTCAAAGCATGAGCAGATTAGCCTGTTACTGAGCACTCCACAGTGTATGCTATCTATTATAAATAAGGATTTAGGCTTTCTATAAACATCATCCTGCAGCAAATATTAATTGGATCAAGTGAACAACAACAACCAGAACACTGAGTAACTATTCATTATTAGAATTACATCATAAAAGAGCAAGTTATTTATTTAGCCATGTAAGGGGAATCAGATAAGGAAAAGAAGGAAATAAGTCAAGGACTACAAATTGTGGAATTAATTGCTGTGTGTATGACTCTCTCTCTCTCTGTATCTATCTATCTATCTATCTATCTATCTATCTATCTATCTATCTATCTATCTATCTATCTATCTATATATATATATATATATATATATACATATGTTATTAAAGCTACATCGTATACTTTATTCAGTCAAACTTAGGGGCACATTTACTAATGGTCGAAGTGAATTTTTGAATAAAATTTAAATTTTTAAAATTCGAATTTCAAAGTAATTTTGGGCTACTTCAACTATCGAATAGCCCAAAATTCTATTCAAATTTAAAAAATTTGAAAATTCGAAATTTGAAGTACTGTCTCTAAAAAAAATTGAATTCGACCATTTGCCACCTTAAAGCTGCCGAATTGCCATTGTAGCTTATGGGGGGACCTCCTGGAAGCTTTCCTGCAATTTTTTCTAATTCCTGGAAAATCCAATTCGAATGATTCAAATTCAATCCAAAATGGTCCGTTTTTTTTTTCCCAAAATTTGACCAATCACAATTCTGCCCCTTAAACTTAAAAATTCAAATAAATATATAAACAAATGTCAAACTGCAAATGGCAGGTAGTATGACTATTCTATAAAGGCAAATAAAATAGCAAAAATAGACTCAATCTTTCCTCCTCCTATGTCCATCCATCCATCCATGATTTTACCCTCCCTTCCTCATGTGAGGAACAATTATATATATATATATATATGTATATATAGTGGGGTATTTGGATGCAAAATTAAATAGTATCCTATGGACCCTCCCCTTCCCTAGCAAAAACCTTGTGGATGAGAAGATATAGGCAAGTCATTACCATTTTCTATATATTCTGTATTCCTGTGAGTAAGAATCAGTAACCTGTAGAGCTTTATAAGCAAAGTCATTGATGCCCACTGAGTCCTAAAAAAGGAACATTAAAACATAAAAATTTTCAACCCCCAAAACCTATTCTAATTTAAAAAAATAGAAAAAAATACAATTCTTATTTGCATGACCTCTCATTTAAATGTGTTTGAATAAGTCAACAATATATGCTTTTTATTAAAAAAAAGTTTTCAACCTGATCTACATTATGTGCATCTGTAACATGTGACTCCAGTAAACAAGACTGGAGAGGCCTTTTGCCAAGACTTTATAAAGCATCTCATGAATTCCACTGTATATGCCACTGGAGTTATTACTCATCTTTTTATTAAGTCCTCTCCTATTTATTGTGTTTTGATAGCCGATAATTAGTAGAGTATAACAGTGCTCTATTAGCAGGCTCATGCAGCCATTACATAACAGTAACCTAAACTCTAATGCTCTAAACAGTATAGTAAGTACAGTATGCACAGTATAAGTCTTGAGCACAGTAATATCTACAGGTCATTTGTATAAACACCACACTATTCATATTCCAGTCTCTTATTCAAGTCAATGCACAGTTGTTTCGGTAATTTGGATCAGATTGCTGAAATTGCAAACTAGAGAGCTCCTGAATAAAAAAGGTAAATAACTCAAAAAACACAAATAAAAAAAAAACTGTTGCAAATTGTCTCAGATTATCACTTTCTACATCACACTGGAAGTTATTTTAATGGTGAACATCCCCTTATAATTACTAGAAGGAAGTCATTTTAACAAAAAGGTTAAAATGTTCACATAAAAGTATTCTGCAATGTATACAAATGCGAAACGATGTAGTACATCCATAAACTTGGACTGAACTGTGGAAAATATGTCATTTATAGGCTAAAATTAATGGTGCAGAAGTAAAATGTGACTAAACTAGATCATTACTAACTAAATTTTTTTGTCATTTGTGCCAGCAGAATGATTATTGAACTGAAGATTTTCTTTTTCAATGGCAGAAATTATATCATAGCAAAATGTTGTTATTACAGCATGCATGCATGTTGGAATTGTAAAAAATATATCATAACTCCAGTATCGATTAACAGATTTTTAGAGCAATGTAATATAAGTCAGTAACGCAAAAAACTATTCGCAATGCGAAAAGTTAAGACTTTGTGCGAACAAATTCTGCTTTGCAAGAATGCAATATACCTTTTGCGAATCCGGAAACTGTTTGGCGACCACTTCCACCAGCGGAAGGCCTTTTGCGAATTTTATACTTTGCCCTAATGTGCTGTCAATGTAATAAAACTTCTTACTGAAAAAGTCGCAATGTTTGCTCCAAAAGATTGCGACGCCTTCAAGTACTTCTTAAGAGTGTGCATTTACAATTTGCACTGTGCAATAACAATTTGCAATGCAATAACCATATAAGGAACAATATTACATTGCGAGATGTGGATTTTTACTCTTATTGGTGTGCAATGTTTTGCTCTTAGAGACTTTAATTACATTCCCCCTTTATCTTTATGTAAAGCATTGTTGAATGTTTGTACAAACCACTGAAAGTGTACAAAGCTGCCCATGTGTGTTGCGTAATATAGAGAAAGAGTATAGTTAAGTTTTACACTGAAGAATACCAGGAATTAGCATTTACAAATGCTTTCAGATCATTTAACTCTTAAACATTATGCATTGCTACATTTAGAAAGGAATTTCATGCTGACTGTTCATTTTAACACAGCACAGCAGGCACGTTTTATTGGGGGTAGGACATGTTTCATGGTGTAATGCTTTACAAAGAATAGTCAAAATCTCATTCATATGTTATAGTGTAAAACTAATCTACTAAACTGTTGAATAAAACCACAGAACACATTTTATTCAATGTTAGAATACATTAAAGTACTCTTATTAGAATATAAATCCAGAGACTGAATGAAAGATCCAATTTGCCAGTCGGGTTCAAATATATTTGCACAAAAATGTGCACAACTTTGCTTGGTGCTTGGGCCTTTCTTACACACAATCGTTTTTATACTGCGTTTAACAAGCATTTGAAGGCAAAATTGAGTGCAAATAAACACATTAGGTAACTGATTCCATTATATTCTGCCTGGTTGTACTCATGAGTTGCCATTACGCCATTTGCGGTTTAGTGCGTTTGTTTATAGACAGTATGTTACCTGTTCTTGTAACAGAAAAAATGTACTTAGTTGCAAAATGCAACAAAACACAATATATGTGTTAGCGCTAAGCAGGTGTTTAAATTGCCCAAGTGCCCTAAGGACTGAACTCCATGGCGAGCTTAAGTCCAATTCGTCACCATGCAATAACACGCACGCCACTAGTCGATAATGCAGAAGATAATGGAACTGAATGTGAAATCGCAGGTACAAACTACATGTATGCAAAGTCTTCAACTGACAGTCAGATATATGTAGTCTGTACCTGCAATTTCCTATTCAGTGCAATTATCTTCTGCACATCTGAAAGGTCACATGCATGTCATTGCATGGCAACATGTCAGACAACAGCACACAGTGCAGTTCAGCCCCAGAAACGCAGAGTCTTCATCCCACAGTTGGATACATGTAGTTTGTCCCTGCGATTTCTTATTCTGTGCAATTATCTTCTGCACATCTGACGTCGCATGTGTGTCATTGCATGGCGCAGTGTAATTCAGCCTTTAGGGCTCTTACATACAGTTGTCTTTTTTTCACAATTTTTTTAATGCAACCAAGTGCATTTTTTCCATTCCAAAAGCAACCCTCTGTTTTACTGATAGCTGAACATGAATCAAGCTCAAGAGAATACTGCATGTTGCATCTTAACAAACACACTGAAATGCAAATGGTGTAAAATGCAACTCAGAACGCTCATGAGTGCTAAATTGTGGAGAAAATGCTGCTGCATTATGGATGTTAAAACATGGCGAATTGCACTCTGCACACTGTAGCTGCATTCTTAAATGACCCCAAATAACTGTCAGTATTGTTAACTGAATTCTCTGCAAAGTTCTCCTTTGACAACTGACAATGTCCTGCTTTCACTGTGATGTCAAAAAGGAGAAAGGCAGCCTCTTTCACACAGTACAAATAAAACCATACTAATGTTTTTTTTGCTCTAAATTTTTCTAACCCTGGCTTGTAACAACGACAAATTAAAGCCAGCTGATGTTTTATTTGACAGTGGCAGTAAATGTTAGCATTCTAAGTGTATGATCTGCTTAGGTTAACAGGGTACTTTATGGTCTCAATCATTTGCTGTTACCTAGTGATCTTTTTGCTCTGTTGGAAATGTCAGGGCTGAAAGATTTCAGTGCATAAATTCAGAGTTTATATTGTCATTACTATAAATAAAGAACCATTCAAAAAGCCTGAAAGAAGCAACTTGGCAACACACTGGCCAGCAGTAAAATCTAAATCATCAGTGATCTAAATCATCCTAACCAGATCACATTTCTACTTCATAAATTGATCCTTTGATTCCATTGTTCCTGTCGTGCTTCCGTTTAGAAGAACCAGGCAGACTTCCTAAGGTAGGCTGTGATCATTCCATGTTCTGTGGATTTAAACAAGATTTTGAATGCAATATTTTTAATATTAAAATATTTATTTACTTATTTTTACATTATACACTGATTCTACAATCCCTGTTTGTATGTATTCGGCTGTAAAGTCTTTCAATACCTGAGTTTTATTCTGGGATTTTCCATGATATCCAACATGAAAGTTCAACACACCTCCTACAAAGTTAAAATAAAATAAATTCTTGTGGGTACTAGCACTTGTGTAATCTAGCAATACAAAACCAATACACACATTAAAAAAACTGCTATTTTAATACTATATTGATTGATTTTAGAAACGTATTACAGACATTGAGAAAAGGCAGAGGCAAACATACAGTACATCATTAGCCAGGGAAAAAGGAGTCAAGTTATGCCACAGACCCACTCTCCAAAGAATTTTTTTCTTCTGCTCCCTAATGCATAATGACCATTTACCATAGTCCAAATGGTTAGACACTGGAGTTCTCACTGAAACCTGGGTCCATTGGGTTCTCTTGGTGTGTTGTGGGAAGGTCCAACACTAGGGAGGGGTGTGTTAAAATTAAAATAATATTATTTATAATAATAGCTAGGTTAATTGTCCCTAGAGTGGTATAAGTGTATGCATTTTTACATTATACAGTTTTTACACATTTTCAGTGATTTTAAGTTAATGGTACTGAAAGCAGCATTTGTCTGTCCTTTGCTGTCCATTGCTGCTTTTAATAAACAAGATGGCCTGGAGAAAAGCATTGTGTTAAAAGCAGTGGGGGTCATTTATAAAGTTTGCACAACAAATGGTTGTATTGCCCACGTTTTTTCCTGAACCCTGAAATATTGCACTACTATATTTTTTTTCTGACTTTGCAGTGCACATAGAACTTGTATGAGTGGCCACTGTCCTAGGTCTTTGTATGAGAAATTGGGCAAATACATTGACCCTGTGTCAATGAGCCCCAAGTGTGTGCATAGAATAACAAGGAGACAAATACTGTTTTAAATAGCAATGATATTTAAAATTATACTGAAATAAATAAAAACATTTTTTTCAAAAGATCATTTTGGGTTTACGTCCCCTTTACGGTGATACTATAGATGGCAGGGTTAGGCAGTTGTGGTGCAAAATAAAAAAAAAAAAGGTTAAAGGAATTGTTCAGTATAAAAGTAAAAACTGGGTAAATAGATAGGCTGTGCAAAATAAAAAAATGTTTTCAATATAGTTTGTTAGGCAAAAATGTAATGTATAAAGGCTGTAGTGACTGTAAGTCTAACATAACAGAACACTACTTCTTGCTTTTCAGCTCTCTTTTGTTTACACTGACTGGTTACCCTGGTTACCAGGCAGTAACCAATCAGTGAATTGAGGGAGGGCCACATTGGTCATAACTGTTGCTTTTGAATCTGAGCTGAATGCTGAGGATCAATTGCAAACTCACTGAACAGTTATGTACCATGTGGCCCCCCCCTTCAAGTCGCTGACTAAAGGTGGCCATACACGGGCAGATAAAAGCTGCCGACAGACTGTGTCGGCAGCTTATCTGCCCGTGTGGGGGGCCCTCCGACGGGCTTTCCCGATCGATATCTGGCCGTAAATCGGCCAGATGTCGATCGGGCAGGATTAAAAATCCCGTCGGATCGCGGCCGCATCTGTTCGTTGATGCGGTCCCGCGATCCGACCGCCCGTACTGATCCGAACGTTGGGCCCTAGGGCCCACGATCGGATCAGCCCGATATCGCCCACCTCAAGGTGGGCATATCGGGGAGAGATCCGCTCGTTTGGCAACATCGCCAAACGAGCGGATCTCTTCGTGTATGGCCACCTTAAGTCAGATTTAGAGAGCTAAAAAGCAGGATGTTGTGTTGTATTCTGTTATGTGAGACATCCACTCACTCCAGCCTTTATATATTACATTTTTGGCTAACTAACTTTATTAGAAACATTTTTTTTATTTTGCACAGCCTATCTATTTACCCAGTTTTTATTTTTACCCTGAACTGTTCCTTTAAGAGAGAAGGGACACTTCTAGCAGTGTTACACTGAAGCAGTGTGAAATAAAGGCGCAAATAACACACACGTTGATAAGTCCGCCGTTTATTTTACACAGCTTTTTACATCATTTTTCTGGTGAATTTCATTTTACACAGCATAATAGGCCCCTTAGTATACCTTCAACAAATGCTGTAGGTTTGCACGTAGGCCATGCTTATCATTCGCTAAAAGGCATCATTTTCTTTAGAAAAATTGATTTTCTGTTTATCCCAGAGGAAAGTTTATGGTTTAGTAACTAAGTTATAGCCATTAAGTGCCTGTAAATTATTTGATGCTGTCTGATGCTGATGCAGTAAATTCACTTAGTATGACAAAATCTATACTAGGGTATGTTTTGTGTGTAATAGAATAAAATATAGTATTTAGATCCTAGAAATTGATCCTGTCTTATACATTGTGTAAATTATAATTCACCTAAGAAACCCTATTAAATGGAGAGGTGCTAATAATTCTTGTTAATGTTGTTACTGAGGAGTTGCACAAAAATGCACAATGTTTCCAATGTAGATTCCAGATAAACATTTGTGTATACATTCCTTTGCTTATATTGTATACTCTTGGCTCCACTGTTATTCATTAGGGGGCACATTTATTAGGGTCCTATTGAAAATTCAAACTGACGGTTTTTTATGGTCAATACTGTCAAATTCAACTAGAGAATTATCCAAACTCGATTCACGTTTTTTTTTTTATTATAATTATATTTTTGAGATTTATCATATTCTGGCCTTTTAAGAATTTGAATATTCATCACCCAAAACCTGCCGAATTTCTGTTTAAGTCAGTGGGAGAGGTCCAGGGATCAGTTTGGAGATATTTGCAGCCTTCCTGACATTTGAGTTTTTTTCTGAGAAATAAAATCGAATTTGATCACATTTGAATCGAATTTGTCTGTGTTTCAATAATTACATTTTATTAATACATTTAGGCAGGTTGAATTTTGAATTTGTTCAAATTTAAGGGAGTTTAAAAAAAAAACTCACATGAATTAAAAATTCGACCATTGATAAATGTGCTTCCAAGAGTCAAAATTTATCAGTACTATGGTGTGAAATATAATCAAGAGAAGCACAGGCTCATACTGCAGGACTTTGTACAAAGCCCTTTAAAAGCCTATTTTTTAGGAATTAGGGCTGCTATCACCTTGAGGCAAGGTTTAAACTTTGCTTGATGAGACAGCTTGATGAGATGTGGTCCCGCTTTAAGAAACGTGGTTATCCGGATACAGTATTGAATAATTCTCTGGAACAAGCTAGACATTGTGTGGCCAATACAGGTACTGCAGTTGATAACACATCTAGACTTGCCTTTACCACTAGATACAATGTAAATGCAAGTACCACGAGTAAAAGACCATTGGAATATCATAACAGCTGACAGTACTCTAGGCAAAATGATCAACGGTCCGCCCATGATAAGTTATAAATGCGGCCCCAATTTGCAAGATCTTATTGACCCTATTGAATGCTATTCTAAAAAATCTAGTGGGTGGCTCTGTGAACTAAAACCAGGCTGTTTTCGATGCCCCAACTGTACATTCTGCTGATATATGTCTCCAGACACATACTTTTTTCAGCCTTAAACAGGTAAACGGTTCAACATCCAACATCACTTTACCTGTACGACTACCCATGTGATATACTTGATCACCTGCCCATGTGGCTTATCTTATGTAGGAAAAATGGATCAAACATTGCGGTTACGCATGGACGGGCATAGGTCGGCCATCAGTACCGCCTTTAGGGATGGACGAACAAATAAACCTGTAGCAAATCATTTCCTTGCTAATGGCCATAGATTACCCACTTTTAGGTATATGGCGATTGACCATATCACTACCTTAAGGCTTGGAGGTGATCGGTCTAAATTGCTGTTCCAGAGAGAAATCT
Source organism: Xenopus borealis (assembly GCA_024363595.1). Lineage (NCBI taxonomy): Eukaryota > Metazoa > Chordata > Amphibia > Anura > Pipidae > Xenopus > Xenopus borealis. The sequence goes on along the minus strand of CM044434.1, from coordinate 114,066,824 downwards.
TCTGGATACACAAACTTAATAAACAATGTATATTTGCTGCCATGTGTAGCTTCTTTGATGTTAATTATCTGTCTACAATAATCTGTATACTTTTTTTTTTAGGCATTACCTTTGCTACCTTATTTAATCAGATTGGGTACAAGGCTTTTTCTATCTTGGTTAAGGGCTTTCGTGGAGTCACATGTCTCTGTGGGCGTGCACTTTTGAGTGTCATGTTTTTAGCTATTTATACACGGTGGTTCTTCTTTTAACATGGTCTTGATAAAGGTCTTAGAAATAGACCAAAACGTTGGCCGGTTTTTAAAATAAACCAATAAACATGCAGTTTTAACCTTTTTTGCAAAATCCTGGTGTGCATCGTTCTTATGGAAGTTTGGATAATT
>CM044434.1:114036601-114061717 GCA_024363595.1 Xenopus borealis | reverse complement strand
AGTCTGAGACAGGTCGAGTACTCCACTCCAGTTTGTACAAATATATATATATATATATATGCTACATGTAAATCTTCCCATATTGCTTACCTACTGAAGTTCCCGTGTGGCCTAGGTTATGTTGGTCAGACCTCTAGGGAAGTAAAGATTAGGATTTAGGAAGATAAAAGTAACACTATAAATTTCACACAAGTAACTCAAAACAACTGGACTTGTCGAGACATTTTAATGAAGACATTCATCCAAGCAGCTTCTTCAGTTCAACTGACTGGTGTAGGGGAGGTCTCGGCATTTCCCTTTTCATCTTGTGCCCATTATAATAATATCACGAAAGGAAATTTTTTCATACATCCCCATACGGGGAAGAAATTTTCAATAAAAAAATATAATACCTGTGAAGCTAGATATGTTGTCTACCTGATTAATTGCCCATGTGCTTTAGCGTATGTTGGTGAAACAATACAGAAAGTAAAGGAAAGGATTAAACCACGTAAATCCAACATACGCTGCAAATTATAAAATTTACCAATACCTGCAAATTTCCATGAAATGAAACATACTGTTTGATAATTACGATATCAGGTTATTGATAACATTGCTGGAACTAGAGGTAGGCAGAAGAGGCAGCTGCCTAGGGTGCAACGATTGGGGGGGGGGGGGGGGGGCGTGAAAAAAGCACAATAAAAGACGTTAGGATTGTTTCCTATGTGAATTGCTGTAGGTAAAACTGACTTCATGCATAATAGTATGACAAACTCCCATCTTCATTTTTGCACAATTTTACCTGCATCAATTCACACGAAGCAAAGGATTTCTTCTACCAGCATGAGTTATTAGGGTTATGACACACAGTGCTACTAGTAGTCATCCACTGTACTTCTCATGGCTACCAAATGCCATAAAATATCCTGCCATAGAAAATAATTAGCATTGCCTTTGCTAAACAGACATAGTTTCTTAGCAGAGACAATTATCACTGTTGTCTATTTTGTAGACATGACAAGTAGCTCACTACAAGTAGCTCCCTGTATAATTGCCCATATCAAGTAGAGAAAAACAAACATCTATATCATGTATATTGTAGCGTTCAAATCAATTTGTGTCATACACTCACACCACACCACTGTACAAAATGCAAGAAATATAGTGAGCAAAGCTGTGGGGTTACTTAAAGGGATGGTTCACATTTGAGTTAACTTTTAGTATGCTCTAAAATGGCCAATTCTAAGATACTTTTCATTTTGTCTTCATTATTTATTTTTTATAATATTTTTTAATGATTTGCCTTTTTACATCTGTTTCCAGCTTTCAAATGGGGGTCACTGGCCCCACCTAAAAAACAACAGCTCTGTAAGGCTGAAAATGTATTGTTAATTGTTACTTATTATAACTCATCTTTCTGTTCATGCCTCTCCTATTCATATTCCAGTCTCTAATTCAAATCAATGCATGGTTGCTAGGGGACTTTGAACCACAGAAACCAGATTGCAGAAACTGAAGAGCTGCTGAATAAACAGCAAAGTAACTCAAAAACTACACATAATAAAAACTGAAAACCAATTGCATATTGTCTCCAAATATCACTCTCTACATCAGGGGTTCCCAACCTTTTTTGCTTGTGAGCCACATTTAAATTTAAAAAAGAGTTGGAGAGCAACACAAGCATGAAAAAGTCCATGGAGATGTCAAATAAGAGCTCTGATTGGCTTATTGGTAGCCCCTATATTGACTGGCAGCCTACAGGAGAGAATGTTTGGCAGGACATCTATTTTTTATGCAACCAAAACTTGCCTCTAAGCCATTAATTAAAAAATAAGCACCTGCTTTGAGGCCACTGGGAGCAACATCCAAGGGGTTGGAGAGCAACATGTTGCTCGCGAGCTACTGGTTGGGGATCACTGCTCTACATCATACTAAAATTTCACGCAAAGGTGCACAAACCCTTTAATTTCTCCGCACATTCATCAAACACAATGCGAACTAGTGATTAGTGTTACAAAAAGGGGTATATGTGTGATAGAAACTATTATATTCTCTGCATTAACTGTGTAGGTGATTATACTCTCAGACATGTAAGTTGGAGTGTGGGTATAAACTCCCTTCAAACGACTGGAAAAACAGAGATATAAAACATTTCTCTAATGAATAAATTATATTACTCTCAACACACAAACAATCTTTAAAATTGCACATATCAAAGATAAAAATTCTCCTCAGTTTGAACTGAAGTTAGTTCCTTAGTTTTCACTGCGCGTGCTTTCGATGTCTGCAAACATACATGACTTTGTATCCTGACGTCTGATGTTTCCCGTCTGCCCACCTTCCTCGTAGAATTTTGCAGCAACAAAATGATCATACTTATCATACTAGGACGTGACTTTTATTGCCCTGCAGACCCTCAAATAGACACCAGCACAGGGAAATCCAGTGTCTCGGGTAAACAACACACAAGGCTGAAAAAATTACTACACGGCCTCCAATTGGTAGATATCTGGTGCATCCAACACCCCACTAAGAAGGACTATACCTTCATCTCAATGGCCATAACACATATACCAGAACAACAGCCAAAAAGAAGCAAACTCCATTAAGGTTCATGACCACACATGGTCAGACCGCACACCTTTTTCACTACATCTTCAATTGCCAATAACTGCTCCCCATATTAACAACTGGCGACTTAACAAAACCCTACTTAAAGAGATACTGACACCTGAAATTTAACTCTTTTTTTACATCTATTATAATATTGGCTTTGAAAGCTACTTCTAACTTTGCCATAAAGTATTTGTGTGATGCGTTTACATTACCTGTCTGATCCCCCATGTTCCTGTATGAGGAGGCTGCCATATTTGTGCAGCAGGAGTCCATTAGCATTAGAAACTGTAACTAACAGACTGAGATGGGACTGTTAGGTTGGCAAAGTCAGAGTGTCAGAGAGTCAGGCTTAGGAACTTCAACTAACAATTATATACAAAAACAAACTTCTCAGCAAAAAATTATCAACATAACCCATAGGTAACAATTAGGGGCAAATTTTCAAAATTCACGTGAATGGTTCGTAGTTAGTGATGGGTGGATATATCCCGTTTCTCCAAAAAATTCACGAATTTCCAGCGAAATTCGCGAATTGCCGAAAAATTCACGGAACGGCTTGCGTCACGTTTTTGACACGCGTTGCATCGACGCCAGCAAAATTTCGCTGGCGTTTCGCGAATTTATTCGCCGGCGGCAAATCGCTAATTACTAATCATAGTTCGATCAAATATGATCGAATTACAATCGTACCTTTTTTTTTGGATATTTGAATATACAAATTTGGCCTCTTCGATCATCGAATACCGAATTATCAAATAGATCGAATGATCGGATATTCGATAATTCGATCATTCGATGATCGAAGGAATTAAAATTTTAAAATCCTTTGAATGCCTACTTCCCAGATTGAACCTACCAAATACCAATAGAAGCCTATGGGAACCATACCAGGCTGCAGAAGTGCATCCCATACCTCACAGACCCAGAACAGGTGGGATTTGTGCACGGTAGAGAGGCACGTGATGATACAAGACTCCGAAAACTTCTATACATAGCAAAATGGAGATAGATCCAATTGTTACATCTCTCTACAGATGCTGAGAAGGCATTCAATGGAGTTAATTGCTTTTATATGATGGAATGCTTAAAGGAATTATGTCATCATTTTTATGATGTAGTTTTTATTTCTCAGTTACACTGTTTACACTGCAATCAATTCACTCTACAATATAAAATTTCATTCCTGAACCAGCAAGTGTATTTTTTTTTAGTTTAGTAATATTGGTGTGTAGGCAGCCAGCTCAGGTCATTTTGCCTGGTCATGCCTGGTCTATTTACCTAGTTTTTCCTTTAAGATATAGGGAAATCAGAAAATGTATTACTTCATTTTTTTTTTAATTTAAATATACAAAGGAGTGAGCTCACCTGTAATTTGACATGATATATGGCTGTACTACACACAAACAATTTGCAATGGTGGCTAGACCACGCATGGTTGAAGAAAAGTGGAGAAATTTAAAAGTAGAATAGATGGACTAGTTGTGATCCTTGGGTGATTGCTTATGTTGCAACCACGACCATAGTGAGGTAAACAACCTACAGTGTTTATAACTTTTACATTGTAATACCTATAACAATCCTGACAGCTTTATAGTTTTCATATTTCTAATCAAGCACTTATTTTTTCGCCAAATTCCTTGTAGAGTGTTGTTTTATTTACACTCTCTTCCTGTGTTGAACATATCTGCTTTATTCATCATCAAAAAAAAATACTAAAACATATTTTTTTGGATCCAAACAAAATGGCATTCCTGTATTTCCATAATTAATCGTATTTTATAAAATAAAAAAGAAATGTGTTCTGACTGGCACCGACTGCAGTTTTTCTTAGTGATTAAAATGTATAGTTAAACAGCATATTAGTGACTATAAATATACTTACATTTTCCAGCAGGTACAAGAATAATTTACAGTGATAATTTACTGTGAGGTTCATCATGATGATACTGTTAGTGGAATATTCCATAACAACCTAGAGGATATTAAATGAATAACACAGATAAGAGTATACTGTTTCATCAGTGAACTGCACAATAAAATGCTGCTAAGTTGTAAAACCAGTGCTACTGGATCCTTCTCAACCATAAGCCTCCTTCAATATCAACCATATAAAATATTTACAACCAGGAAATCGACACAAATTAAAATACTTGGTTATGCTAGTTATCCCAACTTAATACAAACATTTTCATTGTGAGGACTCATTACTATTATTACTATTACTATTAGTTTACCTCTATTTTTAGTAAGACTGACACATTATTATGTCACTATCAGTCTAATAACATTTTATGGTAAAAAGATTTATGTGTAACCTGAATTATTGCCATTGCTAGTCCTTCGCTAGATACAGTCATGAAAAAGTTTGGCAACCCTTCTCAGCCTGCATAATAATTTATAATAATTTACTCCACTTTCAACAAAAAAGATTACAGTGGTATGTCTTTCATTTCACAGGAACATCTGAGTATTGGGTTGTTTTCTGATCAAAGATGTTTAGTGAAGCAGTATCCAGTTGTATGAAATTAAATCAAATGTGAAAAAACTGACTCTGCAAAAATGTGGGTACCCTTCTAATTTTGCTAATTTGAATGCATGTAAATGCTCAGTACTTATTAGTGGCAAAAACAAATTGGTTGGATTAGCTCGTTAAGCCTTAAACGTCATAGGCAGGTATGTCCAATCATGATAAAAGGTATATAAGGTGGCCGGTTGCATGTTGTGCTTCTGTTTGACTCTCCTCTGAAGAGTAACAACATGGGATCCTCAAAGCAAATCTCAAAAGATCTGAAAACAAAGATTGTTCAGTATCAGGGTTTCGGGCAGGGATCCCCAAACTTTTGATCCTGTGAGCAACATTCATGAGTAAAAGAAGTTGGGGAGCAACACTATTATGTAAAATTTTCTTGGGGTGCCAAATAAGTGCTGCAATTGGCACTTTGGTAGCTCCTATGTGGATTGCCAACCTACATGAGGCTCTGTTTAGCATTACACCTAGTTTGTATGCAGCCAAAACTTTCCTCCAGATCAGTAATTCAAAAATAAGCACTTGGTAGGAGGTCACTGGGCGCAACATCCAAGGGTCAAGAGCAACATTCACTGGTGGCGAATCACGGGAATTCGCCGCAAATTCACACCTGGCAAATAAATTCGCCAATCACTATTGATAAGGCATGTTATATATTAAAAGGAAGTTGATACTTTGAAAGTTCAGCCAATGATAAAAAAACTCCAAAGAATTACGAAGGGTTTGCAAACTTTTTTTATATAAATACAGTATAACTGAGCCAGGCTCTAGCCTTTTCATGCTTTCTACTGTGCTTTTTGTTTTTCTAATGAAACCACTAGTGTTTCAGCTCCAATTACTTATGAGATGGGTCTTTTTTATCAGTTATACCAAGAAGAAAACTGTGAAACTGTATCTTTGAGAACAAGCAGGCTTTATTCTTTTCTATGTCTTTAAGTATAATATATAGTTCACCAATGGCGTCCGCACTCGCTCCATATATTTCAAATTACTTCTGGGTGCTGTGTCTTTATCGTTGAAAATATACAAAAAGAGTGTAGCGACACGCACACCGAGACAAAGGTCCAAGACCGTGGACCGAAATGTTGGTGCTTACAATATGTATATTTTCTAAATAAATTTTTTGCAACATTTTTAACTCGGTGTGCGTGTCGCTACACTCTTTAAGTATAATATATATATATACACTACAGTACAATAACTATAATAAACTATAATAATAAAGTAATGATCAGCAACAGAGCTTGCCATAGAGGAAAGAATGCAGCAAATTGACTATACATGGAACCAGGTCAAAGTGTGTTTAAAAAATGCCTCTTTAGCACATAAAAGTTATGCATTATGTTCAGTATAATGACTTACTATAAAGAAATACAACCCCCAAGAGTAATTTCTGTGTATTTTCAGGTGCATTATCTTGATTTAAATAACTGCAATTATGTCTACAAAAGCCTTCTTTGAAGAGTTTCAGTTTGTGTGGGCTGAATGCAAACCCAGTGTTCTATTTTTACTTGGATGATATTACAGAACATTTTTTGCAGTTATTGATGATAAAGATGTAGACTACGAAACAATAAGAGATTTCCATTTTTTTACTCCCCACCTTTTCCTGCATATGAGCTCATACACTCCAGCCAAAAGCCATTCTGTAGTGATATAATAAATGCCTTTATTATGTTTTCTTACAGTTATCAGCAATTTTACTGATCTAATGGCATTTGCTTGTCACTGTGCACATGGGAAGGATTGAAATGTCACATTATTCTTGGCAGGTGACTCCAAATATATTAGTTGTTAAATTAGGTAAATAAGGGAGATTTTGGTGGGAAAAATAATTTTAATATAGGACTCAACATTTCCTTGCTGGAAAGTATATTTTTGTTTTGAAGTTTCTGTTTTGCATGTGCAAGTTAATTTCCAGGCAGATAACTGCGCTGCTTCCTCATTAGCTTTGTCTGTAAAAGGAAAATCATGGACAAGATTATAGACATGTAGGGGAATGTAATATAAGTCGGTAAGGCAAAAACTATTCGCAATGCGAAAAGTTATGCCTCTGTGCGAACAATTTTTGCTTTGCGCGAATTTCATAAAGCTTTTGTGAACCCAGAAACTGTTTACCGACCGCTTCCGACAGTGGAAGAGAGTTTGCGAATTTTACAGCTTGTGCCAATGCGCAGTCAATATAATAAAACTTCTTACTGAAAAAGTCGTTATGTTTGCTCCAAAAGATTACGACACCTTCAAGCACTTCTTAAGAGTGTGCAATTAAAATTCACATTGCGCAATTAAAGTTCGCAATGCGTAATTAAAATTCGCAATGCAATAACAGTTTAAATGAAATTCCTTTTTACATCTATTATTATAACTGGCTTTGAAAGCTACTTCTAACTTTGCCATAAAGTATTTGCATGATGCTTTTACATTACCTGTCTGATCCCCCATGTTCCTGTATGAGGGAGCTGCCATATTTGTGCAGCAGGAGTCTGTTATCATTAGAAACTGTAAATAACAGACTGAGATGGGACAGTCAGGTTGGCAAAGGCAGAGTGTCAGAGAGTCAGGCTTAGGAAATCCAACTAACAATTATATAAAAAAACAGAGCTCTCAGAAAAAAATGATCACCATGACCTATAGGTAACATGTAATGTACATTCATATGTTAAAATTCATTTTTTACTGTCAGAATCACTTTAATACAAGTGTACTGTGGCATTTTATTTCCTACTTCTCATTACATTTCCCTTCTTAAAAGCCCAAACTATGTTTTGAACTATAGTTCTCCTTTTTAAAACTATACAGTATAAATGCACACAACAGGTTTATCCATGAAACCAGGCACAGTATTAAGGGCAACTCCTGCAAATGGAACACCCAATAGAAAGCTACAGCCCTCTGTGACAGTTTCTCAGTTGTGTGTATTTTGGTGCACAGAACACAAGTCAGAACATATGTTGGTGCAAAGAAACCTTTGAATTACACAGTAACCTGGCATGACACACCATGCTTATGTCCCACCTCAGTGCCAACTACTTAATTCACAAGTATAAGTAACTGAATTTCCTGTCTGGTGCTACGTTTTCAGAAGCTACAATTATGCTGGAATTCTGGGAGGTAAGAACAAAGCAAAACTTAACCAACTTAATCTGTTCATATCATATATCTATTTGTTTATATGGCATAATGAATAACCTCCCCTAATTATCTGTATCTATTTTAGAGCTAATACCTATTCACAGAGTCCCTAACTCACAGCTAATAGGAAAAACGAAGAAAGCATTCAATTAATACAAGTTAAAGATACAATTTATTTGAGGACCTATAAAGACTACAAGTGTTGTAATGGAACAACATGGATTTTAAAAATAAAACAAAAAGAATTGATGGCATCTAAGCAAAGCCTTATCCTAAAAAGAATTCTAAGTATAGGTAAAAAAGATGTTGCCCGAGAGTTGGCTGTAATGAATAATTAGGTTACAAGGACTCTAAAAAACAAATGTGCCTAAGTTATTTTCTTTGATGCATACTCTGACCTCATCTCCAATGTGTAAATGTTCAAGTGTTTTGTAATTTTGTCATAATTTTTCTTTTGTCACGCAAGTTTTGTTTCTGTTGTCTGTATTTGTCTTGCAAATAATAGCTGTAGATTTGCCCCCTTCAAGAGCTGTAGTCTATAAGTGCCACTTCTGGGTCCTGACCTGAATGAACAGCTTTTTTAAACAACTGTTTTATAATCTTTACACTAAACTATGCAAGTTCATTACTCTGCAGGAATCTTGGGCTTGCAATGACATGCTTCAAACCAAACTGTTCAGTGAATCTTACAAAGTCGTTTCCTATGAACTGAGAACCATTATCTGTTCTTACTTCTCTTGGTATTCCATATCTGCAGAAGTGTGTTTTACGTATTTTGCATACCTCAAATTATGTGCTATTTTTTCATTTTCGAATGTCTGTATAATTGGAGTATGCGTCTAATATTGCCAACAGCTCCTTTCCATTCAACATGAAAAAATCATCTAATTGTATCCCAGGGACCACATGGCATTTCTCTCTATATTAGGGGCTGGGCAAGTTGTGCAGCTTATCACTTGAGCAATATACTCCTTTATAGAGGGCCATAATAAGGATCTTTTGCCCGTCTTTTGCATTTTTTAATTCCAAGATGGTTATTATGGTTAGCATGACCTTTCACAGAGATAAAGGCACAACAATTTGAGATCCATTGAGCAATACTCCATCCCATGTAGCAAGTTCATCACAATATTGACAATATGACTTTGGGAGATATTTTTTGGGATTGTTTGAATGTGATGCAGTTATCACTTGTAGATGATCATCAGATGCAGTGCGTGTTTTAAATTTCTTCCACATGTCTTCTGCTACTGCTTTCCTAGCCATAACTATTAACATGTAATTACACACTTGATTCCTTTTCACTGTCTGATGCAACAGTGTACTCATTTCATGACCTTGATACATCCTCTGCAACTAAACGGAACCTGCCTGGTGTATATTGTACTTTGTAGTCATATTTCTGCAATTTCAATAACAAACGTTGAATATGTGGTGGAGCTTTCCATAGTTATTTCTGTGTGATGGTAAGTAGTGGTTTGTGATCTGTTTCAACTAAAAATTTTGTCCCATACACAAAGTTGTGGAATGCTTCACATTCAAAAGCAATACCAAGAATCTCTCTTTCTATTTGTGCATATTTGCTCTGTGTTTGCATCTGCTGATATTTTTGAAGGCCGAAGGATGTCAAAATATTGCAGAGTCTGTGCATTACATTTTTCTAATTTTTCTGCTTCTCTGTCCAGTTCCAGTCAGTGTGGTTTAGCACCAAGCTCCTTACCTGGGGCACCTTGTCTGCCAGATTGGGAAGGTACTTGCCAAGGTACCTATGAATCTCTGCAGTTCTTTTTTTTATGACTGGGACTTGCCATTCTTTTAATTGCTAGAACTATTTCTGGATCTGGTTTCACTCCACTGTGAGAAATTATTTCACCAAGATGCAAAACTTCTGGTTTCTTGAACTTAAAAATTAAATTCAATTTAAGTCCATCTTCTTTTGTTATCTGTAAGACTCACTTTAATATTTTGTCATTTTCTGCTTCTGTGGTGCCCCAAAGTAAAATATCTATCTATGTTAACTCATTCAATCCCTTCCGAGAATTGCTGCATTGATGTGTGAAAAATCTCTGGTGCTGATCTTAATCCAAAAGGCAGACACTTGAACTGATACCTTCCAAAAGGTGTATTAAAGGTACACAATTTTCTTCTTCTCTTAGTGATTGGAATCTGACAAACCCCATTGGAAGCATCAAGGATTGTAAATAATTTGGCATTTGTCATTTCACCCAGGATTTCATTCTGAGTATATGGTATATGAAAATATTCTCTCCTTATGTTTGACTCTATGGGATCCAAGCACAATCTCTGGTATCCATCATTTTTCTCTACAATGACTAAGGAATGTACCCAAGCTCAAGGTTTATTAATAGGCTTAATTACATCTAACTCAGGTCAGGTGCTACAATTCACCTTTCTTTCACGAGTATTACAGACTTTGTATTTGATAAATATTGCATCAATTTTCCCTTTGCCTTTCTTAAAATTACATTTACTAGTGTGAACCCTTGGTGTGAGTATGTGGCCACTCTGCTCACTTGAGAAACCTTCTCTTCACTTCTTATTCCTGTTTGTACTTTGAGCTGCTGTTTTGTGAGTTCAGCTGCTTGGCAAATTCTTATAGATTTCCCTAATGTAAGATCCTGTCTTTTTGATCATTATATCCAATTACAACTCTGTCTCTGATAAATGAAGTCTCAACTGACCAAAGTTACATGTTCTGCTTTTCAGCTTGAGGTCTGTTATGTATTCTTCTATCCTTTCAATTGGAGATTGCACTCAAGAGTTAAAAATAAATCTCTCATATGTCTTTACCTTAGGGGTGCAGTAATCTTAAAATGTTCCCATAATAACTTCATAATAATCACTGTCATGTTCATCAAGCTGAAATGAATTAAATATTTGCAAATCTTTTTCTCCTGCTATTGTTAGCAAAAGGGCCACTTTCTGTGTACTGGACAGTGTTATAGGGGCAAATTCACTAAAGCGCGAAAATGCGTTAGTGACAGCTTCGCCAGCATTCACCGTACTTCACCAGGTGAATTTTCGTCAGCTCTACACAAATTCACTAAGATGCAAATTTGCTTTGCATCAGGCAAAGCGCATTTACGCTAGTGATGCCTAATTTGCATACGGCGCAAACGTAAGCATATAATAGAGGTGTTACAGCCACTATTATTATTATTATTATTATTAACGTGTATTTCTATAGTGCCAACTTGTTTCATAGCGCTACACTACACAAGCCCAGGAAACCTTTAATAGATAAAATAAAGTTGTCCTATTGCCCTAAACATGTGCCCACTGTATAGTTGAGTTGCCATATGTTAGGTAATGTAGGGGGGGTAACCCCAAAACAATTTTCTCTCTTTTTCAGACTATCACCCTACAAAAGGTAAAGTTTTTTTCTTTTCAAACTACTATCTATTGTATTGAACTTCGCCAGGTCTGACCTAGCAAAGTAATGTCTAGCGTAAGAGGTAACGTTCAGAAAAAATGTTCATCTTAGTTACATAGTTACATAGTTACATAGTTAAATTGGGTTGAAAAAAGACCGAGTCCATCAAGTTCAACCCCTCCAAATTAAAAACCCAGCATACATACACACACACACATCTCCACTCTTTCAAACACAAACCATATACCTGTATGCCCATAGCTATACTAACTGTAGATTTTAGTATCAAAATAGCCTTTGATATTATGTCTGTCCAAAAAATCATCCAAACCCCTCTTAAAAGCATCAACAGAATGAGCCATCACAACATCACCTGGCAGTGCATTCCACAACCTCACCGTCCTGACTGTGAAGAACCACCTACGCTGCTTCAAATGAAAGTCCTTTTCTTCTAGTCTGAAGGGGTGGCCTCTGGTGCGGTGATCCTCTTTATGGGTAAAAAGGTCCCCTGATATTTGTCTATAATGTCCTCGAATATATTTGTAAAGTGTAATCATGTCCCCTCGCAAGCGCCTTTTTTCCAGAGAAAACAACCCCAACCTGGACAGTCTCCCCTCATAATTTAAGTCTTCCATCCCCCTAACCAGTTTAGTTGCACGTCTCTGCACTCTCTCCAGCTCATGTACATCCCTCCTAAGGACTGGAGTCCAAAACTGCACTGCATACTCCAGATGAGGCCTTACTAGGGATCTATAAAGAGGTATAATTATGTTTTCATCCCTTGAGTTTATGCCTTTTTTTATGCAAGACAGAACTTTATTTGCTTTAGTAGCGACAGAATGACACTGCCCAGAATTAGACAACTTGTTATCTATAAAAACCCCAAGATCCTTCTCACTTAAGGAAACTCCCAACACACTGCCATTTAGTGTATAACTTGCATTTATATTATTTTTGCCAAAGTGCATAACCTTGTATTTATCAACATTAAACCTAATTTTCCAGTTGGCTGCCCAGTTTCCCAACTTAGACAAATCACTCTGCAAAGTGGCAGCATCCTGCATGGAACCTATAGCTCTGCACAATTTAGTATCATCTGCAAAAATAGAAACCGTACTTTCAATGCCCACATCCAGGTCATTAATAAACAAGGTGAAAAGCAAGGAACCCAGTACAGAGCCCTGCGGTACACCACTAACAACACTGGTCCAATTAGAAAATGTTCCATTTACCACCACTCTTTGTAGTCTATCTTTTAGCCAGTTCTCTATCCAGGTACAAATCCTATGTTCAAGGCCAACATTCCTTAATTTAACCAGTAACCTTCTGTGTGGCACTGTATCGAATGCTTTAGCAAAGTCTAAGTAAATCACATCCACTGCCATCCCAGAATCGAGGTCCCTGCTTACCTTCTCATAAAAAGAGATTAGCGTAGTTACGTCCCTTCATCAGTGCACAACTTCGCCTGGCGTAAGGGTGTGAAGTTGCGCAAGTCTACTTCACTAGCGAATTTTTGCCAGGGACACTGTTAGTGAATTGGTGAAGTTTCAAATTGACGTCACGCTGGCGAATTAGCGCTAGCGTTAGACGCTTCGCGCTTTAGTGAATTTGCACCATAGTGTTAGTAGCTGTCATGTATAGCAACAGTCTCTGCTTAAAGATTTTCCATGCTTCCCCAATATTTCCCACAAACTTAACTGGAGCAGGTGGATGTAGACTGTCTGTCCTTATGTGGGCAGAAACTGCTATAGTCACAGGCTGAGATGGGCTGCTGCACCCTCTGTACCTCTTGCAGGTTCTGACATGGTTTAGGTTCTGTCTGCAGAATGGATCCACTTCTGTTACGATGTGTTGTACTCATTAACAATGGTATTCTGGGTTTTGCAACAACAACTTATTTATTAAAATGCATTGCATGAAAGAAGCATGGCTCTCTGACTGTACAGTTCAGTCTGTGCTTCTGGAGCTGGCCCATCTATGTGCTTCTTTTTTTTATGACACTCTTTATTAACATCAATTATCAACACAAGTATACGAGTATACTTGATAAAAGTCTGGCCATGTGGATGTAATAAAGACTACACTCCATGTTCATTTATAACTAAATGGGTATGGAGACATTTAGGGATATATTTTATATTATGTTGAACTAATAATTATTTAATTGTTTCAGGTCTAACATTCCTTCTTTTTTTCAAGGATACGGAACCAGTGGAATTCCGAAAAATCTGAAAATGTAGGTACCCTTTAACCATCTCAGATGTCACTGAAGTTATTTCTTCTCCTTTTCTCTTACACTGCTTGATAATATTTGTTTTGTGATAAGCTAAGCAAGGTTGAGTTGGGACTCATTTTATCAATGAACACATTAGTTTCATATATTGAAACTGCTTATCAAACCTATTTCTCCTGCAGGCAAGTACGGGAACACTTTGGTCTGAGGGGATATCTAGAAGAGCTATGACTTTTTTTTTTACTTTGTTGTGTTTTTGCCTTTTTATTTGGGGGCCTTTAAGCCTTTTTATTTTTGTACTAAATTTGTCTTAAAATGTGAATGATATGAACTTCCCCCTAGCTCTATTCCCTAACTTTAGGGATGGTGGTTGTTAGTGCTGTGTTAGATTAATTGTGTAGCAAAGTGCAAGTGTCTCTAGTTTTAAAGCTTTAGTAAACAAGTGCCCAGTCAATGATGTGACTAAAATCTGACTTCAGTTCAGCATTCGTCATATTTCAGGTAAACCGCCAAGTAACAGATCACTTGTCTGCAAAAGCTACAGCAAGGGAAACATTGTTCTCTTCTAAGCAATAAATATAACTCATATGCAGAGCCAGCAGCCCTGGTTAAAGAATAGGTATGCTGCTGCTGGAGAGGATGAGCGTTAACCCATGATATCTTGAAAAGGTTTCAGTATATATAGAAAATTAACAGTAGAACCATTTTCATGCTAATTTCCCGTTAATAAATTACCCCTACCAGCCTTTTATAGCTTAAAAAAAAAAAAAAATATATATATATATATATATATGTACTGTAAATATATGTAAATGTATATACAATGATTCAATGTATATTAGGCCATTAATGGGAGTATTTTTTACAGTAAATAGTGGTATGGTTAAATCCTTTAGAATAACAGTATGCCATTATTAGGTCATGTGAATTGAGGGTTTACTGTGTTTTGATGGATGGATTAATAGAACATTTGTGCAGCAAAAGGCTTGTGTTAGTCATGCATGAAAGCTAAACAAGCATCACATAAGAAAATCACAGTACATTAAACTATATAGGTTACATTTGAATATTTAAAAAAAAAAAAAAAACAATACGACTTGAAGTTCTGGGGTGTTTATCCAAGTGAATAAATTACGGGACTGAATTTTTTCTAGTAGCAATTTGAATAACTTCCCAGTATTGTTAAACTTTGAAAATAAGTTGTCAGCTTTCACTTGCCCCAATACAAGGAAAAGCATGAAAACCTCTAAAAAAATGTCATCTAAAAGCTGGTGAGGTCATGCAGAAGTCAACTGGAGCTGTCAAATTGTAAAAAGACAGGATTGTGTCATACTTACTGTGATCTTCCTAGACTTAAGGTGGCCATACATTGAGAGATCCGCTCGTTTGGTGATGTCGCCAAACGAGTTGATCTCTCTCCGATATGCCCACATTGAAGTGGGCGATATCGGGCTGATCCGATCGTGGGCCCTAGGCCGCAATCCGACTGGATTTTTAGCCCCGCCCGATCGACATCTGGCCAACTTTCGGACAGATATCGATCAGGAAAGTCCTTCGGAGGGCCATCGGAGGGCCGCATACACGGGCCGGTAAGCTGCCGACTTGGTCTGTCGGCAGCTTTTATCGGCCCATGTATGGCCACCTTAACTCCATGTCAGTTCTCAATGGGATACAAGAAACATAGTCACATTGCAGCACACTGGAAACTGGTTATTTCCTTGGGAAAGTGGGAGGGAAACCAGTGGCATTATGTCATTGGGTAAGCACATAATACATCATCAAGTGTAGTCATTAAAGGGATACTGTTATGGAAAAACATGGGTTTTTTTTCCAAAATGCATCAATGCAAATAAGTTCAATTCTCAAAAGAGCAAACAGATTTCTTTATATTCATTTTTGAAATCTGACATGGGGCTAGACATTTAGTTACCCAGCTGTCCCCAGTCATGTGACTTGTGCCTGCACTTTAGGAGGGAACTGCTTTCTGGCAGGCTGTTGTGTCTCTTAATGTAACTGAACCAGTCTCAGTGGGACTTGGCTTTTATTATCAAGTGTTGTTCTTAGATCTATCAGGGAACTGTTATCTTGTGTTAGGGAGCTTCTATTTGGTTACCTTCTCATTGTTCTGTTGTTAGACTGCTGTGGGGGGGGTGATATCACTCCAACTTGCAGTACAGCAGTAAAAAGTGACTGAAGTTTATAAGAGCACAAGTCACATGACTGGGGGCAGCTGGGAAACTGAGAATATGTCTAGCCCCATGTCGGATTTCAAAATTGAACATAAAAAAATCTCTTTGCTCTTTTGAAAAATGGATTTCAGTGCAGAATTCTTCTGGCACAACACTATTAACTGTTGCAATTAAAAAAACATGTTTTCCAATGACAGTATCCCTTACTTTCATCAATGTCCATGATAGTAACCCCATGAGTTTCAGTCCTGCTTGGTTTAAACCATACTGTAGTACTGACTAGCTGCTTGAAGCACCCATATGCCAGATCTAAAATACATTCTGGAGTTTATAAGCTGCTAGAAACAAAAAAAAAGAGCCAATGTTTGCACATAAAGAAAAAGAGAACAGTTGCTGGCACACAGGTTCAGCCTTCAGAAGTAACTGGCTTTGGGCACAAATATGGTATAATATACAGTCCAAACTGTCCAAAATTTCAAAAGTCTAATGGTGCCCTAAAGTGATTCAGCTGTGGGGCATCATCACTACTACTTCTTCCATTTCATCATTTTTCTTGTGGCAGTTTATTTGCCCTGTCTGTGCTATATAAGAAATACTGTAGGTCCATAGTGAAAATAAATGTCAAGATAATCATGGTAATGTATCTTTTCTTAAGGAAAAAATATTAAAAGTAGCATTTAATGCTCAAACTTTAGGCTTTAAGGCTTACCAAGCAACTCTGCCCATATACAGTAAATATTGTACCACTAACATGTAAACTGTGGAATACAGGTATAGAATTCTGTTCCTTTATAACATTCTCCATAATAGTCTTTTAACCAACCCATTTTCTTTTCATCCCTGCATATTTTATTCTCTTCTACTTTGTTTTATATGTTTTCACTGTTTCCTTTCATGTCTTTCACTCCAATTTGATCTCATCTTTCATTCAGTTTCTTGTTTTCCATTATTCTTCTCCATTTTTTGCTCTTTCTACTTACACTCTTATGAATCTGTTCTCTGCTTTCTTAATTTCTTTTTTTCTACCTCTATTCAGTAACCTTATTTTGCCTCTACATTTATTTCTTCTTTAATTATTTTTCCACTTCTATCAAAGTATTTTAATTGAACATGTACCTGTCACCATTCTGCGTGCTTTTTGGTAAGTAGCATGAATGGGGCATTTTGAAGGACAAAATGCCCATGTGCCCTAGGCTTTAGTCTGTCTGACCTTATTTCTATAATAAACCATCTTCAATGTTGTGTGCCAGTGCTGCTTTTTATTGCTATCACATTTTTTGGATATGAGACCTATTCTTTACAGAAAATTATTTTCAACCACACTGCTGTCTGATTTTTTTATGTGTTTCCCTGCAAGTTACAAAAGAGATCATAACAAGAATATTTTTTATTACTATATGCAAGTGAGCCGTGTCTGATCCTTTATGAATGACAATCTGTGCCTCAAAAAAAAAAAAACAATGTGTATAAACTGAAATAAAAATGAGAGCTCTTGTGGATCCTAAAATTGAAAGCAGCAATATTTTGCTTTGATGAGCCCTTCTGTTGCCGTTTGGATGAGCTGCTTTTAGAAATATAAAAACTGAAAAAGAGGAAACTTCACAAAAGGATGAAAGCCAATAATCTTGTGTGTTTGTTATAGACAGAAAAATAAGAAATTGAGCAGGGTTTTGAATGGGCATAAATGAGGTTATCTACTATATACTGGGCAGGGTGCAAAGTGCAAAAAAATGGGAGCAATCCACCAAGTTGTTTGTGCTTTGTGTCATGCTCTGCATGTAGATAAATTGCCACAGGTATTTCAGCTCCAATTTGGAGTGCAAAGAACTTAGTTCCCCCCATGGCTGTTTCTCATTGAGATGTGTATGTGTATCCACACTGAAACAACGCTAGCTACTTACTGCCTGCCCTAAGGCAAGTGCTTTTTAAATTACCACCAAGGCATATGTGTCTGCCTAAGGCCTCAATCAATGGCCCCCAAAATATCTTCAATTGTATTATTGTCCTGTGACATTCATATCCCTATGCCACAACAATCTCTTTTTTTTTTCGCTTAAAGCACCTTCATGTTCCTCTTTAACTTTTTGAAGTTCCTCCATTTTCTCTCACATTCCTATTTCCAATACAGTTGTAGGGACCCATAAGAAGCATGGCCCTTATGGCTTCTTCCCTTGCCCTTTCACTAGCTGCCTTCTATTGGACTAAAGTCCAGGTGGTTAGATTTGTTTCATATTATTGGCTACAGGTTGTGATCCACCCCTGCAGTGCAGTAATAAAGGTGCTTGCAGGGAGTGGCACTTTCTCTCTGGCCTGCAGCAGCTACCATCTCACAAGATCCATTGAGCCTGGAGTTAAGGCCCCAGAAGTTGTACTGTAAAGGTACTGTTACAAGTATCAAGTCGGGGAACAGGGCCCCGTGAATGAGGACTAGTCAGAGATAGGCTAGTCCTGTCATAGCACTCTCTAGGAGAGGTGAGAAAGAGAGGGAAGTGAGAAAGGGCAGCTCAAGCCCCATCAAGGAGGATAGTAGGGAGTAGCTCTCCCCCAGGCTCTACCTTGCCTGAAGTGAAGGGACCTCAGACATAGGGACTGCAGGAAAAGTATTTAACCCTGAGTCACCTGAACCTGCTGGTGGGATCCGGACCACATGGGCATTGATAACCTGGCTGGTGCAACTATAACTCCCATCCTGGTATCCTACCTGAGGGCACAATCTATGCTGTACCTGTGCTAAGTATCTGCTATAATACCACTGTCTGTGAGTATATAATACCCTGTGCTGCTACTGTAAATAAATTGTTCATATTGTTTGCACAAAGAACCCCTGGCGTCCAACAACCTTTATTACACACCATATGCAGTATCGAGTTGTAGTTCTACTACCTCACACGTGATTTTCCACTTAGCGAAAGCCCTACCTGAGAGTGAAAGAGTCGCGTGTAACCAATGCTCTACCTATGCTAGTTGGTTTGGTCAATATTGGCCAAGAAAGGGTTACACAGTCATTAATTCTAATTTGATTTTTTAATGTCTCACCTTTTTGTGAGACACAAATACATATTTAAATATTTCTCATATAGTGACCTGTTCTGTTTGAGGTTAGACTTGCTATTTCATAGCGTGTCATCTTATAAATTTATTTTTCAGCTGTCAGCTGTGTTAATTACGGAAAAAGCTACGTATGGTGCTTTTGTGTGAGGACTAAGACATTTGCAAACATAATTTTGTTTGTCGTCGTTGCTATGGTTACCTGTCAAACGTCATAATTCCACACGCTTTTATGATTCCATGGAAATAGACAAAACATAATATAGAACAATAAAAAGAAATGCAAACATGGCCTGGTACACGAGAGCAGTGGAACACAGAGATCAGCAGACTGCATTACATATGGGCAAGAACTGTAATAAAAAAGAAGGTGCAATAAAAAACAAATATGACTTGGAACATTGTGTGCTCAATACAGTGAACAAGAAATGATTATATATATAAATATATATTGTATTTATATATATATATATATATATATGTATAACTATATATATGGAATGTATATGGAATGAAAGGAATCATTTACAACAAACCAGTAGAGAGAGAGAACAACCCTATTAGTGTGACTAAATGATGTGCAAGCTAGGGAAGAGGGCATGATGAGGGCTATATACATGCCACCCCCTGGCCCTATTGTATAATATGATATGATAAATGATTTCAGCCCTTCATCGCTAGCAGTATGCTCTTCTTGTTTTGCATCTGGGAGCTGTGTGTTAGCTCTGGGGCCAACATAATCGTTAGTTCTTGGTGCAAAATGTGTTTCTTCACCAAATCCACCAATTGCATTCACACCGGAGCAAATGGATGCATTGTTTCTGGATGCGCAAAAAGATTATATTGCTAGCGATGAGGTGCTGAGATCATCCCATGGATATCACCAGGCTGATTTCAGCCCTTTCTGGCCCTATCCAAAAACAGATTGAGTATGTTTTTTTTTTGCACACTGCCTTCATAATAGTAAAGCCATTCAGTCTAAAACTGAATGAAACTGAGTAAATGCTGAAGATATCATTATATCCATGTTACTTGATCACCAAAATATAGCAAATCATTTAAGATTTTATGCACAGCATTTCTGACTCAAGCAATCATGAAGGAAACGTTGCATTGAGTTAAGGAACCTAGCTAGTTAAAGGACAAGGAAAGTGAAACTAAAGAAAAAGGCTAGAAATTTTGTACAGTGTGTTTTGGGCTTCTGTACCAGCCCAAGGCAACCACAGCCCTTTAGCAGTAAAGATTTGTGTCTCCAAAGATGCCCCAGTAGTTCCCCATCTTCTTTTATACTGATTCACTGATTCACATGCTCTGTGCTGATGTTGGTTACTGAGCTTAGGGACCAACTCAAAATGTACAGAACACATAGAAATAGAACACACAATAGAAATGTCACAATATAAGGCTGATCAGTAATTAATACAGATAATGAGTACATGGCAGAATTTACTAATAATCCCTGTAGCATCAGTTTATATTACAGGCCAACCTAATTTTCTGTTTGATAATTTGCAACAACCGCTATGCTCAGCTTCTCAACAGTTGCTCAGAGCCCACTGAGCATGTGAGTGTCGCAGATACTTTCCAAGATGGTGACCCCCTGTGACAAGTTTGAAGTCCTGGATCATTGCTGCTATTGACAAGCTGAAACGTTAGGCGGATGCAATAAGTTCAGTATATAAAACATGGCATTTTCAGCCCTATTCATTTTTAGACTTTCCTTGTTCTTTTTCTCTGAGTTCAGTATGATCAACTACCTCTGCAAACTCTTAGTGCAAGTGACTCTATATTATATATATATACATATATATATATATATATATATATATATATATAGGGACCCTATTTCATTTGATTTCCCCCCTCCCAACAATGGGAACCTTTGCATCACACGGTACACAACTTAAGTAAAGTTTGTTTCTACACTACTAAATAAATCAGGGACAGAACTAGGGATAGGTAGAAGAGGCAGTGCCTAGGGTGCAACACTGGTGGGGCACTGGGCATGCACCTGTTGTCCTCATTCTCCTAGTCCAGGCCCCCGTGTCCCACTAGTACCAGCCACTCACTGCCCCAATGCTCCTGCTTCTGTATCTCTCCATCCCAACACCGCTGGCACCACAGTTCATGTGCTCAGGCTAGGGGACTGGTGTGGAGCGAGGTTGCCTAGGGCATTACCCGAGAAAGGTGCTTATTTCCATTTTAAAAGCCTTCTCTATGTAGGAGCATTCAATTTGTCAAGCTTAAACCAAGCAGAGGAAAATAATACTACTTTTGCTGGATAATAAGTCTTCTACAGGGTGATGACAGTTGACACAGAAAAAGAATGCATCAGAGACCTCAGACGCGCAATATGGGTAAGTGGAAATATTTCAGTCTTTGAAATGATTGAAAAATCTCAGCTGGAGAGCAAAAGCATTACATCAATAACAACAATACGTTTGTATAGTAAACGGGAATTTACAATAAAAATTGAGCGCAATAAAAACTGAGCATTTATGGAGAAAAAGCACAAGAGATTGTAAGCAGCAGAAAAGAACTGGACAGCAGGAAAATTACTGGTAAGTACTGGCACAGTTATTGCTTATGTTAGAATAGCTGAACATGCAGATATATTAGCAGTGGTAGTGAAAACCTTAAAGGAGAAGCAAAGCTACCAAGGCAGTTTATTGTCAATAGATTAGCCACAGCAGTGCAAGCTAGAATGCAATTTTTATTCTTTAGAATTCTTTTCCATACATTGGTAAACAGCTCTAGACACTGACTGTTTGTTTAGCATAGCAGCTGCCATATAAGTTTTCTGTGACATCACTTTCCCTTCTTGCTCATAGTTCTGAGCTCAGATTATAGCAGGGAGGGGAAGTGGGGGGGGGGTGAGAGAAGCAAACTGAGCATATCGAAGACCTGGAGGTTTATGCTAAAACCAGGAAGTCTGATATAGAACCAGGGTCGGACTGGCCCAGCAGGACACTGGGAAAAACCCCAGTGGGTCCTGGGCCTCATGGGCCCCCCCGCCAGGCCAGAACCCTCCCGACCCTAAAAAAAACAATTTGCTGCACTGTTAAATTGGGTTGAAAAAGACAAAGTCCATCAAGTTCAACCCCTCCAAATTAAAAACCAGCATACACACACACCCTCCACTCTTTCACACAAACTGTATTTGCCCATAGCTATACTAACTGTAGAGTTTAGTATCACAATAGCCTTTGATATTATGTCTGTCCAAAAAATCATCCAAGCCCCTCTTAAAAGCATCAAAAGAATCAGCCATCACAACATCACCTGGCAGTGCATTCCACAACCTCACCGTCCTCACTGTGAAGAACCACCTACGCTGCTTCAAATGAAAGTCCTTTTCTTCTAGTCTGAAGGGGTGGCCTCTGGTGATCCTCTTTATGGGTAAAAAGGTCCCCTGATATTTGTCTATAATGTCCTCTAATGTATTTGTAAAGTGTAATCATGTCCCGACGCCTTTTTTCCAGAGAAGACAACCCCAGCCTGGACAGTCTTCCATCCCTCTAACCAGTTTAGTTTCACGTCTCTGCACTCTCTCCAGCTCATTTATATCCCTCCTAAGGACTGGAGTCCAAAACTGCACTGCATACTCCAGATGAGGCCTTACTAGGGATCTATAAAGAGGTATAATGATGTTTTCATCCCTTGAGTTAATGCCCCTTTTTATGCAAGACAGAACTTTATTTGCTTTAGTAGCCACAGAATGACACTGCCCAGAATTTAGACAACTTGTTATCTATAAAAACCCCAAGATCCTTCTCATTTGAGGAAACTCCCAACACACTGCTATTTAGTGTATGATGAGCTGTGTGCTCCGTGCAAACATGCTCGCTGTGCCACTCTGTACGCGCATGCGCATGTGAGGCGGCTCGGTAGGGGAGCCAGGGGATCTGGAGCGGGCTCCTGGACAGCAGTCCAACCCTGTATAGAACCTACGTATACACAGTAGAAGGAAAGAAATGTGGTGTTTCTTTTGACAGAGGACTCAGAGCAGCATTACTTTGAGGGTTTACTAGTGTATTTATATAGACCTTTCTGATAAAGCTTACATAGTTTTAACCTTTCCTTCTCCTTTAATGGGCATGCAGTTACTGAATGAAGCAACAGACACAGGAAGCTTTATTGGAGAGAAGCCTAAAGACAAACTCAGCATCACATATAAGGCCAGGTCAGATCCAAATATGCAATCCAAAGCTGCTCAGCTTTAGTATACCCCTTTACTGAACATAATTCTGAAGGGAATTCTGAAGTCATAATGGTTTTTAATTTAATATCCAAGGAGGGCCACTAGGTCATTTCTAAAACTGCACTTAAATGCCTTATGCTAAAATAAAAGTGTGTGTCTGTAACTCTGCACATGCTCAGTGTGCTCTGGGCTGCTAAGAAGCTAATCACAATGATCATTGCAAATCATCATGCGGAAAATAAAGTTTGCCTGTCATATTAGATTATGTTACTGAACTGGTTATTATATTCTGATGCTAATTGCAGTGGTTTTTGAGCTACGATGTAATGTGAATCTGAGTTAATTATTAATCAGTGCCTGTGATGAAGAGTGTATGTGGTCTAAACACAGAGCACTGTTAATTGTACTGGGAACTGCCCGCTACTTTTCATGGAAAATAATGAGAATCAAAATGATTTATTAATCAGCCATATACAGTTTTGTGACAATTATATTCTATATATTCAGTATACTGTGCGTCAGTCCCTAAGTTCAGAGGCACAGAGCATGTGCAGTGAAACAGCAGAAAAGAAGATGGAAATCTCCAGAGGTCGTATTTAGAAGCACAGGTCTTCAATGCTTAATGGATCTGTTTGCCTTGGGCTGGTACAAAAGCCCAGAACATCATGTGCAGTATTTCTAGCCTGGGCAGTCTCTTGAACATAGATGAGCAGAAAATATTCAGTGACGTGTATAGGTTAAGCTTTTTCATTTTTAATTTTTTAATTAACTGTACTATGTACTATGAAAGCAATTCACAAAATTTAAATGGCAAATATTAAGTTTTATGTCACACTCCTGCGCACAGTTTATGCACCACAGCTTTATACCCATAAAAAAGATGGGTAAGGATTGTAATGGAAACCAGACTTGCTATTTATTATTTAGATACCTTAAAAAAAAATTCTAATTTCACTGGAAAACTATCTAATTACATCTACTGTATATTTGTAACAAATATACAAATATATTTGTTACCTTCCTGTAAGAGTAGTAAGAGTTGCAAAGACCTAATGCAGAATGTGAAGCAATAACTCCAAATGTTTCCATAGCAAGCATTTTGAAATGTGCAATTATGCAATAATTTCAAAAAGAAAGTTTAAAGAAACGCTCATTTTTAAATACCAAACCAAATATTGTCATTGAAAGCTGAAAGCAGAGGTATCATATATAAATAAGTATTGTATTGTGATTAGTAATCAGAATGGATTTATGTAGAATAGGTCATGTCAGGCAAAACTGAGATTAGTAAGAAGTTGGACAGTGATCTATTTATATTTTGCCAAAGTGCTTGATATAGTGCCCCACAAATGTCTGCCTTCTAAATTATGGTCTCTTAGGCTTAGTAAAGGTCTTTGTACAAGTATAGGAAACTGGCTAAAGGATCTAGTACAGGGGGTGGTTGGGAATGGTACATTCTCTCCTTGGAGAAAGGATGTGAGAGGGGTCTTGCAGGATTCATTCTTTGACCACTTTTATTTAACTTGTTCATTAATTAAGTTCTTATAACTAATGTATCAGTGCTTGCAGATGACATAAAACTATGCAGCCCAATTAATCTCTCTAATTCTGTATTTACCGTCTCTCCAGCGAGGGTGTCCATTACAATTACAAGAAAGGAGGTTCCATCAAAGGGTTTTTTTTTTAAATCGAGAGCTGTGAAGTTATGGAATTCTCTCCCTAGGTCAGTTGTACTGGCAGCTGTATCTGCAGCCACTTGTTTACATATATATATATATATATATATATATATAT